>OU343217.1:79312064-79334013 GCA_910596185.1 Chrysanthemum makinoi
GATCCACGTGACTTCTTTTGTTTTTTTGAAGAACTTGTTATACAGCAGACATTTCTAATGGTAAAAAAAATAACGGGAATCAATAATAAGGTAAAAAAAATAGTAATATCATCCTTAGTATAAAGTTAACAATTATACCATTTGAAATGTCTTTTTATAAAGGGCCTTCCACAGGAGGTGTATCTGCACCAAAATGTAAGTGAAAAACTTGTGTGTTAGTTAACCGCGATGGAAATGTTTAATGGAATGTTTGTGAAACAATATTTGCGTCCTGGAATGTTTGTGAAAAGAGTACAGCCACGATAGTATTATCTGTTACCGGGGATAATATACGTGAAACAAATTATACCTTTAACACCGACTGGAATGTTTGTCTTTCCAAATATATGAGTCACAATGGTATATGTGAAAACATATACCTTTTTCTTTATCAAAACCGGACCAAAAAGACCAAAACTAACCCCTAAAGCCATAAATATTTGTGTTTTGTGTTTATGTATGCGTGTAAGCGGATATTGTAAAATGGTCAAAAAGAAGACAAGTGGACAAAAACGAGCACGAGAAGGGAAGGAGCACGAAGTTACGGGACCAATGATAATTTTATTTGAAGCATCGAGACAAGAGAAGAAAAATTTAAAGACCAAACGAAGAATTAATTAATTAAGAAGAAAAAGAAAAATAGAAGAAAGAAAAGAAAGAAAATGGATCAGCAAGAAAAGGAGATTAAATGGAAATTAAATGCAACACTTAACACAAAAAGACTCTTGGTCTAGTGGGTGGGGACATGTTTGTTAAGCAAGAGGTCTTGGGTTCTAATCCCACTAATGGCATATTTGTGTATAATATTTTTTGATATCATTGCTGCCTAGCTCAAATGTTGCAAGTCCACAAGCTGCTGCCCAAATCCATGCGAGGCCCAAGCGACCCAGCTGTTGTCCAAGCCCAGTGAAGCCCATCAGCGCCCCTCAAGCCAAGTCAGCCTAGTCTGCCAAGTCCATTGAAGCCCAAGAGCAGTTTATGCTAGTTCTGCTACACTTAACGTTTGCAAATTAAACTTGGGGACCAAGTTTTATTAGTGGCTTTTGGTACCAAGTTCTAATAGTTTAGGGGTTATTATGAAAAATTAGTAAGGACCAAAGTGTAACTTGTGGGTCTATAAATACCCACCTCCCTCACCTCATTTTATAATCTTTATTTGTATTTTGTACCCAAACTTTGTATTTTATTTTTATGCTCTTTAGTTTTATAAAAGTTTTATTTATTTCTTGCATCTCTATATTCTCCTCATCTCTTAATCTATTTTATTTCATTTTTTTATATAAAACTTTTTATAAAAATATTCCATGAAGAGTTGAGTTATATTAAGATTGTGTGAGTGTATTTTATACGCTCCGTGCACACGCTCAACATATCATATTTATATTTTTATAAAAGTTTAGTTTTTTTTATTGCTTATTTTATTAAAGTTCACGTTTTTATTGTTTTATTTAGCTTAAAAATAGTAAAAAGTCTCTAAAAATCTTGTCCTTTTCACTAAAAATCCAAAAATATATTTTATTTTCATCATAAAAGTTTAAGTAATTTTTTAGAGTGATTTAGTATTTTTAAAAAATCAAAAACAGTTTCTGTCCTTTTTCTCTAAAAAATCAGTTTCGAAATTTATTTTTTAAAAATAGTAAAAAACGTCAAAAAAATATTTTTTAAATTTCTGGTAGCTTCTTATAGTTTTCTTAAGATAGTGTGAATTTGTTATAATTTTTTGAACTAGTTTACTATTTATTTTGATTTATTTGCTATTTTAAACATAAAAATCGAAAAAAAAAATACTTATTTAATTCCGAAAATTCTAAAACTTTTTCTGTGAGTTTCTATCACTTTTATTAGGTTTCTAAAAAATATTTGGAATTTTCGGAGTTCATTTAATATTTTTCCTTGATTTATTTCCTCTAAAAAAAAAATAAAAAAATAAAAAATCTTATATTTTAAATCTTTGACCTTAATACCCAAATTAGTTTTTGTGGAAACATATCTCCTTGAGAGATTTTGGTGGTTAAGATTTGATTTATTAAGATTATCTATTATTTTAGTTTTTTATTATAAAAATCTTATATTTATATATTTGTGCTAACCCTTAAGTTTTGATTTTGTTTGTGTAATCCGATCCTACCCTATAGCTTACTTTGTCTTTAAGCGTTTTTAATACACAAAGTTTGAAGCTTTAGTAATTTTTAAGCTTGTTGGTGAATAAAGTTTTAAACTTTACTTACTAATTAGTGGATAAGATTAATAAAGTTGTAAAATTTTGTATTAATTTGTGCTTATAAGATCGGGTTTTATTATTCTCTCGTTTCATCATCGGGTTCTATTCTCTTACTCTCTTTTTTTTAGCTTAGATTCTTAGTTTACCGTTACGTTTAATTTTTCGTATGATGCTTGTTAAGTCTTTTTAGTATCATTCTCTTAGCTTAATATTCATCGTCACTAGTTGTAGTTTGCCATTTAAATTTTAGTTTAAACTTTAATTAATTAAATTAGTTTTTAAAAGAAAAATCTCTTAAAAAAAAAAAAATTAAAAAAGTCAAAAAATATATATTTCGCTATTTAAAAAAAAATCAAAATCAAAAAAAAAAAAAAGTTTTAAATTTAGATAATTTTTAGATCACATTTTTAGTTGTAGAGAAATATTAGATCACTTTTAGGGGTTAAAATAGATTAATTTGCATTTTAGAATACGTTTTTTTTAGCATAAAGTAATTTGCGTCTTTAGTTTAATTTGCGTACTTAATTGAGATTACTTGTTTGCACCTTAGGATTAGTCGATTTATATGCCTTTTATTATTATTGCTTGCCACGTAGTTTAAAAATCCTCAAAATCCTTTTAAGCATTCAAATCCCGATAATCACGGTGAGTTGGAAATTCCATTCAACCCTCGTTTGAACGATCTCTGCTCAAACCTTACACGTTTGAGTTACCCGTAATACTACACACTTCTCTTATTATTGATTTTTAGCGAATCACACAATATTTGCGTTTTCGTTTTCGTTAGAAGACTGAGATGCATTTGATAATTTAGCTGGAAGCATATTGAATATATGTTAGAATCCAACTATGTACGATCGCGGGAAAAACCAACAAATTATTACGTTTCTTACCGATGGAGATGTCACTTAGTGGTGGCTTTGCTTCTACGTCTAGGGTACAAATCAGAACCAAAAAAGATAGGGTTGAGTAAATGTAATATAGTAATCGAAAGATAACAAAACTGATAATTATTTAGATAGTAGTGTTACACCATTTGAAATGTTACTTATGGGCCCCTCTCACGCCGAAAGTAAGTGAATTGTGATGAAACGCAAATGCATGCATATGTGTGTCGTAATATTAGTCAAGCATTTATGTAAAACTTGTATAGTAATTAAATGTGAATGAAATCATACCTTCGGTAGGAAATGTGCATTTTTTAGCAAAGATAGGAGTGCCAATACTCGTTTGAGTTTTGTTTGGATATCCGAGATAAATTTGTTAATCTAAATCAAGCATATTCAAAGTATGATAGACGATCAAGATCTATATTTGTGGATATAACCGAAAAATATTGAGGCCGCATTAGATTAGATAAGTTCACATATCGATTTATGATATATTTACTACCATTTGAGATGTCACTTAGTGGCAAATCATCAAGGCTTCAGGGAGCAACTCAGAGGCAAATCTGTAGGAATTAGAAATTCCAAGTATTAAAGAGTCGGTCACCTCAAGTATATGTAATCATTAGAAAGCTCGTAGTCAAGTTATTTTAAGTTAAGTAGTATTTAGTTAAGTAACACCGAGGACTGACTGGACGGTCTTTACCCATCTGTATGCCGATCCACACGACATGTGGCGCTTTATGTAAGACTATAAATACTCTCCCAAGGTAGAGAGTTGGAGCTCATAATAATATCTTTCACTTTCTCTCACTAAGTTCCCTAAACCTCTAACTTTCTCTAGAATTCCATCTATATGCCACCTTGTGTTAATGTTATGATGTGTATGTGAAAAGTTATATCTTACAATTGGTATCAAGAGCCATGGTTAGATCATATCTTACACATCTTTGGATTTCTAGTGGTTTTAGGTGGTTTTAAGTTTGAAAAGTTTAGTGGTTTTGCATCATTTGATTGATTTCTAGTGTTAAAGTTTGATTTTGGTTGTACTTCTATGTTTAGAATCATCAAAAGTGTTTAGGTTTTCATTTGGTAAGCTTGAATCATCTTGGTTGGGTTGTTTTTGGATTGAAAAGTGAGGTTTATGTGGTTTTTTCAAGCTAGCGACTTAGCTTACTGGAATAGTTTCTTGGTAGCGACTTGCTTCACATTTTTGTAGCGACTTACAGTGTTGGAACTAGCGAGTTAGACCTAGCGAAGTTAAGTACAAGTAGTGGATTCTCCACCACGGTAGCTTACTCATGGTAGCTTACTTGGTCAAGAGCGAGTTGCTCTTAGCTAATTTGTGTCTCTAGCTTAACTTGTGTAGCTTAATTGTCAGCCAAAATTTGTTAGCTTACTTGGTCAAGAGTTGAAGTTACTACTTAGCGATTTGTTTTTCTCGTTAAATAATTGGGACTCTAGCTTAATTTAGGGGTGTGTTAATTAAGGGTTAGCGACTTAGTGCATTAATTTCTAGCTTACTTAGTGCATTAATTTCTTTAATTTAGTGCATTATCTTCTAGCTTATTTAGTATTTTATCATCTAGAGTCTTGAGTGATTGTTTACTTTTTCTTGATTTAGTAAAATCCCGCGAAAGAATCCATTTCGGTTTAATCATAGAGTTATAAAATCCCGTATAACTGCTAACATGTCTACCAACGCTCCTAATCGCTATCTCCACCGCCGAAGATGTTCAAGTACCGTTCAGATACTCGCCCACCCATGCTTGACGAATCGACTACGACTCTTGGCCTCAACGAATTAGACTGTATTGCCTTGGAAAGGAAAATGGTGTCAACATTCTCAAATCCATTGATGAAGGACCATATCGAAGTTGAGACGACTAGAGACATACTTGATACTAATGCGATGGTACTCTGTTTACGGAATGGACAAACCTAAGATGTATGATGAGCTTGATGATAAGGATAAAAAGAGATTTGATGCATATCGTGGTTCAAACATTGTTCTTCAAGGTCTTCCTAAAGACATCTACAAGCCGATCAATCATAACACGTATGCTAAGGCATTTGGGACAATGTTAAGATGCTTCTCTCGTGTTCAATTAACTATGGCAGAGAATCCCAACTCTATGACGAATTTGAGCATTTCAAGATGAAACCGGATGAGAGTGTCTATGAGTACTATGTGAGATTTCATAAGTTAGTTAATGACATGAGGAACATCGGAATGACTATGCCTAACATTCAGTTGAACTCAAAATTTGTGAACAACATGAATCCCGAATGGCACAAGTTTGTTACCACGGAAGCTCACTAAAGGATTGAAGAATACAAACTATGAGCAACTCTATGCCTTCCTCCTTCGGAATGAGAGACATGCTATGTTTGAAAAATTAATTCTCAATCAGTTCAAAACCAACCAGTGAGAGACAAGCTCGTCTAATGACTCTACAGCTTTCTACTCAAACATCGTAATCACAACCAAAGCATCACAAGTCATACCCTTGGGTAATGGTAATCACAAACTCATTCCCGATCCTATGTACAAACAAGCGATGTCGATGCTCACGTGGTAGCTTCATTAATCAACTAGCTCTTCTCATCAGCCAAAACATGAATACTCTCCCACAAACCAACAACAACCTCGAATCGTGATCTAACCCACACAATCAAGCCACTATTAAAGATGGAAGGATCGTGGTGCAACCAGACAGAAAGACATGATGATCGGGACGAGGTGGAGCCGGGAGAGGTTATGTTGGAACCGTAATCGAGGAAGGAATGGTAACCAAGGTCAAACTAAGCTCATCAAATGTTATAACCGTGGTGGAGAGGGACACATTGCAAGGAACGTACATCTCCAAAGCCCACGCACGCCGATTACTTCAGAGATAAGATGCTCGCAAGCTCAGACAATGGTGGTGCTACTGATGAAGAGGAATTGCTGTTTCTTGGCTGAGGGCAATGCCAAGACCTATGATGCGATGTGGATGAGCGACCTATTCAGAGATAGGTCACAATCATCGAATGCCTTTCAAGTCGCCGACCGTGATGCATACGACTCGATGTGGATGATGGACCTCTCGCACACACAATTTTTATGGCTAGAATTTCTCCAATGGTTTCTCCCAAGGTCTCCTCTTCATCACTGGGCCATCCATGACAAGCTCATCTCGAGGTATTAAAACTATACGATGATGCCGATGTGCAAAAGATGCATGACAAAGTACAATCAACTCAAACTATTGAATCAAATATTGAAAATATGGGTAATATCAATATTGTCCCATATGATCAATATGTGAAACAAAGTGAAAGTGAAGTTGTACCAAGTGATGCATCTTCAAGTATCAACAATGACTATGTTTTTGATGAATACACCGCATGTGCCCTCGATGATTCCATTATTTCTTAACTAAATGCCTATAAAGAACGTGTTGCTATTTATGAACAACGTGCTAAGTTTGAGTTGACCACCGCGAGCGTGAAATGGATAACCAAGCAAGTACAATAATTAGAAAAGTAAGTTTAGAGAAGAAGTATTGAAACAAGAATTAAATTCCTTGCAAGAACTAAAACATCTAAACAAAAACAAGAACTTCAAGAAAATGTGAAAATGCTTAAGCAAGAATTTAATGCAAAGGAATCAAAACTCTTGAGATATTTTTCTAATCTGAAAACTTTGAAAACAAACTTGAGAACAAGTTGTACATACAAGGAAACACCATTCAGACTGCTCACATGGTCACTAAACATCGAGTCTTAAGCTATAAGCATAGCATTCCCCTTGTTGAGGAACCAAATCCAGAGGTAATTAAAAAGGCTAGAAATGCTCATAAGGTGCTTTATGATGGTAATGAAATTCTTAAGCCTAAAGTAAAACCTAGTTGCGCTGAGTGCACCGAGGAAGATAAGAAATCAGATGAAGTCACTAGGGAAAGGATGAACAAAAAACTA
Source organism: Chrysanthemum makinoi (assembly GCA_910596185.1). NCBI lineage: Eukaryota > Viridiplantae > Streptophyta > Magnoliopsida > Asterales > Asteraceae > Chrysanthemum > Chrysanthemum makinoi. The sequence continues at coordinate 79,319,175 of OU343217.1, forward strand.
GATGATCCAAAATGCAAAGAGAAAAAGATTATTATCACTCCCCATGACTACAAGAAGGAAAACTGGATTTCCTTGAACATGTTTAAGCCTCAAACATTGTGACCCCAACAAGTGTTCGAAAAGGATATGGACTTGCAAAAAGTGAAAATATTGTTGAAAAGAATCCCCTTAGGAAATTGCCTAAAGTAATCGAGTATCCTCCAAATACTCCAATGCATTTAGTTCCTAGAACTATTGCCACTAAGAGCAAGACCTTAATCACCCAATATGTTATTCTTCAACTATTTGTTGATTTTGAGAAAACTTGTAAGAAAAGGATCACACCCATCGGGATAACAAGGGGAAAGGGTTTTGAGCAAATGAAAGAATGTTATTTAATCAGGTCATGCCTTTAAACAACTAAAAGATCATTTTGAGAGTCTTAAAACGGGGACAAAATCAGATCTTAAAGAAATGGAAAAGGAATTTGATGCAATGGTAGTTGAAGTTAGTGATTATGAGCGGGCACTAAAATATAATGAGATTGAGAGGAAGAACTTGCATACCTTAAATGAGACTCTTATTATTGAATGTGTTGCTCAAGATATCTTTTCATCGCTTCAAATTGCTCTATTAATGCTTCCAAATTTCATGAACTATCCGTGCCCCAAAGTCTCCCATGATCGTGTCATTGAGCTTGAAAAAACTAATTCTCAACTAAACGAGAAAATTGAACTGGATGATCACGACAATTTGGTTAAACATTTTTCTAAACCGGAAGTTGAGCATTTTAATTTACAACTAAAATATCAACATCTTAATGTTCTTCAAATATCAAGACATCCGTGATGCTCCGAGTTTGATGCGCTTTTTCAAATTAACAAACGTGATGAACAGATTCAAGCTCAAGCAACACGATGAAAAGTTGAAAGCCCAAATCTCTCAATTAAAGGGTCAAACGAACAATAAGACAAAGCTCCCAAATGCCTCCTCCTTAGATTCTCGATTCTCAAACTTTTCATCTTCAAAACTTAGTTAATGCCTTACAAAAGGAAAACGAGTTTTCTAGAAGAAAATGAAAAAGTTAAACGACATTTTAAAGAGTTATATGATTCAATGAAAGTCACCCGTGACCAAAACAACTAAAAATAACGCCTTTACAAAAGGAAATTGAGAATCTAAGTCGTGGAAATGGGAACCGCCACTTGTTTTCAATAAGAATGTTGTCTCAAAGTCACCCTTAGATCAAGAAATACACTGCGGATGCTTAAATATATTCCTCCTCATCTTAGGAATAATGAACATGCTTTTCATGAATACCGTGCTCACCTTAAGGATAGTCTAGAATGTCTCCGTGAGATTGTCGAAGAGGATTTCATTAACAAACCTCTTGATAGTGAAATTAGGTTTGCTTGCCTGTGCCAAACGATCTCAAGAATTGCTAGAATGTGTAATTGCCACATGCCCAAAATCCTTAACCTTAGGTGAAAAGGCAAAGTGTGATGCCTTGTTCTATGCCTAGTGCAGTGAAATCCGTTCTATGCCCAAATTAAAAAGGAAACACTAATGTGCCTTCAAGTAGTTCGATTCCGTATATGTTAGTGCTAAGAAAGTGAACTTTAGTGTGCCTCGCAAAAGCTCAAATCACAGTCTTAAAGTATACACTAATGTGCCTTCTAGTACTTCGGATCCTTGCACATCAAGTTCGTGAATGCAAAATTAGATCAACCAACTAATGTTCCCATTCCCTCTACAGAGTAATCAAGGACTTTAAAGCAAGCATGTCAAAGTCTCAAGACAATACAAGGAATGATAGGACCTTGCAAGCTAAGAATGTGCATCGGAAGAGAGTAGAAGACCAATCTAGGAACTTTAAGCTTGAGTTGAATAAAACGAATCGTGTTGATTCTAGTATTAGCCTTAGGCGATCAGAATTAATTCATTCCGATACTATTTGCAAACCTTGTAATGATGCATGCTTGAATTCCGCTTGCTAATCATGAATGTGGTGTGAATGCTTTGTCTAATGCTTTCAAATGCCCGCTAAAATTGCTAATGCTAATAATCGTGCAAATAATGCAAAAAGGCAAAAACGAAAGATTGTTAGAAAACAAAGTGGAAACCCGAAGAAGAACTTTTATAAAGATAGGTTATTATTGGATACCTTTTGGTCATAAGAATAATCGCTTTGTTCTCAAACTGCTAAGATTATGCCCACTAGAAAATGGATGCCTACCGGTAGAACTATTCCCTTAAGAAGTAAACATACTTTGAATAGGTCAAATACGCATAACAAAGATTGCATCTATTCCCAATGATTCCATTGCTTCTACTTCCGATATGGATGTTTATTGGTGGGTGTTCCAATATCATTGTTACTAACCAAATGGAACCCATTCTTGCATGGGGATCCCAATTATCCGCTTATCCATTTTTGTCACGTGTTCAACTGCGCAGATCGTTCAAATCGCTTGCGTGGTACTGGACTCAGCCGTTGTTCCAAGCATATGATTTGCGGAGACCGGTCATGCGCTCATGAACTTCGTGAGCAAATTCATCGATTTGTTAGATTTGGTAATGATCATTTGATTGCTATTATGGGTTATGGAGATTATGTTGTTGGTGATAGTGTCATCTCGAGAGTATACTATGTTGAAGGGTCTTGGTCATAATCTATTCTCCTGTTGGTCAATTACGTGACTCGATCTAGAAGTTGCCTTGAGAAAACATACTTGCTTCGTTAGAGATCTTAATGGTAAGGAACTTAAAGAGGAACTTCGTGGTCAAACCTTTACACCATCTCTATCGAAGACATGATGAAGTCTTCTCCAATCTGCTTGTTATCAAAGGCTTCAAAAACAAAGTCATGGTTATGGCATCGTCGTCTCAATCACTTGAACTTCGGCACCATCAATGATCTTTCCCGTAAAGGACCTTAGTTGTAGGTTTACCTCGACTAAAGTATGAAAAGGATCATCTTTGTTCACCATGTCAATTGGGAAAAAGCAAGAAATATGCCCATAAACCCAAACCTACTAACTCTGTCACAAAAGTTCTTCATATGATTCATATGGATTTATGTGGACCAATGAGGGTACAAAATATCTTTGGGAAGAAATATGTGTTAGTTGTGGTTGATGATTACTCTAGATTCACTTGGGTAAGTTCTTAGGACAAAGGATGAAACTCGATATCATCATCAAACTCATCAAACAGTGCAGGTTCGACTTAACAAAACCGTCCGTAATTGTCGACAGGACAATGGGCCGAGTTTGTCAACAAATAACTTAATGAATTCTATGAAAGCGTTGGAATCAGTCATCAAAGAAGTGTTTCACGAACTCCTCAACGAGTAACGGTGTAGTTGAAAGACGAAATCGACTCTTGTGAAGCCGCTAGAACAATGTTGATTTACTCAAAGGTTCCAATGTTTCTCTGGTGAAATTGCCACTTTGCATGCTATACACCCAAAATCGTTCCCTTATCCACACCTCTCATGGAAAAACTCCATATGAACTTGTCCACAACGAAAAACCTAATCTCTCATTACTTCGTGTGTTTGGTGCATTGTGTTATCCAACTAATGAGGGTCAAGACTTAGGGAAACTTAGGGCTAAAGTGACATTGGAGTATTTGTAGGATATGCACCAAACAAAAAGGGATACCGAATCTATAACAAAAGAACCAGAAATATCATGGAAACCATTCACGTTACGTTTGATGAGTCGACGGTCAAATGGCTCTGGACAATCCAGCTTAGGACCCGCACTTCAAGACAGTCCCATTGGTTCATCTCTTGTTCCAAACTCTACTCAAAAAACTCCATATGTACCTCCATCTGAAGATGATTTAAAGAAATTGTTTGATCCTATGTTTGATGAACTGTATGATTCAAACACTAATGAGGTAATGATTCACCTTGAGAGGATGCTCATATTACTGTGAATGAAGTCAATCCTTCAGTCTCAATATCTTTAAGTCAAGAAGCACCTGCTGATCCTTGATCTCATCAACAAATCATCATTCTTCAAATGTACATCATGGAAATGTTTCGGGCATCAATGATGAAGTTAATCCCTTTGCTACTCCCGAAGATGCTCCATTTGAAAACATATTTGCTACTGAATCATCATCGAACCATCTTCTTGAGGAGACATCGACTCAGCTACCTCGGTTCCTCAACAACTGCCACATGAACACCTTAGAAAATGGACTCACGATCATCCATTAGACAACATCATTGGAAATCCCTCTGTCTGTATCAACCCGGAATCAACTTGCAACCGATGCCTTATGGTGTTTCTTCAACTCCGTACTTTCTAAGATCGAACCAAAGATGTTAAAACCACCATGAATGAAGACAGCCGGTTCAATGCCATGCAAGATGAAATTCATGAGTTTGATCGACTTGATGTATGGGAGTTAGTACTGCTCCCGAGTGTGCTATGATTATAACTCTCAAATGGATCTTCAAAGTAAAACTTGATGAGCATGGTGATGTGTTGAAAAACAAGGCTCGATTAGTTGCTAAAGGATACGTCCAAGAGGAGGGTATAGACTTTGAAGAATCTTTTGCTCTGTTGCTCGAATCGAGGCAATCGAGAATCTTCTTCTCGGCAATTTGCCGCTAGTAAGAACATGGTAGTGTATCGGATGGATGTAAAGACGGCATTTCGAGCGGAGATCTTAAAGAAGTAGCTTGGCACGCCGCCCAACCAAGGATTTTGAATCAAGAGCATCCTACTCACGTTTATCGTCGAAGAAGGCTCTCTTACGGTTTAAAGCAAGCATCGAGGGCATGGTATGATACACTGTCAAAGTTTCTTCTATCATCCGGATTCAAAGAAAGGAGCAGTTGATCCTACATTGTTCACCGAAGTCGGCAAACATTTAACTCATGTTCAAATTTATGTTGATGATATTATTTTTGCCTCGACCGACCCAATGGAATGTGATCGTTTTTCTAATGAAATGAGTTCTAAGTTTCAAATGTCAATGATGGGACAAATGTCATTTTTCTTGGGATTACAAATTTCACAAAGTCCCTGAGGCATTTTCATAAATCAATCTAAATATGCAAATGAGATTTTAAAGAAATTTGGATTTGATTCATGTGACCCTGTTGACACTCCCATGATTGATCGAACCAAACTAGATGAGGACCACTCGGGGATCATGATTGACCAAACGAAATATCGTAGTATGATTGGATCCCTGATGTACCTCACAGCTAGTAGACCGGACATCTTGTTCGCTGTTTGCATGTGTGCTAGATACAGGCTAAGCCTACTAAAAAGCACCTTGAAGCGGTTAAACGGGTCTTTCGGTATTCCAAGGAACCATCAATATGGGACTATTGGTACCCGGGACACCGGTATGTCACTAACGTACCTATGCAGATGCTTGATCATGCAGTTGTCAAGATACACGCCGAGTACATCCGAGAGGTGCTCAGTTTTTGGGTGATAAGCTTGTGACTGGTCTTCAAAGAAGCAAATGAGTACTTCTATTTCCTCTACAGAGGTGAATACATAGCCATGTCATCTTGTTGTGCTCAAATCTTATGGATGAGATCTCAATTATCCGACTATGGCTTTGAATTCAACAAAATCCCTCTCGTGATAATAAAGTGCTATTGCTCTCTCATGCAACAACGCACAACACTCAAGAGCAAAGCATATCGACATTCGACATCATTTCATCGGGGAACAAGTGGAAAAAGGTGTGGTGGAACTATATTTTGTGAGGTCGAATATCGCTTAGCGACATCTTCACCAAAACTCTTCCAAGAGAACGTTTTGAGTTTATTCTTCCACGTCTTGGCTTGAAAAGCCTTCAACCAGATACTCTCAAACGCCTTCGGGGAGGAAGGCGAGGAGTAAAGGTCTATCTTCATCTATCTCTTGTATATATCTATTCAAAAATCAAAATACAAAATTATAAAACCTTCAAAATCCATAAAAATCAGAAAAATTCGAAAAATCTTCAAAAATATTTAAAAATATTGTCTTTTGTCATGTTTTCTCGGTTCGATAATATCTACGGTCTTTGTCTTTGTCATTCAAAGAATGACACGGACTTTAGATGTTGTTCAATTCAAAAAAAAAAAATCAAAAAATAAAAAAAATATTTTGAGAGAAAGAAAAAAAAATGGTTTATTGTCATTTTCGTGCAATAACCCATTTTAAAAGAAAGAACAGAGCCATGTTTTACCATGTTTTCAAATTCCATGCTCGGATTCTATAAACATTTATCTGCCGAAAACTAAATGCTTTGAAAAATAACTCGGTCTCTATTTTTGATAATCATCGGGACTTATTTGTCAAAATCTCTATCTCTCAATCAACAACCTATGTCATTGATTGAGGGGAGAATGATTTCAATTAAATTAAAAAGTTATTTGGCATTAAATTGTTTTCAAAAGATATACATGCATGTTTTATCTATGGAGTTTAAAGTCTCAAAATCCGATCCTTATCAGTTCAAACGCTTTCACAATCAAGTCACAATTCTCCTTAAAAGCTTTCAAAATCAATTTAAATCTATAAGAGATCACAAATCTCAAATGATTTGATAATTGTGATCGGGGAGAAGTTGTGATTTAAATGGATTTAAACCGATAATTGGTAAATGGTTTTATATGGATGTACATGCTATCCTTCCCACATGTGACAAACGATTTCAAATTTTCCATGCACATGTTGAGGGGAGCATCTATCTTAAACCACAATGATTTGAAACGTGATCATTTATCTCAATGTGTTGGTTCCCTCTAGTATGTGTAAAACTCTTTTCAAACCTCGAAGCACATATTGAGGGGAAGCAAAATCATGAAAACCTCATCCTTCCCCAAAATGCTTTATCTACTTGATTGATTTGGGAAGTGATTTTGATATCTTTTAGAAAATGGTAATCAAAGAAGTTAATTCTTTCTCTTGCCTCCGTGTGCAAAACATTTTTCAAATACTTGATGCACATGTTGAGGGGGAGTTCTCGTTCTAAAAATATCAAAACAATTCAGGTACAAAATGCTTTGATAATATATCACAAGTATCCGGATTGATTTTCAAATGGTTTTCAATTGGTTCCAATGGCAGATGAACAATACCAAAAGACCGACCAACTTTACTTTATGTATGGTGATATAAGGATGATAAGGTTAGGTATGTGTTCCCATGATCCGCCGAGAACGGAGGGATCTACCGAGGGACTATCCACTAGTTAGTGTAGAATTCTTAGGTATGATGATAAAAGGAGAAAAATGAGATATGGGAAGAGTGCGGACTAAGAAGCTAGTAATCTTGAATAAACCCAACAAGGTTCTAGCTATGAAGTCTCGGTAAGCTCTGAAGGGGTTGAAGAATTAAAAAGAATTGAATGAGAAAAGGGTGAAAACAAATAGCCTCCATTTATTCAACCTTAGAAGCCGGGTTCAATTCATATGCTCTTGATGGTAACATGGTATTGAAGACAAGGCGTCATGGACCCATGGACTTGCACTTCAACTTTCCAAACCACTCAAGTTCCTCTTAAAAGGACTTGTTTCATTCTCACGGGGGACCGACATTATCTATCGACTTTCTCTTAGAGATTGTTGATATTGAAGAAGGAGACCCTCTCCCTAGTCTCGATATAGGATCCAAAATATGCACAAATTGAGTCTAGAGCCACGAGATCATCAATAAATCTCATTAGGACACTTTCAATGAAGACTCTCTGTTTCACACAATGTGGAAAGAGAGATTATATCTTGAGTCCTACGCATTATCCTTGTGGTATTGCGAACATCCAGTGATGTGTTTACATATTCCTGTGAAGATGGAAAGCCTTCCGGAGCCAACATCTAACAAGCTCCTGGTAGGTGGCATGTGAGATCTATTATACGGATCAACCATGTGACAAGCGAGACGAAACAATGGGGCGATTCAATCTTTTGAATCAATCACAGTTCGGTTATGGATTGGCGGATACCTTTGAAAAACCGGTCTTTGTGCTTTAAAACTCTTTTCATTAGCCGTCGACCGTGTACTAATTTTCAAATCAAAAGGTGTTTTATGATTGATAATTGATTTTCATTAAAACCTTTGTAATATTGCAAAAACAATTTCTATTGAGCAATACACGATTGTTTCTCAAATATCTTTTCATCAATCAAGTGGACTCAAATTATTTGGTTCACTCACTCCGTGTTGTCTTCTTTGAGATGTTCGGTTTGAGAACGGCTAGAGCGGTACGAAACCCTGTCAAGAAATTCTTGAATTATACGATCCGCAGTATACTTATGTCTTGATCAGCGGGAACCGTGGGCGTGTACCTCAATTCAACGAAAGTGATCAAAGACACTTTCGTGCGATTTATTGCTACTTTGTTTGTATGCGAGTACGCCCGGCGTTCTTATTTGTCGAGAATGAAGCGGTCAAACCATAGCCGCATGCTCACTTAACACATTCATCTCAAAAGAAATCATGATTAGTGCATCAATGACTCAGATATTTTCACTCCATGCTTCGCTCACTGCTGGCCAATATCATGAATCAACGAATGCTTCCGCTACTCTGATGAGAAGATATCATGATCGAGAATGTGAGCATGTCGGTCCGAATGTCACAACATCACATAATACCAACACCACAATGGATGTATGGAGATTTTCTACTAGGTGATGATCTCAAAGCTGGCTCAACATTATTATCCGTGGATCGATAAAAGACCTCCACTTGGATTAACCAAACATGCAATGTGAAGAATCAATGACTACGAGCTTTGGAGCAAAGTACTACATCAAGAATGCAAGATCAATTGTTAATGTAATATCTGTTTGTATTCAATGTAATTTTAGTGCATGATTGAGGTGACCTCCCTTAGGGGAGATTGTTAGGAATTAGAAATTCCAGGTATTAAAGAGTCGGTCACCTCAAGTATATGTAATCGTTAGAAAGCTCGTAGTCGTAGTTATTTTAAGTTAAGTAGTATTTAGTTAAGTAACACCGTGGAGGACGGACGGGTCTTTACCTTGTATGCACGATCCGCGTGTGTGGCGTTTATATGTAACTATAAATACCCTCTACCTCCCAAGGTAGAGAGTTGGAGCTCATAATAATATCTTTCACTTTCTCTCACTAAGTTCCCTAAACCTCTAACTTTCTCTCTCTAGAATTCCATCTATATGCTACCTTGTGTTAATGTTATGATGTGTATGTGAAAAGTTATATCTTACAGGTTGAATGGAAGCGGCCCAAAAGGTAAATAACGCACCCTTCTTGGCGAAACATGAAGTTTTGCGGCCCACTTGAGAAAAGTGGAAGAGTTATGTTGAAATTTTACATCTCACTGCGGATAAAAATCGAGGATTAGTGGAACGTCACATGCGGATGGACTTGACTCAGTTGTTGGCAGACTCACTCACGTGTCGTCCAAGTGCTCAACATGCTCTGACAACTCGACTTGACTTCCACATCACAAACACTACTTATGCAAAACACTTTACCGGTTTTCACATGACGACAAGGTTACCAAGGCATTTTCGGATTTGACAAGAGTTGTAAGAGACTTTTATACCAAGGACATGACTACTCGGATAGAATAACGACTCAAGAGCTTGGGAGATACATCAAGTCTACACTACCACACATTTTAGGACCAGAAATCAAGGATGGGATCAAGTCCTTGGTGCTTAGTCAAGAGCAACTCGACTTAGCTAGGCCTTGCCATCTTTACACCCCAACGTTTAGTGACCGGTGATGAGTTATCCATGATTATCGACCAATGATACCCTCGTCGAGGTCTATCCCCCCCCTTCCCTGACCCTCTTTTCACGACAAGGATAATGGACCAAGAATTGAGCTAAATTAACCACCTAAGATTTACATTTCTAGCTTATCACAACTTAGTTTTTAGCTTTTATGGTAGCCTTTTATCTCTTTTTGGACATCACAGCCGCAAGAACCAAGATTTCAAAACAAAACTTTTTCCAAAATTAATATAACGACACATTCATATATACCCAAGTCAAATGATTTATCAAGCATAATTCTTTATGTTATCATTTTCTTACCATTCGACCATATATATAAAAATATATGGACATGAACATCATATACATGGAATTCGAATTTAATAACAACAAGAAATTTAAATACAACATAAAAGACATTACAACAAGAAGGATTGAATAACCTCAACTTCGAGATGATGGGTGAGGCAGTTGCTTCTTGGATTCGAACCAAACAAGACTTGAATTAGCTCCAACACACTTCTTTATTTCTCTGCTTTTGTGTTTGGTTTTGTCGTGTGTGGAAGAGAAAAACAAAGAGATTTTGTCTAAATAGTTAAGTAAAGGTTTTCTTTTAGGAGTAATACATTTAAATGAGTATGTATTTGTAATATTACTCTTAGGTACATGTAGTATATTGTGTTTACTTATGAAATAATTGTGTTTGAGTCTTATAAGAATTATTGTTTAAGCTTAAGTGTATTATTATTTTTGTGTCCTTGAAGTCATATTGTGACCAAAGTATCATTGTTTGATAACTTTTATAACGTAATATCTTATTGTTCGTGTGCGAATATTTTTATCTTGGTAATATTCCATATCACGGATATTTGTAATTTGTTTTATCAAGCCCTTATCATAGTGTCGATGCGCGTGCGAGTATTAGGTCCGGGGAAACGAAATAACCTCTCGTCTTACAATTTAAACCATAAGACAAAAATGGGATATTCATGAAATGATATGAATGCAAGAGGTGATGATATCACTATGTAGCGAGTTATCTACTCAATTGATCAGGCAAAACGCCATGCTTCGACTCATGCTTAGTAATAATAAATTACTAATTATCAGTTAAATTTTTAGTGAAAATTTACCGTGTGTCACATCCTCCCCGCCTTAGAAGAGAAAACCGTCCTCGGTTTTCAGTTAGAATTATTTGTTGGAGTAGAGAAAAGATGTGGATATTTTAGTTTGAATGGTCTTCCGCTCCCAGCGTGTATACGGACCTCTTTGAGAGTTCCAACGGACTTTAATGATAGGAATCTTGCTGCTTAAGCGTTTGATCTCTATCCATAATTTTGATGGGTTCCTCAACAAAGTTTAATCTTTCGTCAACTTGGATTTCTTCCAAGGGGTAGTTTAAGAGTTCGGAAAGACATTTCTTCAAGTTGCATACGTTGAAACATGTTTTGTGCAGATTTGAGTTCTTGTGGTAATTCGAGTCGGTATGCTACCGGTCCGATTCTAGCGAGAATTTTGAAAGGTCTAATGTAACGAGGATTTAACTTTCCACGTTTTCCGAAACGGATTCGCCTTCATGTAAACAGCCAGGCATAACTTTATCTCCCACTTGGAACTCAAGTGGTTTCCTTCTTTATCGCATAGCTCTTTTGGCCAGTCAGTTTGCTTGTAGTCGGTTTTGATTTGTACAATCTTCGGTAGTTTCTTGAATTAGCTCTGGACCATAAGTTGACTTTCTCCAACTTCGGCCCACACAATTGATCTACTTCCGACCATAGAGTGCTTCATATGGTGCGGCTTTGATACTTGTGTGATAGGCTTTATTGTGGTCAGCTAATGGCAAGTGCTTATCCCAGCAATTTCCAAAGTCTATCACACATGCTCTTAGCATGTCCTCCATTGTTTGAATGGTTCTCGCGCTTTGTCCATCGATTCGAGGATGATAGCGGTGCTCATGTCGAGATTAGACCCTAAAGCATCTTGAAGCGATTTCCAGAAATTTGAGGTGAAACGGCTATCTCTGTCTGAGATGATGGAGATTGGTACACCATGGCGTGCGTGATCCCTTCATGTATAGTTGTGCAAGCTTGTCCATTCCGTCACTTTCTTTCATTGGTAGAAATGTCTGACTTGGTGAGGCGGTCAACTATTACCCAAATAGTGTCATAGCCTTTAGAGGTTTTAGGTAGCTAGCAGTGATAAAGTCCATTGTTATCGTTCCCATTTCCACTCGGAATTTCGGGTTGTACTTGTAGACTGAGGGTCTCACTGTGTTCACTTTAACCTTTGAACAAGTTAAACATCTGCTGACATATGTTGCAATGTCGGCTTTCATGTTTGGCCACCAGTACAATTTCTTCAGATCAAGGTACATTTGTGGCCTGGGTGTATGAAGTATTTAGACTTGTGGGATTCGTGCATAATAATGTCGCGAATTCCTCCGTAGAGTGGTATCCAACTTCGCTCTTTGAAACACAATGTTCCATCCGACCTTTTCACGAATCCATTTTCACTTCCTGCATTCTGAAAGTTCTCATTGATTTTCCTCCTTGAGTGCTTCCAATTGAGCCTCAAGAATCTTGGTTGGAAGGGGTGAACTAATAGTCATACCCAAGGATCTGACTCTAAGAGTTTTTGGTCGCTCTTTCCTACTGAGAGCATCAGCAACTACATTCGCTTTACCCGGATGATAACGAATCTCGCAGTCGTAATCACTGAGTAATTCCAACCATCGGCGTTGTCTCATGTTCAGTTCTTTTTGATCCAAAATGTGTTGTAGACTTTTGTGATCGGTGTATACGACACACTTCGTGCCATATAAATAATTTCTCCAAATTCTGAGTGCGAACACAACTGATCCTAACTCCAAGTCGTGCGTTGTGTAGTTTTTCTGAGTCTTCAACGGGTGAGAGGCGTATGCTATCACCTTCTCTCTTTGCATTAACAACTCCAGAGCCCCTTATGAAGGCGTCGCAGTAAACAACAAAGTCTTCACTACCTTCGTGGAAGGCGAATAGGTGCGCTACACAACTTTTCTTTTAAGGAGTTGAAAAGATTCTTCTTCTTTTTCTCCCCAGTCAAACTTGGTGTTTTTTTGGTTAGCTTGTTAAGATTTGGCAATCTTTGAGAAACCTTCAATGAATCTTCTGTAGTATCCAGCGAGCCCTAAGAATTGGCGTATTTCTGTAGGAGTTGTGGGTGTGCCCAATCCTCTTATGACTTGATCTTAGCGGGATCTACATGAATACCCTGACTGTCGATCACATGACCTAGGAATTGCACATAGATATCCAAAACTCACACTTCGAGAACTTCGCTGATTCTTCCTTCTTCAACAATTCCAGATCAACCTAAGATGCTCCGTTGCTCTTTTCACACTCTTGGAATAATTAGGATATCGTCAATGAATACTATCACAAATTTATCCAGTAGGGTTTGCACACTCGGTTAGGTCCATGAACACAGCTGTCGTTGGTTAACAAAAGGCATGACTTGAAACTCGTAATGTCCAAAACGAGTTCTGAAGGCGGTTTTGGGAATGTCTTCTTCCCGAACTCTTAGTTGATGGTATCCGGATCTTAAGTCGATTTTTGAATAAACGCTTGAACCTTGAAGTTGATCGAATAAGTCATCGATTCGGTAGTGGTAACGGTTCTTAATGGTTAGTTTATTCAATTCGATAGTCGATGCATTCGAATTCCGTCCTTCTTCTTGCCGAATAGGACTGGTGCTCCCCATGGTGATGAGCTTGGTCTAATGAACCCTTTTTCCGATTCCGAACTGGTCGATAACTCCTGGTTCCGTTGGGGCTAATCGATAAGGTGCTCTTTTACCACTGGAGCGGCACCAGGCACTAAATCGATCTGAAATTCAACCTGTCGGGTCGGCGGGAGTCCTGGAAAATCTTCGGGAAAGATTTCAGGGAATTCTCTCACTATTGGCACGTCTTCCAGACGTTTTTCTTCCTTTTATTTTTCGTCCTTTCCGGTGACTTGTGTTAGGAAGATGTGACATCCTTCCTAGATGCACCTTAACACCTTGGTACAGGAAATGACATGAAGTCTTGAAACGTTTCTTCTGTCACTCCTGTCTCCGTCTATTGTTAGGACTTCATCTCCATAGGGTAATTGGACGAGCTTCTCGTCACAAATGATGGCAGCATGATATTTTGCTAACCAATCCATTCCGACGATGACGTCAAAACTACCCAATGCTACTGGTATCAAATCGATATTGAATGGGTGGTTTAACAGTTCGAGGTTAAACCTCTTAGGATGGTATCTACCCTTTCGTTCTGGATTAGCTAATTCCACGTTGCATGCATTTCCTAATGCAGTTGGGGCAATATCGAGTAGTGGACTAAATGCATTAGAAACAAAACTCCTACCGGCTCCCGTATCAAACAATATGGATGCATAACGGTTATTTAAAGGCGATACCCGTCACAACATTCGGGTCTTCCTGAGCTTCCACTTTGGTAACTGCATAGACTCTCCCCGAGAGCTCCTTCTCCATTCCCTGATTACCGGCTTCCCAACATTTCCCTGAATCCTGCCATTCCCATGGCTTCCGGATTTCCTCGGTTTCTTGTTTCCTCCATGGCCTTGGTTCCTGTCTTTCGACATTCATTCTTATAATGCCCTTCTTTACACAACAAAGCATGTTATAGCGGCTTTGGATCCGGAGCTGGGAACCGTCGACAATGACTTGGACCTGCAGTTCTGGTTAAGTGTCGATTTTTCTGACAGATTCACGGCATATTTGTACACTTGCCCCTTGTGATGCAGTGTGCATCGATTACTGGTGCACGTCCACGAGCACGGTTTCCTTTCCCCAACACCTGATGCATAAGCTCTAGCATCATTTTGCCTCTTGCTTTGATTGTTGCTGTTGTTCCTCTGTTTTGTTGCCACGGTATTCATTGTGGTGGTAGCCTTGAGAATGGTCGTCCCATTTCCTCTTATTGTCAACCACTTTGTCCATGGAATCCTCAATCACTTTTCATGAGTTTGTTGGCTACTTCGATAGTTTCATGAAGACCAGCAGCCTTAGAAGTGGTGACATTGCCCTTGATAGGTTGGGGCAGTCCTCCGATGTATCTCTCTAACAATCGGGTCTCAGTGGGAA
>OU343217.1:79334113-79445458 GCA_910596185.1 Chrysanthemum makinoi
CCGACATTTGTTCCCGTTAATATTTGTGCCACAATAACATGTTCACCAAGTTGTAGAATCCTTAGTCTTGTCCCATTACATAACCCAGCAGTTTGATCAATGTTTCGAAGAAGCATGACATGTGCACCAACTTTTAGAGCTAATTTGTGGTTAGGTATTCCAGAAAACTTCAGACCATTCAACACTTCAGGAGAGTACAAAGATTCGGTGTAATCATTGTCAAGACCTTCGGATTCGCATATGCTATCTGAACTGTAGTAAACAACCTCACACCGGAATTTGAGATAGCAAATGCTCGTTTATAACTTCAACAACTTCGTGAGTGGGAGCAAGAATTGCCCTCTCTTGAAAGAAAGAAGAATCCTGTAAGTTGTTGAGAAACGATGGATAAAAAAATTCGACCAGTGAGGGAATAGGATTAACATTATCTGTTATGAGTAAATCATCCGGAATATCAACAGTTGCCTCACCATCGTTAGCTCCACCTAAACGACCATCTCCCATCTTTAATATCCAGTCTCCAAAATCCTTGATTTCTTTAATATTACACTTATCAGAACCTTCTCTCAATCTCATGTTTGTCGTTAACTCAAGTACTGTACAATCATCCCATATATAAGACGAATTAAGAGATGCGTGTACAATGTCCCGCCTTGTTCCACTGTATAACCGGCAAAATTTGCCTAAAATCTCCTCCAAAGACGATAACCTTACCACCAAACGGCATATCTTTTGCATTTGGGTCAGTGGTTCCTATAACATCTCTTAAAGATCGATCTAAAGCTTCAAAACAATGTTTGTGCATCATCGGGCCTCGCCCCATATTATTAAACTTGTCTTGATCAATAAAGCGAAGATCTGTACTGTGGGTTATTGAACAAAAGGAGTCCTCGTTTAGGTTAATAGGTATACCAAATCGAGAATGAGCCGCACCACCCCGAAGGAAAGAAGCAATATTGAAGGTACGTTAGACAATGAATATCTATATTTTTGGATACAGCAATAAAAACTTATTGTTACATTAGATCATATATAAGAATACTTACGATAATAAAATTATCACATTTTTCTGTTTAGTATTTTTTGACAGATCCGAGTTTAAAAGTTTACTGAATATACCAAAAGGTAAACTAAATTCAGACTGTATCTGCATATCTCCATGTTATCAGAATATATGTGAACAAAGAACTCTAATTGGATCATAGTAGAGCATAATAACATAATCCAGGTAATCATAGATTTTAAGCAAACTCATAGATGGACAAATAGTTCATACTTGATAAGTTGATCCTTCTTTTATAAAAATGTAAAGTTATATTCATTAACTATTATAGTAGTTACCTATTGATAGTATTGTAGTATGGCCAAATCATGATATATATTTACTGTAGAAGAAGATTTGGCAATTATGAATTGTATCATATTGACTTCCAACAAACGGGAGAACCAAAGAAAAGGAAACCACATAATTAGTAAAAAACGGGAGAACCACCTAACAAGTAACGGAGCGTCTAGTAATTGGCCATGAAGCCCAATCGTTGTAAAAATCATGTAAACAGAAGTATAATTTCTGGACAAAAAGTCCCTTTACGATATTTTAGCACACTAATAACACTATCAAGTGTTTGACTATTCTGCTTAATAGCTATTAACACTATTATGTGTTTTACAAAAAGTCCCTTTACGATATTTTAGCAGACTAATATCTCCATGTTTGTAGCTGAGACATAATTAGGTTTTTTACTGTTGTGGTAGTATCCGAAAATTAGTAAAGCTACTCCTAAACTGGTAGGGGTGTGCATGTTAGAAGCAAACCTATTTTTTTTTTTTTTGATACACCAATAAAAAGGTAAACTAAATTCAGACCCTATCGGCATATAACCCTTTTATCAGAATATATGTGAAGAAATATACACTTTGACTCTGAAAGGCACACCATAAAATATTGGAGTCAACAGAATTACCACACCATAATATATAATAGATTGCATTTCTTTTTGACAAAGCTTATGAACAGAACAAATGATAGTTACTGCCTAACTAAACACTTATATCCATTTTTGTACAGACTGCAATTATAGTAACAAAGAATGTGCACTAACTCGAATGTTGAAAGTTGTGATAATCAGTTGCTCATTTCTTAGATTGTGTTTGATACAATTTTGATGTTTCTAGCTGAGACATAATGATGCGTTTGACTGTTGTGTGTGTATCATAAAATCTTATGAGTTACTCCTAAACTGGTAGGGGGTGGTCATGTTAGAATCAAACCTAAAAATTTATTTTTGCATACCAATAAAAATTTATTATTACATTAGATCAGATAGGTACAAACCTGTTAGAAGCAAAGAAGCAATACCACTTGATGCCACATTCAAAACAATATCTCCTTTAGACCGTATAGCAGCGGATAATGTTTTCCATATATATGTCTTTCCCGTACCACCATATCCATAAAGGAAGAAAACACCGCCTTTTTTATTTTCAACAACTGAGATAACTCGTTGATATACTAATTTTTGTTCCCCTGTTAGACTTGGAAAGAGCCTGTCATGTTCAGCTTTTAGTAAGTCGGTGTCATAGCAAATTTTGTCATGGATCAAAGAGTTTGTGTGCTTTTCCAGAAACTCCAGATGTGGTGAAGGCATTCCATTAATAGAACTTAAGCTACTTCCATTCTTACGAAGAATATTGTCTATATATTGCAGGCATAGATTTTTATGATGACGTTCACGAATCTCCAAATCTGCAACAGTAATAGAATAGTTTAATTTAAGTTTTAAAATAGTTAAAATAGTTAATTTAAGTTTAAATGAGCGGAAACAATGTTACCTGGATTATTAAAAAGTATACGTTGCTGATGTTCAATATCAACAGACATATATTCCCATGTTTCGTTCCATACATGATCGGGTCTGACAATACTATTTGACGTAAGCAACATCACAAATAAACGACGAACAGAATCAGCAAAAGCAATACGATGTCCTTCTTTAATTGCCTCGATGTACTATTTGTCATCGTCTAACAATCCGAGTGCAAAACATGTGTCCCTATATGAATCATATATTTTGTCATCTTTACCTTGATAATCATAGAATCTATCACTAACCGTGCGAATATCTTCCCCCGATGTCGGTCCTTTAACCTTAGTTGGGAATTCAGCGTACGTCAAAGTTCTGGCAAGAGCATCGATTTTATTACATTCCATCCATGCCAAAAATTTGGTAGAGGCAACTGAAGGTTTGTTTAGGACATCATTAATATCGGCATCAGCCATACACGCACTGTTGTTGTCCTGTATATGAAATGGTAACCTCTCAACAAAGGGTAATCGGTAGTGAACTTCGTAACCTAGAATTCTCCAAGTAGCTTCACACGCTGAAAGATACCTACAATCATAATATTCTTTGATTTCATCCTTCACTTCTGCGTTGGTGCTTTCTTGATTCTCATTGTTGTCAACACAAACGGTAGAAGTAACACGATCTGGTCCCTTGTTTATGTATTTAAACAAATATTTGATAGAATCGGCCTGATTGCACCACTCCACATTTATGTGCGCCTGGTAAGTTTTTAACATAACTTTATTATAACCGAAAACAAAACCATTGTGTAGGTCCACCCCGCCTTTTTTAATAAATATTCCATTATCAGGCCTTTTGTAAACTGGGAAACCATCAGAGTCTGTCATAGTGCGAGCTGAAAATTTCTTTGGAAAATTTTTCGTGCATTTCCCTTTAGTCGTACAGGGGCAACTTGGATTATCAACTCCACACGGGCCATGCATCATATGGTCACTTACAAGGCAATAAAGATCCGGTCAAGATCTTTGTCCGGTATCTCGGCAGAAATGAAATCATCGATCTTTTCATGATTAACCAACTTATCATCCGGTGTAAAAATACATATGTGGGCGTCGGAAATCCTCTCTCAAACTCGACCGTATATACAATCGTAACATATAAAGAACAATAACAAACGCTTATCAATATATCAAAAACAAATAAAGTGTACTAAAATTTTTCAAAAGTTACCTGCATTGACGCGTCCAAAAATCTTTGACTCCCTCAAATTCTTGATTAAATGATCAAGCTTCATCTTGAAGGTCTTGCATATAATATCGGCCTATCTTCGGACGAAGTCCAGTTCCATTCAAGAACCTTGTAATCTCTGACCATTTCAGATTGCATGTGAAAGTGATGAAAAAATCTGGATGGCCATATACTCTGCACAGTGACATTGCATCTAAATAATTTTGACGCATATTGTTAGGAACATGTTTTATTATCAAGTGTAGGTCATTTCATTTGTAATAGGTCGTTAATAGTTTGTAATGTTTTTAATGTTTGTAATAGTTTGTAATAGGTCGTTAATAGTTTGTAATGTTAATAATTATGGTTTATAAATGTTTGTAATTAGTTTCTCAGCTCATGTAGTAAGCCCATGAGCTGTGATAGAAGGTTCTTCTAGAACCAAGGGGAAACACCCCTACTTATGTAAACACTATAAATACCCCCTCCCTAGAAGGGAGAGGGTGGTTGGTTCTAATTGCAATTATCATTTTCATAATCACTTCATTAGTTCCTTCCACTTTCTCTCTCTAAAACTTTCTCTCTCTAGAAATACATATTGATGTGATAGATTGGTGACCTAACAAGTGGTATCAAGAGCCAAGGGATAATTTAGGTTAATATTGATTAGATTTAATAGAAATTCGTACTTAAAAACGTGTTTTAGATTGCAATTTATGGACTTTTGGATCGAATAGTGTTTCTGCCGAAGTTTCGCTGCTTTCATGAGTTTTGGCGAGTTTGGCGAAGTTAGTCATGAAGTTTGGCGAGTTTCTCATGAGTTTCGCGAGTTTCTCCTTGCTTTGAGTTTAGCTTGAATTTTCGCGAGTTTGCAATTTTGGCGAAGTTTCGCTTAAATTTCTCGCTAGTTTCTCATGAGTTTTGGCCATGGCGAAGTTAGCCATGAATTTTGGCGAAGTTTCTCATGAGTTTCTGCAGTTTCTCCTTGAAGTTTGGCGAAGTTTCTTTGAATTTCGCGAGTTTGCTAGTTTTGTCATTTTATGAATGTTGGCGAGTTTGTCAAAAATATTCTGGCGAGTTTGCCATGGTTTAATGAGTTCTTGCGAGTTTTTTCTCTTAGGTTTAGAGTTTGGCGAATTTGTCTTCTAAACAAGAATTTTGGCGAGTTTCTATTAGGTTTAGATTTTGGCGAGTTTGCATTCCACACAAGAATTTTGGCGAGTTTGCCTTCCACACAAGAATTTTGGCGAGTTTCTATTTCATTTAGGTTTTGGCGAGTTTGCCTTCCACACAAGAATTTTGGCGATTTTCTATTTCGTTTAGGTTTTGGCGAGTTTGCCTTCCACACAAGATTCTTGGCGAGTTTGTTTTCTCATGAAGTTTCTTCTCTCATGAGTTTGGATTTCCACTACTAGCTACCTGAACCTAAACAACATCAACCTTAATTATCCTTAAAGATCCATAACACATCATCAACACAAATTTTCAAATTTTGGCGGGAAAATTGGAGTAAAATTTAATTTCTAGGGGAGACTAAACGTTCAATTTTTCTAAATTCAAATTTTGGTTTAACTATGAAAATTTTGGTCAAAAATTCAAATTTTTTTGGCCTAAATTAATTTTCGTCAAATTTGTCAAAATTGTCAAACCTCAAATTTTTCTTACAACCTTAGAATTGCATTTTATAGTGAATTTCAAATTTTTGGGGAGAAAATTTTTCATAATTATTTTTGGAGGGAAAATTAAAATTCACTACATCAATGTCTCTAATGCTTTCACAAATCTCCTCACCTTCCATCTACTTCTTAAAACCTTCTTCACCAAACCTTGCTATCGATGATTCAAGATGCAAATGCATTTGTGGAATTAAACAAAAGAATGATGTTACTGACTAAGATGTTCTCACAATTTAAGAATTCAAAGAGTTAGACTTCATCTGATCCCCGAAATCAAGCGGCCATGCAAGGTGGAAGAGTTGATGTACAAGGAAGGAATGCTCAAAGGCTTGTCAAGAATGATGAGAATATGCAAATGTCAAGAATACTGACAATGAGGTTGTAGCATTTGAAAAGCAGGATGACAGCAGCAGATCTGAGGAAGATGTCATACCCACCTATGACACCGAGCCCAACTTTGATGAAGAACAAATGGTTGAGGAAGATATCATTCACACCTATGACACAGAGCCAACCTTTGACAAAGAACAGATGGTTGAGGTACAATCGTTGTTCATACTCACCAGAAATGCTAAACAAACTGAGCAACTCAATTGAGAAATGAAGGAGAGGTTAACCAAAGATGTTGCACAATGTCCATACAACCTGTCTCATGTCTGAGCCCTTAGTTGCAAACAATACAACCAATCGTCAAATCAAATTCTTGAATCTCAAAACATTCTTCTCAAAAAGACCATTGCTCAATTTCAAAAAGATTTTTCAAAACTAGAGGCACATTGCAAATCTCTTGAAGTTAAAATGCAAAGTAATCGTGTGGATACATTAGTAAAAGAAAATGAGCATCTAAAGGCTCAAATTCAAGAAAAGGGGCTTGCGCATGTTTTTTTACAAAACAAATTGAGAAGATTAATTGGAAAGAGTGTGGATACTAAATTTACAAAACCAACAATCTTGGGGAAATCGTCACTACAATCAATCGAAACCAATCAAGAGTTAGACAACCAAGCGCATTTAAATCGAACGATCAAAATCTTCAAAACCACGGTTTGCCTCCCAAGTTGTTGAGAATAATAATTTGTCAAATCCAGTCCTCCACATTCCGGCCGAGAAAATGCTTCGTTAAACCTCAACAAGTAGTTGCAATCGCCCGTCTAGGATTAGTTCAATCATCGTGTCTAAACCAATCATTAAAATTAAAATTCATATGATTCAAATGACACGCATAAGAACTATGATCTAGAAAAGGCTAGGAAAAGGGCACTACTCCAAAAGGATGGAATCTTAGGTTCACGACCTCGTGTGATACCTTCTAGTGTATTGCGTAAGCACCTAAGTGTAGTCAACAGACAATTAGAAATAGACCCGTTGAACTAAGAAACAAATTTCGGAAACCTAATAGGTGGATCAATATAGGACAAAGACTCTTTCCAAAAGAAGTTTCAGTATTTCCTAGATCTAATCTTAGGTGGATACCCACGGGTAGAATTTTTAAAACTGTTGGTCTTAGGTGGATTCCTACAGGCAAGATATTAAACATTTGCAACAAAACAGTGTGTTCATGTGTCAAGAAGATAATTGGCACTGCAAATTTATGCTTCTAACATCCGGAACCCGTTACACTTGGGGATCCATGTCTGCTCTCTATCTCTCCCTCCTACTTTCTATACAGTACAACAAGAATGGCTTCGAATAATTCGCCATTTTGACCGACTTCGCCTATGGCTTCTAAGTACAACAACTTAGGACCCGTTTCTCACCGTCTAAAACATAATGATTCATCACCGCATCACCATTGTACTCAATCGTCAAGAATTGGAAATTTTGTTTGTTTCACGTTTGGAAATTCTTTAGAAAGCCGTGCTTCGATGTATCTAATGTTTCCGCATAACCCGATCATATTCTAATTCTAGATAAACCCTCAATCTACAACAACAACCGCTGTCGGAGATGCACCTTCAATCGAATCTCGATAACAAGAGATCAAATTGTTTCCAACAACAATGACACAACTGATGATCAACATAATGAACAAGTTCAGAAGTTTTACCAAAGAATTGATTCTCACAAGATATTTATGGTACTTCATACCTCTTTGATTAATTGAACGTAGAAGGTTACGCTGTCTCCAATTTCATCATCAACATACGTGGTGTATGTTTCGATTCATTGAAAACTTCGAGGGGGAGAGAGTGTAGGTGATCATTGGTTTTTTGTTTTTCCACATGCTTCTTTGCAAAAACCCAATTCCTTCATGAATTTCTTCAATTAGAGGGAAGAAATGAGACGATCTGTGGTTAAAATTTCTCAAGTTGGTGTTATCGTCTCAATTTCACGGGTTATCTTGTGTGAAGTTACCCAAATATGATGTTATGATGCCTCACACACGGTCATTTTATCAAGTATTTGCATATACACAGTTGATTAGTATTCCGATAGACCGCAACAATCAAGGGGGAGTTGTTTCATTTCATTCTGGTTTGTTTGGTGTGATGTGTCTACATACGCGCGTAACACATTGTTGATTTTCGCATGTTTCCCTCGAACGGACTATCGCAACAAGTCGATTCTGTTGTGTGGTTTTCTCGCTCTTCTACAAATTCACGCGCAATCGAAAACTTCAAAAGTTATAAGAAATGTCTACTACATCAAAGTTTCAAATCATGGAAAACGGTTGTCGATTTGAGAGGAGTGATCTTGAAAAATCATCAATTGGGGAGAGGTTAATTTGTGTAATACTTATTACATCTTTTCCCTAAATGGATTGTGCACACATAACACTGTACAACCCGTACTTGTAATGAAAGGACCCAATGGTACGCATCGCTGCCACAATCCTATAAAAGGAGCGAAAGCTTCTTAATGTTGATTAAAACTTATCAAAACTTTCATTTTTCAAAGTTTTGCTCAACATAACAAGTACTTCCCCTTATGTTTTCAAAACTTCAAAAGTTAGTATCACTTGTTGAGGGGGAGTATTTGCAAAATCTTTGTTCTAAATCAAATGTTCTTGAAATCCATTTCTTTCCAAATGAATTTCCAATGCCTCAAAAAGCATATTTTAATCAACATGTTTTCAAAAACAACATACATATGCTATTTTTGAGGGGAGAAATGTGATTAAAATTGTTGATCAGGAAGTTATGGAATCTCATAACGTGCTCGACTCAGACATCACCAATGAATTGATGATCTTTGAATGTCAAGAATTGAAAAGATTTGTCTTCCAAGACTTATCTTAGTAGAATGTACCAATCCGAGACACTCTTGATTGACAAGAACTTTGTCGGGTCTAACCTCCTTTTCAAGGAGTGTTTACATCTTCAAGATAGTTATTAGAGCTAGTTGTCACCTAAAATCTGATAATGGAACTCTTTAACTATACAATGTAACAGTGTCTCAAGGGAATTGTCTATCAAGAGTCGATCAATTCAAAAAGTGCGAGATCTTCCCTCTCTGTGCAGATTTCAGTCAAAACTCATAAGCACATGTGGAGGGGGAGTATCTCTAAAAAACCAAAAACTCTCAAGGTGTTACCAAAACATGTTTTTCATCATAAACATCTTGAGAGATTTTCAAGAAAAGGTTTTTTTGTGGTAACATAGGATAGTCATGGAGTTAAAAGGTGACTAAGTTTAGGAAGAAACGTCCTATGATCCGACAGAGCCGGAGGGATCTACCCAAGGACACCACAAATAGTTAGTATTTAGAAGTCCTTAGGTATGATTGAAAAAGGAGAAAATGAGAATCGGAGAAAGAAGGAGTTGAAGAATTAAAATGAAAAGTTAAAGAAAAGGGTGAAAAGAAAAAGCCCTCAAAATTGTTCAACTTAGGCGCATTAACCGGGTTCAATTCATATGCTACTTGGTTGTCACAAGATGACACCCAGTATTGAAGACAAAGTCGTAATGGACCCAAAGGACGCAATGCACTAAACCTTCTAAGCCACTCAAGTTCTCTCAAAAGAGCTTGTTTCATTCTCACAGGGAACCCTACGTAATCTATCGACTCTCTCGTAGAGATTGTTGGTATTGAAGAAGGAGACCCTCTCCCTAGTCTTCGCTTAGGAAAATCAAAGTGCACTAATCGAGTCTAGAGCCATGAGATTCATCAAAAGATCTCTTAGGAACACTTAAATATTTCATCACTTGTTGTTCAAACAATAAGAACACAAGTGACACTTTTCCAGAGTGCTACGCAGATCTTAGCAATCGCGAACATTTATGAGGGGATTCACAATTGTGATCCTCGGTGATTGAATGGAAATTCCTGCCGGTCAACATCAAATGACAAGGTCACTTCAGTAACTCCTTGTGGGTTATGCTTAGTGTGTCTCAAACGGTCTACAGTCGTGAGGTGATGCTTCGTGTACCTCGTGACTCATCCGAACTGTAGGTGTATTTCGGTACATTGTGTTATCTCACTTGTGGACTCGGTTCAGGAACGACCTTTGTGAGAATTAGAGATGTGTTTTCACACTATGTCATTAACACTTTCGAGTTCAAACTTGTGTTACCGGATTATTTCTAACCCATGTTTTATGTTTTCTTTTTCTTATGGATGCTCACGGGTGGAAAAGATCGTATGCGGACTCTTCACATGCTCATACCAACATCAACACTAATTGAAGTTCTCTCAAAAAGCAAAGAAAATTTCAGAAAGAATTCTACATCAAAGTCAAAGAATCTGCAAAGTTATGAGATAAAGATCAAAGTTAAAGAATGAGAGCTTCAAATATATGGATCACAAACTTCACCAAGTATGAGCATGTCGGTAATGACTTTCATCACTAACAACAAAGATGCTGATGATAGACATACTTCACAACTGATCACAATAACAAGAACAAAGAACAAAGATGCAAAGAATCAAAGACGCCACAAGCTATGAACGCCAAAGAAGTTCAAGACGTCAAACGACCTAAGCAAGACAACAAATGATGACCAACCCTTAGGGGAGATTGTTAGGAACATGTTTTATTATCAAGTGTAGGTCATTTCATTTGTAATAGGTCGTTAATAATTATGGTTTATAAATGTTTGTAATTAGTTTCTCAGCTCATGTAGTAAGCCCATGAGCTGTGATAGAAGGTTCTTCTAGAACCAAGGGGAAACACCCCTACTTATGTAAACACTATAAATACCCCCTCCCTAGAAGGGAGAGGGTGGTTGGTTCTAATTGCAATTATCATTTTCATTAATCATTCATTAGTTCCTTCCACTTTCTCTCACTAAAACTTTCTCTCTCTAGAAATACATATTGTTGTGATAATATGGTGACATAACACATATATCGTGCACCTCCGGTAAAAGATGACGGTAGTACTATACGCTTGCCAGTGGTAGATGCATCTGTATTGCCATTATCTGCATGAAGTGATAGCTGTTGATATGATTCAACGAGTAGGATTTTTTGTTGCTTGCGATGAAAATATAACCTTTCTGTTTCGACAATGGTAAAAGCATCTACCAAAAATTGTTGAAAAAGTCTTCGAGAGTTATGATGCAGTGAGAATCTGTCTTTCCTTTCTTGAATGATGTAAGCAAAGTCTTCTCTCATTGTTAACCTATCGCCTTTTTTTGGGTCTGGCTGAACAACGTCTCTATGAAGAATATCGGTTCTGTATCCATCTTCACCATACGGAAACAAAAGAGGATATTGTAGTGACAGAAATGAAGGGTGCAAAACATTAATATGTTTAAGTTCATCGGTTTATGTGTCAATCAGAATATCTCTTTTATCAAGAGAATCCTCGATGTCTCCCACAATTAAAGCAGCTACCTCTGAGGCGGTAGGGAGATTGTAAGTCCTTCCGTCAGATGCACTATTACCAAGTAATTTCAACCGTACGTTGTCTAATTCATGAGCTTTATATCGATCTCTGACCATTCTATATGACTTGACCAATTCATTTTCTGCATCTAAAGTGTTCCTTAAACCTTCAATTATTTGTGGATCAAGTGAGTCAGATTGTTTCGATTCATTTTTCGATCCAGATCTGCAATAAGAAAAACAACATAGTAATCCATATATGATAAGTTAAAAGAAGACATATATCTATAAAACTGCAACATAAAAACACTTCGAAACTGGATATATAATACATGAGAAATCTTTTTTCCATTTGATTATATAATATATATATGTAAATATGTAAAAAGAAAGAAGTTAAAATTGTTTCCATACCGTAGTGCGTCAATCCTGTTCTTCACCTCATTTTTTGTGTCATATATATACAGTTGCGAGAATTTCACGCTGGACCCTTCTTTTGGTAAAAGACTACCATGACTATGATAGTTTTGACCATGAAGCTTAAAACAATAAGGCCCCTTACCCCTGTTGACGGAATGATCAACTTTTCCGCCCATTGAGGTGAAGGCAAACATCATGTTAGGTTCCCATTTATGTAACACAAGCATCAATATAAGAAGTAGAGAAGAAAGTGATTGGTTGAACAAATACTAACACACACGTATGAATATTAAGAATAGTTATGCGTAGGAAATGAAAGTAAATGAACAACCAACTCCCAAATGGGAGTTTACAAGACTATTTATAGGAGAGGGAGCTAGGGCAACACTCCTAGTCCCTTCCTTTCCTTATTAGGCTTGGGCCAAGGCTTATGGGCCTTCTACATAATCCTTAGCATAAAAAAAACATAAATGCCTAATTAAGCTAGCTATTACATATTAATTACTAACACTTGTACTCTAGTTACGAGTGATTCCAACAATCTCCCCCTAAGTGTTGGTGATTAATGATATGAGTGATAACGTTGTAGGTGCTGATGTAATAGTAGCTTTGACGTCTTTTGACATTCTTCTTTCTTGTGAGAAGAAGTGTCTTGATTCCAACAATCTCCCCAGTGTAGGGATCTTGTTTTACTTTGAAGTTTTTCAACTTTGACGTCTTCATATTCTTTGTTCTTTGATCTTTGTTCTTTGTGGTGGTAGTGATAGTATGTTGTTGTTATCTGCATCAGGTCCGCTTCGTTGCTCCAGTGTCTCCACGTCTTTCTCCAACATGCTCACACACTCTTTAACGTTGGATTTCAGTGTTGATGTAGTTCTCTAAGTCTTTAAACTTTGTAGATTCTTAAGTTGATGATGAATCATTTTGACTTCGTGATGCTTTTGATCTTGTGAGAACTTCATATATGATGTGGTTGGTATGAGCATGTGGAGAATCAAAGACGATCTTTTCCACCCGTAAGCATCCATAAGAAGAAAACATAAAACATGGGTTAGAAATAATCCAGCGCTAACAAGTTTGAACTTCGGCTGTTAACAACATAGTGTGAAAACACATCTCTAATTCTCACAAAGGTCGTTCTGAACGGAGTCCCACAAGTGAGATAACGCTGATATACCAAGTACATCTACGGTTCGTGAGTCACGAGGTACAATCAAGCATCACCCACGATAGACCGTTTGAGACACACTAAGCGTAACCCACAAGGAGTTACCAAGTAAACCGTCGTGGCTATTTGATGTTGACCACGGTAGGAGTTTCCATTCAATCATCGAGGATCACGGGTGTGACCCTCATAAATGTTCTCGACAGATTGCTAAGATCGTGTAGGACTCTAGAATTGTATCACTATGCGTTCTTATTGTTGAGCGACAAGTGATGAAATGTCAAGTGTCCCCGAGATCTTTTGATGAATCTCGTGGCTCTAGACTCAATAGTGCGCTTTGGTTTTCTGCGGAGACTAGGAGTGGGTCTCCTTGCTTCAATACCGAATCTCTAAAGAAGGCCGATAGTTTACGTAGGGTTCCTAGTGAGAATGAAACAAGCTTCTGTTGAGAGAAACTTGAGTGGCTAAGAAGGTTTAGTGCATGCGTCACTGGGTCCATGACGACTTTTAATCTTCAATACCGGTGTCATCTAGTGACAACCAATAGTATATGAATTGAACCCGTTCCGCCTAAGTTGAATAATCTGGAGGGCTATTTCCTTTCACCCTTTTCTTTTACTTTTCTTTTTAATTCTTCAACTCCTTCTTTCTCCGATTCTCATTTTCTCCTTTTTTATAATCATACCTAAGGACTTCTAGATTCTAACTATTGGTGGTGTCCTTAGGTAGATCCCTCCGGCTCTGGAGGATCATAGGACGGTTATTCCTAACCTTAGTCACCTTATAACTCCATGACTAACCTATGTTACGATAAAACCAATTTCTCTTGAAAATCTCTCATAGTGGTTATGAATAAAAGCTTTTAGTACCACTATTGAGAGTTTAGGATTTTGCAGAAATACTCCCCCTCCACTCGTGATTAATTATTTTGACAGAAATCTGCACGGTGAGGGAAGAGCGCGCACTTTTGAATTGATCAACTCAAGATGGACAATCGCCTGCGAGACACGGTTACGTTGTATAGTTAAAGAGTTACATTGTCAGCTTTTAGGCAACAACTAGCTCTAATAACTACATTGAAGGTGTGGACCAACCTCGAAAGATTGTCAAACCCGTCAAAGTTCATGTCTACCAAGAGTTTCTCGAATGGTACATTCTACTATGATAAGTCCTTTGCGAGACACGTTTACATCACTAGCAAACTAGTTTGAAATTATTACCCGTCCCGGACAAGTCTTTTCGAGTTAATAACATTTAATATCTCGTCAATTCATTGGTTAAGTCTTTTTAGCACAACTATTCATTTGCAATTCACAACATATTTCTTATCACATAATTTTTCTCCCCCTCAAAAATGGCATATAAATGTTGTTTTTGACGAAATTTTGATATTTAATATGACCATTTCGAGTTTTGTGGGAAGATTACCACGAAGAACAATTTTGTGAACAAATTTTTTAAGCAAATACTCCCCCTCAACAAGTGATATAAACTTTTGAGGTTTTAAAAAATCATAAGGGGAAGTACTTGTGCTTTTGAGCAAAACTTTGAAAAACGAAAGTTTTGATTAGTATTACTCAAAAGTAAGAAGCTTTCGCTCCTTTTATAAGGATTGTGGCACTCAAGGCGTACACGGGGTCCTTTCATGACAAGAACGGGTTGTACACTGTTATGTATGCACAAGCCATTGTCAGATAAAAAATCACACATCCAAATAGTTAATGAAAGAAATAGATCAAGGGGTACCAGGAGTCTCAGGTAATCCAGCAATAACTCCGGAATGCGTTACGGGCGTTGGTATCCTGTGAGAGAAATGCTTGGACGACCACCAACGAAACTCTCCAAGGTTATGAGCTGATCCCTTCTGAACAACCTTTCATCAATCCGCTTGATGATATTCTTTACATCCCTTCTCTCCCTCGAATTCCATCTCTTCGGTGACCCGATGCCGTCATGAATCTATTTCAACCTGTATGCTAGCCCATCCCTAACTTTCTTCAAAGTGTGATCCCCAAACTTATGAAGTTCTTTACACGCCATGAAACAGTTGTGGTGTAGTTAACTTCTGTAGACTACCCCAAATGGTTACTTGATGAGAGTGTATTGAGGAAGTTGGTTGATGTCGGGAAGGTCTAGTTGAGGTTTTGTGAAATTGACCCGTTTTTGATAAGATTCCACGGCAAGCTGAATGTCTTTTACACGTTCTTGGATCACGATGCTTCTGATGAAGATTAGCAATGACTTGATGTACTCGCGTTGTATATCTGTAGAGAAATGTCGCATTTGTCCTTGTACCTTGGCGAGATACATATCTTCAATGTCATTTAGTGACAATCTCAGAAAATCCGCTTCACAGAAGTCATATTCCTTTTCGTCTTGTCGTTTGACCACTATTTTCTTAAGGAATGTGTAGTCCCACTTTGACGACAAGGTAACATGCTGAATAGCAACGATCCGTTTATCACTGAACACTTCCTTTTTCGACTTTAGAACCTGGCAGCTCATGTAGTAGATTCTTCGTCGTTCTGGCCAATGATGAATCCCATACAGTGCATCAAGGTCATATTTTTCCACTTTATCAGAAAACATATGTGTGGCTTCTTCCTCGATGGCTGGATTGTGAGAGTAGATTGCTGCCGGGAAAGGAAATGTGAGTGATGTAGCGTACTTCCTTGTGACATCGCTACCGTGTAGAAGAAACTCGAAGTCATTAGTGAAGAAGTAACGGTATGGAATTTGACGTTGATCCGGTCGGCCAATTGTGGGTAGAGGTTTTGTCCAGTCTGTGTAATATGGAGCCTTGTCTTTTCTGGTGTAGTCAATGTTAGCTTCAGGGTTGAGCCAATCAATGTTGTTAGACATGGCTCGTGCAATGTTGTCGAGATGATATTCGACTTCAATTGCACTGTCTGAGCTGTCTTTAAGAAGTTGAAATGCTTCGTTCTTGATGCGTCTCAACTCTGCTTTTGTCATCTTCTTCACCCTAAACCTTTCTTGAATAAACTTTGCATGCTCCAATGTACGACCATCTACCATTTCCTGACCTTCCGGTAAGTGAGGTGTAGCATCAACAAGTTTAGAGAACCAGTCATACTCTTCAGTTTCATCTTCATCTAGCCATGAGACAACATATGTCTTCTTCTTCTTCTTCTTCGGCTTTGATGATGATTCTGGTTTCTTTGTTGTGGCGGGAGAGGTGGGTTGTTGTTGGGGCTCTGGGATTTATTCATCGTCACCACCGCAGTATTGAAATGATCATCGGTTTTCTCTGTTGATGGTGGTAACTCGAGTCCCGAGGTTTCTCTCAGTAGCGCGAACGTGGAGGATATCTTCTTTCGGTGGTCCTTGGGTGTGGTGGAGGAATGGAGGATGATTCACCTATTTTCTTCTTGCGTTTAGACTCTTTATCCTTATCCCGCCATCATCGCCTCTAGGACGCTTAGCCGCTTCACCGCCGCTTTGCATTTTAAGTTGGTATTCCAGCAATGCATCAAACAGTTTACCTTCGTCAGAAGTAAACATTGCAGATCGTTTTGAAATTTGAAGTACAAGCTTGGAAACCATTTCTGCATCGTAGAAAGTTGTAGGCTCAGTTAGGTTGATTGTAACTGTTAAAGGCGTTGATCTTATTGTTTGCTTGGCCAACTGCATGAGATTCGGATAGAGTTGTCTGGTGAACATCTCTCTTGTTACTCCAGGGACGGTGTCGAGAAGAAACTTGTGAGTATATTCTTTGTCCGTTTTTTCCATTTCCCTTTGGAAATCTCCTTTTAACAGCTGTTGAAGCTGTTCCCTTTCATCTGAAAACTCGTTAATCACTTTCTGAAGAAGATTGATTCTGTCGGCAAGTTGATTTAGCTTTTTGTTGACTACTTCCTTCTTCCTTACTTGTCCGGCGGCTTTAACAATCTTCGCCTTGGCATGTGAAAACCAAGTGTCGGTCGGTTTCTTTACCGACCGGATGCGATATTGTGGTGCCTTTGGATGGTGGTGGAGATGAGTGAGAAGATGAGTCTGACGATGATGATTCATAAGGAGGATCAGAGTCCTTTGGTGGCTCAGAAGTTTGTTCCTTGGAGTGTGCGGGACTATCTAGAAGATAATCATCATAATCAATATTGGCTTCTTGTTCCGCTTGAGCCTTTTCTTGTGCCTTAACCCTAGCTTCTTCATCTGCTTGAGCTTGAGCTTCCATTTCAGCTTTTTCTTTAGCTGCAGCCTCAACATCTTCATCAGGAATTTTCTCAGACTTCTCCTTTTCAGGTACCTCAAAGTCAAAGACGACAGAATCCTCTAGTTGTCGTTGCTGTTATGTGGCTGGTGGTACCAGTTCCCTTATCGGATTGATTAACCGCATCGGCCGGTGTAGATAGTGCACCACCACTTGACCCATCGGGGCCACGAGTTTGTTGTTGTTCGAACTCTTTGGCAACGTGTTGAAGTCTGAGGTTCTTGAGCTTCTTTCTATAGTCTCTGTCTTCATCCAGTGGCTCTTCTTCTGAGCTCTCTTCTTCCTGCTCTTGCACTGGAGTTTTTCCTTTATCGGCCTTGGGACTTAGAGGTTTGGCTACTGTCAAAGTGTCATCGACTGGAGTTTCAGAGTAGATAACCTCTTCGTCCGTTTCAGTGTCCTCCGAGTCCTCGTCCATTAGTTTAGGTTCTGGTTTGGGAATGGGGATAGCTTCCTTTAATGGAACTTTCCTTTTACGGGAAGGATTCCTCTTTGGATACTTGAGGGCACTCTCAGTGTTTGTAACACTTCCTGCGACCGCTCTCCCGGTCTTCCTAACAGTGTACGAGAAGACTTTGCATCAATGAACCCTACTTTGCCGCTTCAACGCTACCGATATCGTTTGTACGATTGAAGTCCTTTGATAATATCAGAAATAAGATGATCTGGCAACACAACACCCTGTTTCTTCGTGGTTGATTCTTTGAATCTTACTATGTTGAGTGTGGGTTCAAGTAGCACGGAGTGATGGTTGGGATCGTCAAGTCTTTAGGGAATATCTGGATTGGTTTCAAGAATCCTTCTAATCAACAATTTTGTGTATCTGACATAAGGGATCTTGGAGCCAGGCCTTTTCAGGTAAGTCATCGTGTCGTCCTGCATCGAGTCGCAAATTCGATGTGTTTCATGTTGACCATGCCCCAAAGGATTTGAAGTTCCATGAGCTTTGGATGCTCATAGCCATCCGCCACGTCTGAAACCGATTTAGCAATCATAATGTACGGTGTTCTCCATGGTTGAGGAATATTCTTGAGATCTACTGAGGAGTGTTTTGTGATAACTCAGCAGACTTCATCATAGCCGATGTCGACCATGAATTGGAGAACTACCTCTTCTGTAGGAGTAGCAGAGAAATCATGAGGCTAGATGGTTGGAAGAAGAAGAATGACCCTTAAATCTGCAGGAGTGATGGTGACTTGTTTGTTGTTAAGCGTCACCGCCACAAAGACTTTGACCTTTGACCTTTTGTATCGTGTGCGAATTGGTGAAGATAGATCTCCCAAGACAAGAGCGAGAATTTGTGAGCATGTTCTGGTATGGGTGAGTCTTCAGAATATCCACCGCAATCTGACAAGAAGACTCAGAACATGTGAAGTTATTGAAATCGACTTTGAGGTTGTTCTTTCCAATCTTCATTGTGTAACCGTCGGGGAAGATGTCTTCCATTGAGAGAACATTTGGTGCATCAACATTTTCCATTTGGACGTCCATATCATGATCTGAAAGACATTTAGCTAAAAGAACCAACATATCGAAAGACATTATGTTAGTTAACAGTTATTTTATTGTCCATTTATTGAATATATTATGTTAATGAATGTTACGAGTCCAACGTCACTTGTTTGTTCAATAGTCCAAAGTAGTCGTGAAAAGTTTCGTGAGTTTGTTAATTTTGAATTTCCAAGTCCAAATTTTAACTTATTTTCACAACATATTTACCATTTAAGCTTATTAGTGACATTTTGGTTTCGTGACGTTATGATTTATTTGATTACAAGTTTGTACGCGTAACAATTCACAATTTAGGCTAAAAAGTTAGGCTTAGGCGTAGGATTTTGCAAGCTTATGCGTAAACAGTGTATCATACGCTTAGGCATAGGCTTATGCGTAGGATCTTGACATATGCGTAAGAAATGTTACGCGTAGGAAAAGAGAGCCTTAGGCATAGAGCTTATGCGTAAGCGTATATGGGAGCTTACGCGTAAGGTTTACTCGTAAGAGTGAACCTTATGCGTAGGCCTCACTGTTTACGCATATCCTTCACAGGATACGCGTAGTCCCTTTGTAGAACCTTACGCGTAAAGGTTACGCGTAAGATTACTCTTAACTTTCTACGCGTAAGATGATCCTTATGCGTAGAAGTCCATGTTAACCTTGAATCTGAATTTCTCACGCGTAATAATCTGAAACAAATGCATCATAACTCATTCATTAACACAACATTCAAACCCTTCTTCTAACATGAAGTCTCAATCAAAACAGGTTACGCGTAGGATATGCATACGCGTAGAAACTTAAACCCTAGGATTCAAAAATTACGAGTATGAGATCTAGCCATAGGGTTGACACCAAATCTTTTCTATGATATCTTAGAGGGCAAATGAGTTGACTTAAACAAGTTTTAACATCAAAACCTTCATGAATCAAGAATACCTAATTCGTATGAGCATAAACCCTAATTATTAATTATCACAGAATTACTGGGTAAGATTTGAGCATGGTTTTGGTTAATTAGCTATGTTCCAATCATCATATGACCAACCAATTACACAGAAACAATCCCAAATGAAAACCCCCAATTCCACGCATAAACCCTAAAACTTGAATAATGATTAAAAATGTTTTCTGGGTGGAGTTTAATGTTAGAAACAGTTTTGTGATGATCATAAGAAAGTTTAAGAACACATGTTTCAACATCAAACACCCAGAATCATGATTGCATGTTCTAACGCTTACGCGTAGAGTATGAAATCATGCCTAGGGTAAGATCAAGCCGTTAGTTTTCCAAACAAATCAAAACCATTGTTTTGTTTATCACCTAGAATCAAAAACCACTTACAAAGTTGAGATCTAAAGCACGGTTTAGAAGATTGAAGCTTAGTCGTAGGATTTGGTGGTTGAGAATAATAAATGTTGAAGTTAATGTGTTTTGAAATTTAGGTGGAGAGTTTTAATAGAAATTAGTTTAAGCTTTTGGCAATCTTAGTCCCTCCACCTCAACCATTTTCATCCTAAGCCCATAGTTTTCCCTTTTTGTTACGTAAAGCATGATTTTTGGAAAGAAAACTTGACGACACTCCCCCTCGACTTAAGAAATAATGAAATTTTATAAATTTGAGTCCGGGGAGTGTCAGTAAACCAGAAATGTGACCACCATTATCAAAGAAACAATCGACGATGAGGTAACATGTAAGTACAAGGTTTTATGAAACCGGAAAATATTTACTTTCTCCCCCTCAACACTTGACTAAAGAAAATATTGAATTTTGAAAGAGTAAGGTGTTGACGGAAGATTTGTACTTGCCATGTTTATAGAAAAATAGATAGAAGAATATTTTTGTAGTTTTATCAGATTTTATATTTTTGTATTTTGTTTTTGAAAATATTTACAAAAGAGGTTTTGGTGTTTGACTGGTTTTAAGGTTGTTTTAAAAGTTCATCCAGTTCCTCTGGAGTTAAACACCTCATACCAATCCGGTGGACTAATTCATTAAACCTAGCAGGAGCTAAGGCTTTGGTGAGAAGGTCTGCCAGTTGGTATTCAGTACCCACAAAGTATAATTCAACGGTACCCTTTTCCATATGCTCCTTGATGAAATGATATCGAAGATCGATGTGCTTTGATTTCGAATGTTGAACAGAGTTACATGAGATTGCAATAGCACTTCGATTGTCGCAATACATCAGAATTCTGTCAAATACGTAACCATAGTCTTTGAGTTGTGTTCTCATCCAAATGACTTGAGCACAACACGCTTACATGGCTACATATTACCCGCTTGAGGACGGCGATGTACAATCCTCGCTTCTTCGATTGCCATGACACCGTTTATCACCAAGAAATTGTAAAGCTCACAAGTACTTTTCCGAGAATCTAAGCAACCTGCGTGATCGGATCTCGAAAAAGCTATTAGTTCAAAACCGAATCCTTCGGATACCGATTCCCAAGTTAATGGTTCCCTTGATGTATCGGAGGATTCTTTTAGCCTCAGAGAGGTGCTTCTCAGTTGGTCTTGGACCGATAACGGAGCAAAGATATCTTGAAAATACAATGTCGGGTCTCATGCATTAGATACATGAGAGACCCAATAATACTATGGTATTTGGTAGGGTCAACCGATTTCCCATGTAAATCAAAGCATCGGTTTGTTGGTGTATGCCATTGGGGTGGCATAGGTATCACAACTTTTCATTCCATGTTTGTTTAAAATTTCAAGGGCATATTTGGACTGACTCAAGAAAATACCACGGGGTGATTGATGAACTTGAAGTCATAGAAAGAACGTAAGTTCACCCATCATGGACATTTCAAAATGTTTTTTTATGAGTTTTGAAAAAGCGTTTGAGTATTTTAGATGTGTTGACCCAAAAATGATGTCATCCACATAAATTTGAACGATTAAAATGTGTGCCCTATGATATTGTATGAATAGTGTAGGGTCGACCGAACCTTTGACGAAATTATTGGCGATAAGAAAGGATGATAACTTATCATACCACGCCCGAGGGGCTTGTTTGAGACCGTAGAGAGCCTTCTTCAGTTTGTAGACGTGATTAGGGAACTCTGGATCAACGAATCCTTTTGGCTGACTAACATAGACCGTTTGTTTTAGTTGTCCATTGAGAAAAGTAGTTTTGACATCCATCTGAAAGACCGTGATGTTCATGTGAGCCACAAACGCCAGAAAAATCCGTACAACCTCAAGACGAGCAACCGGGGCGAATGATTCTTCAAAGTCAATACCCTCTTCCTGTCTATAACCCTTAGTCACCAGGCGTGACTTATTTCGATGACGGTTCCTTCAACATCCAATTTGTTTTCCAAATCCATTTGAGACCAATGACGAAGACCCCTGTTGGTCTTTCAACCAATTCCCATACTTCAAGACGTTTAAAGTGATTGAGTTCTTCTTGCATGGATTCAATCCAGTTTTCTTTGGTCATTGCATCTTTAATGTTTTTCGGTTCAGATTGGTGACGAGTGCATAAATGCAATGTTCACCGTCTGTGTGAAGACGTTGTCTAGTTACGACTGGTTGATTCAGGTTACCAATAATGTTCTCAAGAGGATGGTCTTTCGTCCAACAATGTGTGGAAGGTTGATGTTGATATACATTCTGCAGATTAGGAGGATTCAAATGGCTTGTAGATGATTCCGCAACATTGGGTGTGGCAGTTTCATTAGCAAACGGATTGAAGAACGCATTTGGATCATAATCTGCAGGTGGGGGTACTTCATTGTTCAGAATATCATCAGCTGGTTCAGCGTCGTTGGATGCGGTTTGTTCTACTGTTTATGTAGAATCAACTGGTGGTGCTTCCTCAACAGTAGTTGTTGTAGCAGGTGTATCAGGTATTGGCTTTTGATCGGGTTGAGCATGGAAACATTTGATACAAATTGAGCACGTTCATCAATATCATCACTAAACAGAGGAGCAAATAGTTGTTCCATTTGACGTCGAGTTAGTTGTAAACTAGGTTCAGCTGATGATGGGGTTTGGGGGAAGTTTAGACGGTTATGTCTGGGTTCCAAGCTGTTTTGCTCAGAAGCCATTTTTGTAAGCTCATCGAAATTTGCATGAATCGTTTCCATAACCTCCCTTGTACGACGATTCCAGATCCGGAAACCCTTAGAATTTTCACAATATCCAACAAAGACTCCAATGTCAGCTTTGGCTTTGAGCTTACCAAAGTCATCACGATCATTATTCGGATAGCAAAGAGATCCAAATACATGAAAGTGTTTGAGATTCGGTTTACGGTTGTGGATAAGCTCATACGGTGTTTTGTTGTGGCGTTTGGTAATCATTGAACGATTCTGAGTGTAGCATGCGGTTGACACGGCTTCAGCCCATAAGTAATCTGGAAGTTTAGCATTAATTAACATTGTTCTTGCAGCTTCCACTAACGTACGATTTCGTCTTTCAACTACTCCGTTTTGTTCTGGTGTTCGTGCAATAGATGTTTGATGCTCAATTCCCACTTTCTCATAAAATGCACGAAGAGATTGATTCACAAATTCGTTCCTTTGTGCATTGCGATTTGTCTAACCGTGTTCGAGCTGAACTTGAATTTTCGTGAGAAAGGTGATGATCATCTGTGGAGCTTGATCTTTACTTCGAAGAAAATAAACCCAAGTCCATCTTAAGTAGTCATCTACAATTACCAAGATGTAGCGTTTGCCATTAATCGTTTGCACGCGCATCAGGCCACACAAATCCATGTGAAGAAGATGAAGCACATGCTGTAAGTTGTGTTCCACCTTTGAAGGAAAGTGAGAACGAGTGCTTTTCCCTTGTTCACAAGCTAAGCAAAGGTGATCTTTAAAATACCGAAATCTTGGGAGACCTTCAACAAGTTTGTATCGTGCAAGATTGGTTATGGTTTAAAAGTTTAAATGTGAGAGACAACGGTTCCATAGCCAGGATTTTGTAGATGTAGCCTTAGAAAGTAGAAAGATGGGAGATGAAGCAATCATGTCTTGCATTGAGATTGTGTAGAGACTTGATGTGCGTTGACCAGACATAAGATCGTTTCCTTGTAGATCACGAATGAAACAAGTTTTCTCCCTAAAAGCAACTTCCAAATCTCCATCACAAAATTGACCGATTGAAAAGAGATTGTGACCGAGACCTTCCACATAACAAACTCTGCTAATTTCGATGTTACCATTGATGTAATCTCTATAGCCCATAATAGCTGCGAAGTGATCATTCCCGAACACGAAAGTGCCAATGAACTTTGCAACAAAGTTTGATAACAATTTGAGATTGCCTGTCATGTGCCGGGAACGGCCGCTATCAACAACCCGAGAGGATGATCAGTATCACCGCATTACACACGACGCACAGATGGAATAGAAGTAGATGTGGAACCCGAAGAGTTAGAGGGTTCCGATGCTGATATAGATGAAACACACATGTTCATGATTTTAGGTATCCATGTAAAGCCAAGTGTATTATGTAACCATTTCTGCCATCTCCAACTAGTCTTAGCTTTGGTCTTAGTGAATGCACTAGGTAATAAGTTCTTCCTAGGAGGTGAAGGGGGTACTATGGGTACATCAATGATCTTAGCTGGAACACTAGAAGGTGGTTTACCTAGCACAAACTTAGAAGCATTAGTGGGCCTAGAGGTATTCCCTTTTCTATTATTCTGCTTACGATTCAAGATAGTCTTAGCAACACATTTATCATGACAACCAAAAAACATGCTTTTACGACAACCAACACAAGAGGCTTCAAACAAAACATTCAAAGTACTTAAAGATTCAAAGATTCGTTACATCACTTTGTTCATTACATTTGTCGGGCCTAATAACTAAAGTGGGTGCAACTTGAGTTTTATTCAAAGTCCTAGGGTGTTCTTCTACTTCAACATTCTTTATTGTTCTTTTCTTACGTCGCAACTTCCTATTCTTCCTTGTATTGCTCCTAGGCCGTGAAGTGCGGACGTTGGGAAAAGAGACAACTATTCCTGTTTCAAGAGAGGAAGCACATTAGTTTCTTGTGGTTTGTCATTAGATGTTCTAGAGTCATTTTGAATCTGTGTAGGTGTAGTTACTACTGTGTTACTATCCCTATCTTGTTTAAGTTTCACCAAATCTGCTTGTAGATCATGGATTTTGTGTAACAAATCTAGATTTTCAGAACGAGTGAGACCATTTCGTCGTAAAACATCTTTGGTGTAAGCAAGATGATCATCATGGTCTTTTGACGCTTTAGCACGAGTCTTTTTGAGTAAATCAAATATGACACTATATTCCTTTTTAACTTTTGAAATTTCTTGTTCATATTTTGAGATTTGACACTTCAAAGACACATTTTCATCATCCAGTTGCTCAACTTTTGGATTAAGAGTTTTGGTATGCAACTGGTGGAGTTTGTTTTGCCAAGCGAGTTCACGAGTGTGACAATATTTTTGACACAATTGAAGACGACGTTTTTCATTTGAAAGCTCATTTAACAATTGCTCATTTTCAACTTTTAAAAATGTGATTTGTAACACAGTATCTGTATTCTCAACTTTTTCAATGAATCGCAGAGATATAATCAAATGCATATGCAAATGAATGTAATAACACAACATTATGGATATCAAGACGATAACATCTTCCAAGAGTCGATCAACATCTTTTCTTAACATTTTCTTTTTACGTTTAGTATCTGAAATCGATGTTTCGTTTGTTGAAAACTCTTTTCATAAGTCCAAGTTCCTTGTGAAAATCCCTTTCCCAATATATTGCACAGTTTTTCAAATTTAGGACATGTGGTAAAATTATTTTTTGAAAAATATCTCTTTGGGCTCTTGCTTGAGGCGATTGAAAATGTTCAACTTTTATTTCAGAATTGATTTCAATTTCACGTTCCAAAAGTTTGATGTCTGATAAGAATGTTTCAAAATATTTTATAACTTTACATTTTTCGGCTAATGGCTTTATTTCACTGAGTGAAGGTAAAGGACCATTAATTTGCGCAGTATTGGAAAGGGGACCCTCATTAGAAGACTCAGAAGGAGGTGTGATAACCCAAGGTGTGTTAGAAAAATCCTGTTGTGTCACGAAAGTAACAACTTTTGAATAGTTAAATGGTTTGCTATAAACAACATTTTCCAATTTTGACCGACTCTCATCTTCTGCATCTAATTCCTCTTGACGATTGTATTCAACAACACTCATAATTGATTCATCAATTCTATGTTCTTTGTAAACTTCGGATTTGGTTTGAATGCTCTATTTGAAAACTTTGGTTTGTAATCAGCAAGATTCGGTCCATATCCATTTGGATTTGGTTTAAAAGTAAACTTTTGAATAGTTGTGATTGACTCACCGTGTTTATAAACAACATTTCAAAACTATTTGAGTTTGTTTTGTAAGTCGACAATTTCTTCAAGATAGTTATCTATTCGTTTCGTTGAATGCTTTTGTACTCGAGAACTGTTTTGACAATTTAACAACTCGGACTTGGCTTTTGAGTTTCCAAAGTGAGCGTTAAGTTGTTGTTTATGATCATATTGTAGCCGTTCAATTTGAGACAACAAAGCATTCTTAGATGCGACTAGATCACATATCTGTTGTTCTAATGATTTTTCGTTTTGGTAAGATTTAGCAAAAGCGACTTCAAAACCTTTTTCACGTTTTTCTTGAGTTTGAAAAATGTTGAGTTGATACTTTAAGCATTCATTATCCTTAGTTAACAGTGCATTTTTGTATTTTAATTGCTTATTGATGTCCTTGCATATTTCCAGTCGGGATTCTTGGTCTTTAAGTAAGGTCACGAGCTCAATATCTAGATTAGACGAAAGCTCAGCTTGTTCAACGTGAGTCTCAACATGATCCTTATTCATATCCTCAAGTATAACCACGCAGTCAACTTGATTATCAATGGTAACTGTAAGGTCATCTTGATCGTCAAATATAACTACGGGATCTATTTGATTATCATCGGAATGAGATGTAGACGGCTCATGTTGAACACTCTGATCCTTGTCGGATGCTGATGTTGGCGGAGATATCGATCAAGAATGAATATAGTTTGATCCGGTACTGAGACAAGCCGTCAATGTCATACACCTGGGCTGTGTCACTCATGTAGAGTTCTTGCATGTTTGCCATTAACATACAAATGCATTAGCCGCAAGTCCTCCATATCATCATCGAGAATCGCATTGGCCATAAAGATGTGTTCCTTGTTGGTAAGAGTTCCACCAGCTTCATCCTTGAGAGCCAAGAGTAAATCCTCCTTGTGATAAGCGCTGCCTCTTGTTCTCGGCTTTGGGCATGCATTAGCCAGATGACCCTTCTCATTACAGTTATAACAATGAAGACCATTAACCCCATTCTGAGCATTTCCCTGTTCAACCACTTGAGCCCTTTGTTGTTGTGGAGCACCCATGTTATTCCTTCCCATTGGAATAAACCCTTGACCACTACCCATCGGCGAACATTACCACGATTCGAACTTCAACACGTCCATTGTTAACAATGTACCGATTCCTTGTGTTAGATGAGGTACGAATGCGATTGTTGGATTTGTTAGAGTATCGGCCGAAGGCTCTAGCAATCATGACAAATGCTTGTTGCAATGCATCGAAAGCTTCTGCTTCCTCATTGGATTCACTGTAAAGTGCTTGATCATTGTTTTTGTTGAATGGAACCAATTGAGTTTCTTGAGATTTTTGCTGTGATGGATCATATGGTGTAATTGTTGCAGTTGGTTGTGGAGGATTTGTGAAAGTTGTTGGCAAATTCAGGAATTGAGGATAACAAGCTTGAGCCCACAAAGCTAATTGTTGATTATCCGGAAGTGAAGGTGAAACAGTTTGTCCACGGATAACCCTTTCTTTGTCAACTTCTTTTTGATGGGGCTTCAAATAGTCGTACAACAATCCGTAAGTAGCATGATGAAGATTCTTCGCTTGACGGATGAAAATGACATATTTTTCCCAATCAGGACCAAAACTACTCAGGAACTTAGTGTTGACTGCAATTCTTGGCATAACTATGTTATGTTTGTCCAAGTCATTGATGATGTCTGAAAATCGATGATGATATGACTCTAATGTCTCCCCTCGTTCAATCATGAAGTGTTCATAAGCCAAGTAGATTTTTGATTCCATGTCTTCTTGATTGAGTTATGTGCCTTCCATGAGAAGATGAATATGCTCCCACATTGCTTTAGCAGTCTGTTGAGCATCAACACTTGAAGTATCGATTAGGTAATCCCAAAAGGATGTATTGCATTGTCAGTTCATCAGCTTCAAAGTGTAGAAGTTGATCAGAGTGAGTTCAAGAAGACCGCAACGTTGGTGACATCACCTCTTGGTGGATTAGCAGTTGGATCTCCGGTACAGAATAGAGTAGGAATCAAACGGACCTTCCGGATGACCTTCTTCAAGAACTTTCCATGTGGCTTCTTTAGATCAAAAAACCTAAATAACCGTATCACCCATTGATCGTAGTTTCCGGGAGTGAGCATTGGAGGTCTATCAAGTGATCCAGCCTCGTGAATGGATTGTTGGCTACTTAAAGCTTCACACATCTTTGCAAACCAAGACGGTTCCTTCATAGTATTCCTGGATGGATGTTGATTGTGAAAGTTTGTGTAAGTTTGTACTTGAATACTAGGGGGTGGTTGAATCATTTGTGGTTGAATTGCTCCTTGAGGAAATTGTTTTTGAAGTTCTTGTTGTTGTATTTGTTGATAAAATTGTTGTTGTTGTTGATTGAGTTGTTGTTGTTGTTGTTGTTGAGGATACACATGAGGGAAGTAGCAAGAGAATGGTGGTTGAGACATCTTGAAACTTGTGTTGTTGATGGATCTTTGTAGTCGAATGAACCTTTGTTGATGAAGAATACTTAAGCGTAGAAAAACCAGTTTAGGCAAAGAAACCTTATGCGTAAAAACACCAAGTTACGCGTAAGAAGCGAGCTTACGCGTAGGGTTAAGGAAACCTTAGCTTATGCGTAATCCAAAAGCTTAGTGATAGAATGCTTTATGCGAAAAAATTGCTTATGCATAAGGCAAGACTTAGACGTAAGACAAGGTTTAGGCGTAAATAATTATATGCGTAAGTT
This sequence comes from Chrysanthemum makinoi, assembly GCA_910596185.1. Taxonomy (NCBI): domain Eukaryota; kingdom Viridiplantae; phylum Streptophyta; class Magnoliopsida; order Asterales; family Asteraceae; genus Chrysanthemum; species Chrysanthemum makinoi. The sequence goes on from OU343217.1 coordinate 79,362,984, forward strand.
TTTTGCTTAGGCGTAAGATTAGGGTTTTTGCCCAAAAATCCTTTACACTTAATCCAGTGTAAGAGATATCCAAAGTCGAAGTGTTTTCAGGCTTATCAAAGCAAGAAAAACATTGAGTAACCAAGAGCACTGAAGATCAAACCTTGAATAGCTTACGCGTAGGATTAGGGTTTACCTATGCGTAGACTTAGCCAAAAATAACCAAAACTGATTTTTAAGCACAACAATTTTTCTAAACCAGATTTTTATGATGAAAAAGCTTCAATATCACCAAAATAACACAAAAGTGTAAAACTTGACGATTTAAAACACTTTTGACTCTTACGCGTAGAAAGAACTACACGTTTCAAACCAAGCTTAAAAACAAGTAAACACACATAAAGTTTCAAACTTTTTGCCAAACTCTTAAAATTTAACACCAAATAACCTTTAAAGTACAAGAATCTTGGATTTTAAAGTGTAAAAAATAATTTTTTAAGTCGTATGAAGGTTTTGAAACCGAGACTTATGCGTAGGAAAGAAAACCTCAAAAACAAATTCGTTCACCCAACTATTTGGCGATTGATACCACTGTTAGGTTCCCATTTATGTAACACAAGCATCAATATAAGAAGTAGAGAAGAAAGTGATCGGTTGAACAAATACTAACACACACGTATGAATATTAAGAATAGTTATGCGTAGGAAATGAAAGTAAATGAACAACCAACTCCCAAATGGGAGTTTACAAGACTATTTATAGGAGAGGGAGCTAGGGCAACACTCCTAGTCCCTTACTTTCCTTATTAGGCTTGGGCCAAGGCTTATGGGCCTTCTACATAAGCCAAAGCATAATAACAAACATAAAGGCCTAATTAAGCTAGCTATTACATATTAATTACTAACACTTGTACTCTAGTTTAGGAGTGATTCCAACACATCATATTGTACGTACGAATATTTTTTAGAAAATTTCTCGATGTCGCATCATCATTGTGAAATAGGTCTGACAAATGTTTAGGGGGCTCTTTTTGTTTTGCAACCTTTACTTTCCCATAGAGGCAACATGTAGAGTAACTCCACGAATCTTGAAAACGCCTTTTCAGCCTCGCCTCGAAGTCCCACAAGACAGCATTACATGCACCACATATATTGGTTGGATCTCCATGGTCAACATATTATGTAAACAAAATGTGAAACTTAAAATAAGGTTTCTCCATGTACAAAGTTAAAAGGGTGAATAAGTATATTGTTGAAGTTACTATCACCTGAACTGATTCCATAAAACTTGTCTTGGTCATTTGAGCCAGAAAAATCTTCATCCTCGTCAATATCAAAATTTAGTCTAGGAATCTCATATATTACTTTCCTTTGTCTCTTACGTGGATGTTCTCTAGATGTACTCGCAATGTTGGTTCGAGGTTCATTTGAATTGGTAGTAGAATGGTGCAAACCTTGAATGACATTGCTGGAACCTGAATTAACATAGCAATATAAATGTAAATTCAGTAAATATGTCAAAAAAAATTTAATCTTTTAACTTAATATAATAAAAAAGCATTAACCTGGTGTTGTATAACGATCAAATTGATGAGACATTTGATCCGCGTGACTTCTTTTGTTTTTTTGAAGAACTTGTGATACAACAGACATTTCTAATGGTAAAAAATAATAACGGGAATCAATAATAAGGTACAAAAAAATAGTAATATCATCCTTAGTATAAAGTTAACCATTATACCATTTGAAATGTCTTTTATAGGCGGCCTTCCCCTACGTCGATGAGGTGTATCTGCACCAAAAAGTAAGTGAAAAACTTGTGTGTTAGTTAACCAAGATGGAAACAGCTAATGGAATGTTTGTGAAACAATATTTGCGTCCTGGAATGTTTGTTAAAAGAGTACGTACCACGGTAGTATTATCTGTTACCGGGGATAATATACGTGAAACAAATTATACCTTTAACACCGACTGGAATGTTTGTCTTTCCAAATATAGGAGTCACAATATTTGCGTTTTCGTTTTCGTTAGAAGACTGAGATGCATTTGATAATTTAGCTGGAAGCATATTGAATATATGTTAGAATCCAACTATGTATGATCGTGGAAAAAACCAACAAATTATTGAAATCACTAAGTTTCTTACCGATAGAGATGTCACTTAGTGGTGGCCTGCCTTTGCGTCTAGGGTACAAATCTGTAACCAAAAGGATATGTCACATATTTGTGGTTGAGTAAATGTAATATAGTAACTGGAAAGATAACAAAATCTGATAATTATTTAGATAGTAGTGTACACCATTTGAAATGTTACTTATGGGCGGCGTTCCTCTACGTCGAGTAAGTGTATCTGTATTGAAACGCAATGACAAATATGTGTGTTAGGTAATATTATTCAAGCATTTATGTAAAAATTATATAGTAATTAAATGTGAATGAAAATATACCTTTGGTAGGAAATGGTGCATTTTTTTAGCTAAGATAGGAGTGCCAATACTTTCGTTTGAGTTTTGTTTGGATAACTGAGATAAATTTGTTAATCTAACTGCAAGCATATTCAAAGTATGATAGACGATTAGTATCTATATTTGTGGATCTAACCGAAAAAATATTGAGGCTGCATTAGATTAGATAAGTTCATGATATCAGATTTATGATATATTCACTTACCATTGGAGATGTCACTTAGTGGCGGTCTGCCTCTGCGTCTAGGGAGCAACTCTGTAGGCAAAACACAGGAGTGCTGATGTTGAGGTCGTTCGACATTAACAGGGGGTTGGCCATGTGGCTCTCAATAATGTTTGTATTTGCTTCATTAGGATTTGTAATGATGATAGGCGAATGTCGTGACACTACATATCATAAAAGAAACATGATTTAAGTGACAATCAATTAAATTCAGAAGCATGGGTTAGTCATCAATATGACAACCATCGTAGCGGTATCTCTTCGATTGTATCAGTAACATTTGAGTTTCTATCAACAACACATTTTACATCATATTTAGTGAACATTTAAAAAATAATAGCCAAGTATCATACCGTTTGGTATCTCTTTCATGGGTCTCCCTCTAGGTCTACGAACCAATGATGTGTCGGGTATGTTTGCTGATGAACATGAGCCTTTGGCCTTTGGTGTAGTAGTTACACCATGTTGTTCCATTCCCTGTCACAATGATACTAACATCTGATAGGAGAGATTAGTTTTTGTTTAAAAATTTGTATAATGGCATATGTGATTAATAACTCATAATAGGAAAGTATTAAATAAATTTATTAGCAATATAAATTCCATTGACTACTTTCCTATAATATAAATAAATTAGAAAACTTGATTTAGGGAAGTATGTTAGGAAATATATTTGGCAATAATTGACAAAAAAAATCACTATATGAATAAGAATAGTTATTTTGAAAGATGAAAGATGTTTGTTACTTTATAGGCAAAACACGATGGAAACATCAAATCACGTGGTTTAATACCTGGTTGTTACATAACTTTTCAAGTTATGCGTAGAAAATGCTCAATAACAACAACAAAATAAATTTAAGAGACGAAGTCACATCCGACTAAAAGATCAATAATCAAGATTGGTGATTTGCGAGTTTTTTTTTTTTTTTTTTTTTTATTCACATGGTTTAATACCTTAGTGTTACAAAACTTTTTTGAATACAAATATGACTATACTACCACTTTCTGATTGATAAAGATAATGGGAAAATCCCAACATCAATTTTGAGTTATTGATCTTTCTAGAGAAGTAAATAAAGAAAGCTCATGAATACTATGATTGCCATGCCTGCTCTTTTCAAGTTACATGAGCACAAATGAATGTATTCCATATCTGAACTTATGTAGAAACATGTATGAAGAAGGCATAATCATGGCCATTCGAGTGACCTGTAAATACATTGGAAGGAATGACATAAGTTAGATGTTCAATTCAGGAACAACAATAAAAGTTAAAACACGTACCTTAGAATAGTTCCAAAATACTTGATATAGATGTGAATCTTTATTTTAAAAACTAAAAAGGACCTGTAGTGGATCATAAGTATAATGTGCATAAAGTAATGAAAACAACCAACATCATAATAATCGTTCAATCAACGTTCCAAATAAATTATTAAATAACAAAGTAGTTGGTTGCGTATCAAACGCAATTGATAGAACAAAATCTGAAAAATCCAATCGTAAACACCAACAAAGGTCCAAAAGACTCGAATTAAAAACAAAAATAAAGATTAATTATTTGGAAGTTGCTGCCTATCATCACTCGTCTTCCTTTTCCTTCTTTGGAGAAAGCAACTGTTTTTTTGTAGAAGAGAAGACAGGATCATTCTCGACATCAATCACTTGTCGCAACTTTGGTTTTCCAGGGCTAGTGGTTGTACTCTGTTCATCTTCACGTGACGCAATATTATCCCCGGTAACAGATAATACGTCCTATTATTAAAAAAGCATAATAAGTTAGTAGAAACTGATCAATTTGTTTTTAATAAATTTAACATTAAAAGTTTTAGACAGAATGTATATTTAAGCAATAACTCTGTAAAATACCATTATTACATTATTACCATTGTTTTTAATAAAGTTACATTTTGTGGATAGTATATGTGGATGCATATATTAGTTCATACTACTGTAAAACTGGTAATCTAGTACCATTATTACTTGCTGAGTGATTTAAACAAACAATTTGAAAAGAGATTAAGATCACAATTTGGTTGGATTATATAATCTGCAAAAACATCAGCCACTTATGGCGCTTGTTACACCAAATTTATTAATTCCTTGTGGTCTTAGTTGTCCAACATCAAATCAGATCCCTAATACAAAGAAACATAATGTAGGTTGCGCATAATAGAATTACCCAAGTGAACTTGACAGCTTTTGATATCATGAACTTATGAAGTTATATTCTTTCAAAGTGTTTATGTTAAAAGGTTTAGACTCATGTTTAGTTTAGACTATTGCTACAGCTTAGAATCCTATAATTGGTAAAGATTCACATCTTGAAAACAAAAGTTTTGTATCACATACTTTATTATGTCAACCCCTTTATTATATCAAGAAAGACAAAAAGACAACAAAAATGACGTATAATATATGTACCTTGGCTTGTTTGCTTCCTGAAGGAGGGGACATGAATGAGCTCGAAGGCTGTGACATCAATTCAAGAGCAGTTCCTTGAGAGTTGGATTGTATTTCCTGTTTACACAAACGTTACCAGTAAATAAAATTGTGGACGCTTAATGTATAAATTCATTTAAACAGTGTTACCTGATCATCAGATTCTTTCTTAATCAGCTCCTTTATTATGTCAGTATCATTAGTCAACTGAGAGATACCGTATACATGCTTGTTGTTGTCAATTTTGAAATCTTTGATATCAACTTTGAATGCATAGGTATTTTCAAGGAGTTTGTCAAAGTCCTTGGGTAGAATGTCCATGTCTCCCTTCTGGTAATTCAGAAGTTGTTACTTTAGTATGTATAGGTATATATTAAAGTAACAAAACACGAAAGTCAACTGAACGGGTTTATGTCATACCTGTCTCATTTCCTGCACAAGTTCAGCTGCACTCTTGTCAAGTATTGGGTGTGCCTGTCTGTCAAACAAAGTGAGTGAAACTGATCCAGTCGAGTCCATCACTCACAATGGAATTTTGTACCTGCCATTAAACGATAAACGTATAAGTAAGGTGTTAATATGTATGTGTAATCTAAATATTGGTGAGAACTTACTTATACTCAGCGTCAGTATCTTCACCACATTGCTTGCTAGTACACTTGAAGACAGACCTTTTTTTAACAACCACGCCATATTCATCTTTTTCAGAAACACTTTGTTGTTTGGCAGAATGGTTACATTTCACACATGCAAGATACCACCAATCAGACTCACGCTCAATCTTCTTAAACGGTTGCTACGACAACACATGACATAACCTCGGAAGCACGATAGTAAATGAAGTATATGCTCTGATAAAGCAAAAAAAAGTCAGACAATTAAAGATTTGATAATATTCATCTTATACCTTTCCTATGTCACGAATGTCATTAAGAGTAATTTTTTGCAAGTTGTTCAGAAAGTCATGCTTAATAGAGTAACTTGAAAACGTTGTCAAATGACTAAGTTGGTGATCATCTCCCTCCGAACCACGGTTTTCAATCAAGCTGTGAAAAGAAATAAGATCGGTTAAAAATGTGTATACAACTTGCAAGTAAAGAAAAATGGTGAAAGGAATGGTGTGTTAACAACTCACAGATTCTTAAACTTTTGTATATCAGGAATGTCGTCATTTATAAAGAGTTTTGTAGCACCAAACATGCTTGAGATAGCAGGTTTACCTGTTCGAGATACATGTAGTGTTGTTATTTAGAGCGTAAATTGTTTATCATAAATGGATAAGAGTGAAACATGACTAATATACATTACTTTCAGCAAGAACACTCACGTTTATAAATCATGTGTTTCATGAACTGTAGGATGATAACAACATGGCCCAAGTTTTGTCGGTCACCTAACGCGTTTTTCAATTGGTGGGCATAGTCACTCCACAAAGTAATATTCCTAAGCCTATTCCCACTACAAATTACAATTGGCACAAGTAAATTGATAGTCTTTAAACAAATAATATGGGAAAAATAAAATAAATAACCAAGTATCAGAAAATGAATTACGATACATAATAAATATCTTTTGCAAAACGTGATGTTAGGAAGGTATCTATATATATAATAAATATCTTTTGCAATAACTAAAAAAATCAATCACAGGCATATGAGTAAACACAATCTGGCTACTGCCATACATACAGGAAGAATGGCATGATTATGCTTAAGATACATAATAAATATCTTTTGCAAAGACTGTCAATTTACTTGTGCCAAGTATCAGAAAATGACAGTCTTTAAACAAATAATATGGGAAAAATAAAATAAATAACCAAGTATCAGAAAATGACTTACGATACATAATAAATATCTTTTGCAAAACGTGATGTTAGGAAGGTATCTATATATATAATAAATATCTTTTGCAATAACTAAAAAAATCAATCACAGGCATATGAGTAAACACAATCTGGCTACTGCCATACATACAGGAAGAATGGCATGATTATGCTTAAGTTAGATACATTGGTCATACATGTTAGGGTCTTTGCATAGCAAGTACTTCGGTTAGTCGCAATCTACTATTTTATCTAATAATCAAGATTGGTGATTTGCATGATTTGCATGTATTCAAATGAATTTTACAGTCATGTTCACAATAGAACATGTATTGGTATTGTGGAAAAACATCATATCATTCATTGTTCTTTAAGTACAGGAAAGTAATGGTGGTAGTATAAATTTGAAATAAAAAATGAACTGGTTTATAAATAGCATAGACATACTCCTAATATTTGGAATAAAAAAGTGACTATTAGTTACGTTCCAGTACGAATTATATTCCTAAGCTTGTTCCCACTACGAATTACAATTGGCGATAAATCGAGAGTATTTAAATAACAAAAATGGGAAAAATAAATAAACGAGCCAAGTATTAGAAAATGACTTACGATACATCCTCCAACTCCAAACGGATGAACGGGCGTTTATCCCCATCAACCGTAGCATGCTCGATTTTACCACAAGAGATTAGGTCTCCTATGAGATCTGTATACATAGATAAGCAAAATTAAACATCCCTGAACGACCAAGAGGTTTAATATAAACTGATATAGACTGAAAGTTAAAGTGGATATTTTTAAACCATAAGACACATTAGATGCTTGTTCCTGTTGAAGAAGGCTGGCAAAAGTTTTAAACCTGAACCCATACTTTGGTCCATTATAAGTGTCACATGGAGTGACTACGGTTGACTTATAAAAGTTAATTTTATAAACATTGTCAACGATATAGGGGCTTCCTTGGCTCTCCCCAACTCCAAAAGTAGAAATATATACGCACTTCCCTTCTTCTAGAGACTTTTCAAACTTAGGACAGAAACTCTGCTTCACAGTAGCAACAATCTTGTTTTCCTATAATGTAAATGCACAATCAAACAATTACAACACTGAAAAAAATAAAAATAATTATACATCAGAAACTACACAAAACATATATATTACCTCCTCGTCTTGCAGAACCATCTCAATCTTCCAGGTTTCCAATAGGTTTTTAAACATAGTCAATTTCCATAAGCGTATAATCATTACTTTTATACGCCACTCATCTTTCAATGGTGTCAACTCTTTGAGCATGTTAGTTTTGGTAACCATGAGGGACATTTTTGAGTGATAAAATACAATGGAGGTGTGAATGATGTGAATGTGTCATGCCTCATATGTCTGAATTTATAGGGTTGCGACACAGTGGGTATTGATATGATCAAATCATGTATTTTAAAATGATTATTTGAAAAATCAATTAGGTTGTTATAAAAATCAATTAGCAACCAACTGAATAAAAGTAGAACCGATTTATGGCCAAAACAAATTAGGAAACGATTGATTTAAAATAAATTGTAATCATAAAACACGGTTTTGTAAAATTAGGAAACAATTGGGTCAAAATCAATGGAAGAAACAGAACCGTGTTTTATGGGTCAAAAACAATTGGGGCAAAATCATAAACCAAAATTAAAACCTTAAAACCATTAAAACCATAAACCATAAACCATAAACCATAAACATAAAAAATTTAAATTTTTAACTAATGATCTTTACCCATAAATTACATAAACAAATGGGGAATAATGTATAGTATCAAAAAAAAATAAAAAAATAAAAAATAACCAATCAGTACATGAACCAAAGAGTAGATGACACCAAAGAGTAAATGAACCGGTTTGTTTTTTTATGGGATACCACCAAAAACATCTTCGGTAGATGATTCACGGGTGGCTAAAGATTTAGAAGTTGAAATGGGGAATAAAAGACAGCTAGCATTGAGAAGTTAGAAATGTGGCATTACTTACGTGGATTTAATGAGGTGGCTTTTAGTGCCAGCATGACATTAATGAGGTGTTAAAATTTTCAAAAAAAGTTTCTTTTATTATATATATATAGATAGATATAGATATAACTTTAATAATGATGAACTTTTGTTGCTATTGGGATTTTTGTAGACAAGATATTATTTATTCTTTAAAATATCAGAAGGCTTATATATAAGTTTGTGAGTTCAAATCTTGTTTAATACAAGTGTGAAATATACTCTTTTTGTTTCAAATTTATTGTTTATATATTTTTTCTGATTGTCATAAATTAATTATTCACTTTGAAAAATAGATAAGAGATTTAGATAAAGCTTATCATATTACATTCACTTGAGATTACTATTACAAACTTTAAAGAAATTATAAGTTAATTAGTTAATGATGAAACTGTCATTCTGCAAAAAGTAAGAAAGCGAAAACTGTAATGATTTTTTATTAAACTGCATATTTTTGTTGGTAAACAATTATTTTGAAACGAAAGGAGTATATGATAACGTCGTTATTAAATTGAAAATATTTTTTACTTCTAAACGAAAAATTGTATATGATTTTTATCCAGAATGAACCTATTTTCGAGGTCCACCTTTCTTAAACGCTGACAACGTTTCATTAACATTTCTCACTGTCTTATTTATCTCAGTTGGGTCCTTAAAACATGCTTTGTGAATGAAGAATCTGGTTGCAAACTTCTCACGGAGATATGCCCATTAGGCAATACTCTAGGAGGGAGTCGGTCAAACCACCCTCGGGCTCTTCCAGCTAACATCTACTGAAACATGCGGCACCAAACCGGCATAGGTCATTATCCCGAAGTAGCAGCTCCCGCAAACCAACTGAGGTGGTCTTCCGGATCGGTAGATCCGTCATACGGCTTTATGTAGGCCGGCATCTTGTATTCCGGAGCGGAGAATTCAATTATCCTCCGTATTACAGGTGATCTTTGGACTTCCTTGAAAGGTTTCTTGAGGTCCGCGCCATTTACCTTCGTTCCCAACATGATGCAATTATCCTTGTCCGGAGTGTCATCTTCGTCGAAATTCAAACATATCGGATCCACGATGTTCCACTTGTTGTGGTCTTTGATCATGAACTTGAGGGCAAATACATACCCTTCTAACTGCTCTCTGGTGACCGGAGGGGTTTCATCACCACCTACGGACCCCCTGCTTCACCGGGACCTGTCATTCTATAGCATTGGCTGATTAAATTTGGGTCCCACAGATGGCTCCAAATTTTTGAAGTAATTCTTTGTAATGGAGTCAATCGCCGAAAGATCCCTCAGACTTGATGCGTCAAGATCCTTCGGATACATGTACTTATGAAACAAACGCGTTTGCCTCGCCTTGGGTGTGACTCGACCCCAAGACCAAGCTCCGGCGTGAGAGTAAGTACGAGCTTTATGCTGAAAGGTTGAAGTAATAAATGTGAGAGAGAATGCAATAAATGCGAGGGTATTTATACCCTCCAGAGTACTGTGCACTTCTAGTGTGCTAACACTGTTCCTGACACCTAAGTGATGGTGAACCGAGCTATCCCTAGACTAGGTGTTAGGCGGCGCAGGCGTGGGGAGACAATGTATCGTGAAACTAGGAAAAGGCGACATACCTTTGGTTCTTCGTATTAACCGTTGGGTAGAAAGGTTTACTGGATAAAAAGTTGCTTCGGCGCTAAACTGGGCCTTCTGGTGTTGGGCGTTCCGGCTATATATGTCAAGCGACAAAGTCGTGTTTTCTTTTAAAATCAGACACGCATAGGTTTTTACCTTTTTAGCAAGGAATTGGACTATGAATTTACTGATTGAGAAGCGCTCTATTTACCAACGTTATCCCCGAAAGTAGAGAGACTGCTCTAGAGGACCTTCGGCCTTTCTTTAAGAAGTGAAGATTAAACCCTTGACCTTTGTATCCAAAAGTGAAGATTTTTTCAAATGATCCCTCCTATTAATAGCGCTCTATTTTTACAATGTGCCAAAAACATGTTGTGTTGATTTGTCTCCTCAATTAAAACTAGCACAAGAACATAACTAGTAGGGGTGTGCATGGTTCGGTTTGGGTCGATTTTTTGCTAAAACCAAAACCGTACCGAAATATTCGGTTTTTATAAAACCCAAAACCGAAACCATTCGGTTTTTGGCGGTTCAGTTTTTTGGGTTTTTTATCGGTTTCGATTTTTTCAGTTTTTTCGTTTTTTAATCGTTAATATTTGGGTGTGGCCAATTTATACCAACAACTTGATTTTCGTAGAAAATTGGTTATTTTTTTTTTATTTTGTTAATCTAAGCCTAGTAATGTTTATCTCGTAATTCTACAATTACACACGTATAGATGAGACACACACATGCAAATGAACTTACACATAATATGATCATTGTCACATAAGTATTGATATATTGTAAAGTAAACACACGCACATAGAAAACAAACATATAAACGTTAACATAAATATATTATAAATCCACCTACAAAATTAATATGAATTTATAAATTATATTTGTTTAGTCATTTATTTACATTATATTATTTTTGCACTATTATATAATAAACCGGTTCGGTTCGGTTTTTGGATGCAAAACCGAAACCGAACCAAGACTTTCGGTTTTTGAAAAAGTAAAACCAAATAATCGGTTTTTAGCTTCGGTCTATTTTTTCGATTCGTTTTTTTCGGTTTTCGGTTTTTTTTCTCACCCCTAATAACTAGCGTTAGTGCTAACCATATATCGGTTTCGAAGGCAAGACGAGCTTTTAGTCGTACTGGACATTACAGTCACAAGTCAAAAATGATTTGGATGGATAACATGGTAGGATGTTTGTGTTGGAAATGTATATATTTACAAACATGTGAATGTCCGGATTCGAACTCGTGACCACGGGATTGCACACATTAGCGAATGAGAATTAAAGTTAATAATTAATGTTTATGTTTACGATTAATTATTGCACATTAAGTCCGTTAACGATCGTTAAGTATTTAACGGAAAAATGACTAACTAGTTAAATGAAAAGAGAAAGGACTAGAAATGGAAAACTTGGAAAAGTTATGGATTTCATTTGGGATTGTCTACATGGCCGCCATAGGGCCTTTCAAAGCCCTAATTCATAAACTTGTTCCCTAAGTTTACCTACTAGTATATAAAGAGGGTTAGGTTCTAGGGTTTCATACACTTGTGCATTGAATTAACCCTAGATCTTTCCTCTCCTCTCTCTAGTCATATTCGGCCGAACACCCCATTTGTAAGGGAGTTTGGTTTCGTTTTTCTTAAACGAGGACTTGTGTTAGATCTAGCAATCGCTTGATTCGTTGGTTAATTCGTGTGTACAAGAACGTGGTTGTAAGACATTATTCTTACACCAATAAGTACTTCTTTGTTTTGCTTTGCTCGAGGGTTGTTTTGCTTTGCCCAAGGGATTTGACATTCTAAGAGAGTGCGTTACACATACTTTCAGTTAATTAATTTATTTGTTATGATCTTAAGTCTTCCGTTGTGTACTCTTGATGTCTTTATGTTTTATTGTATTTTATATATCATAAACTCAACAGTGGCATCACGAGCCTTGTATAACAAGTAATTAATTCCTGAAACACATAATTAAAATAAACATGAATGTGTTATTATTTATATGCTTAGATCTAGGGTTTGCAAAACCTAAACCCTAATTTTGGGAGGGGCGCTTATTTGGTGCCCTAATTAGGGTTTTGTAAACTATTGTTTTAATTGGATTAGAAACCCTAAGATGCATGCAACTTTATGTGTATATGCGTAACTTTGATTTAATTGCATTAATTGTTAAGTGTAATTTTATGTCCATGATAATTATCTGCAGGTTTTATCATGGATCCTGCTTATTGTATGTCTTTCTTGTTTAAGCGATATACACTAAATTTTGATAGATCTAAAATTGGGGAAGACCTCAATAATTATTAATTTAATCAATTATGTGCTATGTGGTATGTATTTAATTTTGACTTGCAATCGATGAATCGATGCATATGGTTCACCTTGTACATAGATGAAAACGGGTGAAAGTCTTAATTAAATATATGCATATTGACAGATCTAGAATTGGTTATTAATAGGATTTATCAAAACGTTTGCATGTGGCTATTTGATATGCATGACTTTTATTTGTTATGCATTCATTGTTTATTTGTTTATTTTTATAAATACTTACTTGTTTGTTATGTGTAACAAGGGTATTTTTACAAGAAAAATAAAATGACCTAAACAATGGTGAAACATGTATTTTAAGAATAGTAATCATAATCGTTTAATTGATTGATGACTTTGGTACAAATGGTCCGAAAGGCTCACCCATGAGAATGAACTAATAAAAGGGGTTTAAAGAAGTGCGCACAGTCACATTGAAAGGATGTCTAAGGTTGTGCTTTAGCGTGCACAGTCCTCTCGCCCTCTGTAAGTTCGAATGGAGCTACTTAGTAAGCCATTAAATGTGCAAGCTCATCTTAAGGGCGAATTAGTTTTAATTCCATGCGCCACTTTTGTGGTAATTATCCGAAACACTAAGTGTTTACACTTATGCAAAAGTACGGTATAATGGATGATAATTAACACTAAATTCCTTGATTGGTGAACCCAATATCTCAATTAAAGTTTGATGATGAAAAGCTTATACATTAAAACAAGATATAAATGTTTTAATAAAACTATGCTACAAAGATGAATGCATGACATCTTTGTACATATTTGATTTAACATCAAAATTATTACCCTTAATTTAAGTTATATGCCATCCAACGAAACGGAAACACCTAAGATTATTTTTTATTTGCGTGAGATCGTGACTTAGATCGTAATCAAAGGGTAAAATGTCCACGTGTCGTGAGAGCGGGCATGGACGATTTTGCGGTTTCTTAAGTTGGACAACTTAATTGAGTTTTGTAGTGAGAGCTAGCAACTCAAGGCATAAGATGGGCTAAAACATGTTTACATGGCGATTGATATTGGCTATATGTAAATCCCATAAATCTAGGAATTGCAATTGAAATTGGCAATTGAGCAAAAGCTCTACCATTTTGTATAAGGTTCATTACTAGCAGATCAACTGGCGTGATGAAATTATGACAATTTGGATCCTAGTTTTCAATAATAATTAATTGGTTATATGAATATGAACCTTGGGTATTTAATTGTTTATTGAAAAGGTTAATTATCGAAAATACTAAAATTGAATTTTGTAATTCTTTTGAATGTATAAATGCAACATTTAACCGTAAACGTGGTTTAGTCTTTGATTAGTAAATTGATCCATTCTAGCTTTCAAACAAATGTTTGATCGAGAATAATTTACTGATAAGACAAACGAAGTCTCCTTTCCATGGGAGAAGCATGAGACTCAATCCTATTCCTTTTCATGAATGAGAAAGGTATAATAGGAATATTTGAATTGTCTAAATTCTAATGTAACTCTTAGCAATGAATTACACATCTTATTTTCCATAAAGATTTCATTACCCTCATTTGGTGAATGAATCCTTTGTAACAACATGAATGTTGGTTAACTGGAAAACATGTATATGAGTTACTAGATTAGAAGCTAGACTAATTAACGCAAAAATTGGTAAAAGGCAAACTAGCATATTTTTATCTAGTTGTTTTGCTTTAGTTAAGGGTACTACATACCGTATGGGATGGTAGGCTATTGGAAGAAATTGCATACCAAATTTTTTGAGTTAATAACATTGATGGATATTCCATTATTCATAGAGTAGAATACACCTTTTAGTACCCTAGTAATGATTACGTATGGTTCTTTAAAGGTGTAGGAAAGTAAAAAGCAAGCAATTTGTTTTCACTGGTTATGCAACACTTACAATGTTGTCGATTCGTTGGGAGCATTTGTGTTGCATTCTGAATAAGAAGTTGTTTTAATGATTTCTAATTCGTGGGAGCTACAAGCCTTATTTCTGTGTAGTAACCCAGATTATCTTCAAAGATAATTACTTTCCAATTGTAGACTCTTATGTTTTTAAGGATAGTCGTGTACGTTTCCTTACTAAACAATATAGTTCTACATCTACTTGTTATATCTATGACACAAATCATATTAATCAAATAAACGAACGTGTATCGTGTTGTTTATATGCTACATGATGTTGTTCCATGCACAAGTGGGAGAAATCTTATTGTGTGCAAGGTACAACACATATTAATATGATTTAATAGGAAGTATACATTTATATATGTATGATTGCCCTATTAAGAACATGTGTCAAGATGATAACAAAGACTACTTTATTTTAAATATTTATGTCATTCAATATTTAAGAAACACTTGTAGTTACAATTTATGTTACGTGAGAACGTGAACTAGATTGTAGCCCAAGGTAAAATATCCACGTGTTGTGAGAACGAGCATGGATGATTCTGCAGTTTCTTACATGGAATATTTCATGGAATGACATAATTAAATGAAGTAATCTAATACTACCTTGAATTTGAGTATTCGTTGAATGACTTAAATATATGTAGTAAATATTAACTTGAAATATGAATTGAAACCCGAGGTGGTGTTCATAATTACTTTAATTATAAATGTTTATGATTTTGTAAAGTCACAAACATGAAGTCTTTTAATACAAGACTTACAATATAAAGTAAGACGTTAACTTGCTATGTTTTAAGACATATGCATGAAGTCAATGAGTTGATCAATGACTTATAACTTATAGTGGGATTATAACTAATATGTCTTTTGACTTGGTCAAAAATATTTGTGTTATAATACATGCAATTGACTTGGTAATTCTATTGTACCATTAAGTTTTACTTTGTTGGTAAATAGGTAAGCCAAAAGAGTAGATGGTTATCTAAAATATTGTTAGATTTTCTTACAATATTAATTCTAAGGAAATACCATAGTTTTATGGTATGTTATGTTAGAAGAATCAAAATCCATTGGCATTATTTGATTCAAGATAACTATAGTTTCTTCCAAAAGTTATCAAGGTTAGTAGATTGAGTATAGATTGAATATACTCAATAAGACTCCAACCTAGAAGATTAATAAGACACCATTTGTTTATGGAATGTGATGAATCACATTAAGTCTTATAAATGAAGTTCCGAATTTGTTAAACTACTTATAGAGTGAGTTGTAACAAACTAATGTTAGGAACGTCAATCAATGTTTTTGTAATATCCCAAAAGAGAACAATGTATTGTTTCTCTACTTGCTAAACTATTTAAAGGTAATCTTTAAATTTTTAAAGGCAAGTGGGATTTTTGTTTAGATCTTGAAAGATTGAATTACAAAATACATAATCTTCTAAAATGCACTAGCAAATATCATGATGAGGCTAAACATGAAAATGATAGACCTTAATATGATGGAATTGTCATTCATATATCCGTAAGGATATCTCGAGATATTTAATATGTCGAGGATTATGAGTTCTGTGGATCATGGTAAGCCATAATCATGATGATGAATTTACCAAATGTTGAATTGTGGTAAATCAATCATACTATGAATGTTGAGATGCTGTCCATAAAGATAATCAACTTTAGATACTTGGTTTCTCTTAATAATGAATATGAGTTTCTTCAAAGGATGGAAACCCTAGTGGTTTAAATCTTTATGTAGAAATCATATGGACAATATTGTACACATATTTAATGCATGTCTAGTGATAATAATATTAATCATATTTAAGCAATTAACTATGATTGAATATTCTTTACTAGATACATTAAATAGAAGTATAAAGATTATAATTGTCATACTTAGTTTCATTGATATGAAATTTTGACGATGAATGTCATAAATCTTTGTTGTGGAATTACTTTTGCGAGGACGATGAGTAATACAAAGAAGTTTTATGAATTCAAATAATCCTTGGATATGTACAAACTGCAAGAATCCATGAATGGATATATGCAAGCATCTAGGAGATGTTTCTTATGTTTAATATTAAATCCATGTTTGATTTAATAATTAAAATAAGATTGCTCATAAGTATTTCTGAAAGCTAGTGGGAGTATTATTTATTTTTTCTTAAATCTTATATGTTGTATGGGCAACTACATTCCACTTAAATTAAGTTTTAGTTGGGAATGAAACTTCGCTTGTAAGATTTGGAAATAATATATACAACTTTGGAATATATGTTTATTATTATAAACATATGCGGTAAATAAATGAGTCAAATAGAACATGATGAATACATATCTTTGACAAGATAGATGAGATCTTAAAGTTTAACTTGAAGATTCATCATGAACATCATGTTGTGTATAAAGTTGTTGTGTCATGCTTGATTACAAGATGATTGGACAACATTGAAAGTTGTTAGTGTAATAAATATTTTAAAGGAATATGTTTGGATTTAGAATCACATTCCACAATCTGGAGATGCTCCTAGATTCTATGGATGATTATATGACAATTGTTTCATAATTGTCATTGCCAACAAACTTGAGTTTTGGTAGGCACCAACATTACACTAGAACTGTTCAAAAGTTTACGGATATTTAAAGAGCATATTGTTGTACACAATGATGCTAGTATAATTGAGATGACACTCAATTCTAGTCACGGTATCCTTGATGATGACCATGTTGACTAGTTATGCTCAACTAAGAGCATAGTTGCATTATACATTAAAGAATAAAGAATACTTTAAACTTTAAAAGTTTTGAAAGATGATTGTCATATAAAGGTGGTTCAGGTTGTCACACACCTTATGGAATAATATGACAATATCAAGATATGTGTAAACACATACAAGAAATTCACTTATTGAATTTTTGAAATAAGTATTCTCAAAATTCTTATAGATCAAAGTTAGTTGAAATTATGCCTTGTCAACAAGTATGAGTTGCATGACTTGTGGCAAAATTCATTAACTAAGAATTATCATGCATTGATCTATTTAGTATTTGGATAAAAGGATATTGTAAACATTATTATTGAAATGAAATAAAGTATTTTGTTATGTTTATTATTCATTTATTATGATGTTATCCTATATTTGCATGTTTAAATCCTTGAATAACTTAAGTTATTCTAAATAGTCCGTTGTCGATCAATAACATGGGAATGATATTGAATTAAGACAAATCTGAGTATTAGTTAGAATATACTTGAAAGTATATTGATGCGTAGCATGACTAATTTAAGATGATATTCAATGTATTGAGTATAGGACTTATCCCACCCGCATGATAATACTTTATGGATCTTTGTCATTAAGTATATCATGGATATTTATCCTCTGACTTGAGATACAAGAGATATGTCATGGATGTAGTGCATTTTTGTGAAGCAATCTAACGCTACACGTAACTGGTAGTAATAAGGGTTGTTTTCGAAGTGTTGAAATCTATGAATCCCGCTTGTAGTCAAAATGGGATTTGTTTCCTTCAAATTTATTTTGAAGTATAATACTTCTTGGGCCCCTCGTAGGATTGTTAAGATGTTTGTATGGCCATACCCAAGGTCTTCTTTCGTAAGAATTGGTAATCTTAATAAATCATATAAAGCGAGAAACAGAATAGTTAATTAAGAAATGAGTGAGATCCATATTCTTATTAACATGGTATTAGAAACAAAGGATGAATATGATGATGAATCATCAAACTTGGTTTTTCTCCAGAAAACCATACACGAGTTGTACCGGGGCATTGGCGTGTTGCTAGACGCTAACCAATGTCATTTCACGTTTTGTAAACATATCCAAGTGGGAGCTGTTGGAAATGTATATATTTACAAACATGTGAATGTCCGGATTCGAACTCGTGACCACGGGATTGCACACACTAGCGAATGAGAATTAAAGTTAATAATTAATGTTTATGTTTACGATTAATTATTGCACATTAAGTCTGGTTAACGATCGTTAAGTATTTGACGGAAAAATGACTAACTTTGACAATTAAATGAAAAGAGAAAGGACTAGAAATGGAAAACTTGGAAAAGTTATGGATTTCATTTGGGCTTGTCTACATGGCCGGCCATAGGGGCCTTCCAAAGCCCTAATTCATAAACTTGTTCCCTAAGTTTACCTACAAGTATATAAAGAGGTTAGGTTCTAGGGTTTCATACACTTGTGCATTGAATTAACCCTAGATCTCTCCTCTCCTCTCTCTAGTCATATTCGGCCGAACACCCCAAGTAAGGGAGTTTGGTTCGTTTGGTTAATTCGTATGATGTCTGAAGAACGTGGTTGTAAGACATTATTCTTACACCAATAAGTACTTCTTTGTTTTGCTTTGCTCGAGGGATTTGACATTCGCAAGAGGTACGTTACGCATACTTTCAGTTAATTAATTTATTTGTTATGATCTTAAGTCTTCCGCTGTGTACTCTTGATGTCTTTATGTTTTATTGTATTTTATATATAATCAACTCAACAGTTTGCTGGTCAGTTATGAACATTCACGTTACAAGCTTTTGGATCCACTTGATATGTTGCATAGACCTCCACAAAGCAGATTTTGAGTTTATTCTCTTTAAAGTTGTTATTCATATTCTTTCAACTACGTGGGTCACTCGATTCTGGTTCAATTACCCTACTCATTCACAAACATACTTTTTCTTTTCTTCTTATAACAGCATGAACCTAACTTTAAATATTAGAACGATGTCAAGATATTTGATCAATTTCGCACGTTTGTCGTGAGGCCAGCATGTTATAATAAGAATTTTTTGCAATTAGATCCAAAGAGACACATATATATATATATATATAAAAAAAAAAAAAAAGTACCAATGAGAGGAAATGGCGAGTGTTGAACTTGAGAAATGATGGTAACATGCAAACACTTTAGCCATTCACTCCAAGTGATACTACATCATATTGTGGAAATTATTAAATCTTAAAATACAAGCCTATCAACTATGGCTTATTTTCAGATGACCATTATACCGTAAATGTGCTCAGATTTTGGGCGTTGTGATGTTTCCACCATAAATACAAACAAAACAACGATTTGAACCCATACCATGTTGTTATAAAATTTGTCTACTAAATATCGCTCATATCGGGCATCATGTTGCATACATTATGTCCTCGGTTTGGTCGATTTTCGACTATACTGCTTTAGTAACAAGCTATTAGTAAGATTACAACAAATACACATACACCCCGATAAAAATTTTTTATCACTTTTTATGGGATTTAGACTCGTGATCTCTTTGGTTAAGATCATATATGGACTTAGGATTTTTGAGAAGGTGATGCACAATTTTTTTGTTTATGATTATGAGTACTAAAGTTGACCTATAAGAATTTTTTAGGTAAAAATGAAGGTTGCACGTGCTCAGAAAAAACATATTTTATAAAAAATTTACACTTTATAACCTAAAATCGGCCACTCCCGGCTCCCATGTGAGTGCGTCCCTGGTTAAGATGCACCTTAACTACACTCTCGTGGTATTCATATAGTTGTTCTTAATTAATAAAAATACGAGCATATAGTCACCAAGGATTTCCAATCGCAGTTAAACATAAACATACATGTCAAATATAACTTGGATTGATATTATTGTGGTAGAATATTTGCCTGTCAATTATGAAGATTCACATTATAGCCTTTTTTTATTATTATTATTTTTTTTTGAACTTAACATTATAACCTTTTGGCTCCACTCGATTTGTAGCATATATACTTCCACAAAACAAACTTTGTGTTTGTTGTCTTAAAGCTATTATTCATATTCTTTCAAAATGTCGATCACTTAAAGATTCAATTACTTAACTTGTATAACAGCAATAATAATGTATACAAGAGCTACCATAACATTATCATATAGTATTACTTTAAGAGTAAACTGCACCGTTCGTTCTTAAATGCGAAACGTTATCTACCGTTGGTCTTTTGCTTTAACAGCCCTTGTTAACAGCTGTTAAGTCTAAATAAACAAAGGTATTTTGGTCTTTTTATCGTTTCTCTCTCTACTTCATCTTCTTCTCACCAACACAACTCTACATTCATACCAATCCTAAAAATCCAGAAAACGCAAATACCAAATCCCAAATTCTAAATTGAAGACAAAATTCACAGAGATATTTAAAACAATTGAACTAATAAATCGTATGTATCTAAGAGCACTCTCATCCATAACACCATAACACCAATAACACCGTCTACGTCAGCGCCACATCAGCTTTAACATTTAACATTAACATCCCCAAAAAACACTCACAACCATAACATCCCAATAACACCATAACACCAATAATATTTTATATTTTCAATTTCAACCCCTAAACTAAAACAAACACTTCATTTATTAAATTAAAACAAACATTTCATTAAAACTAAAAACATATTACAATACGAGATTAAAAAAAAATACAACGAAAAAAAAAAAACACACACTGCAATTAAAAAAAAAAACATAGCAAATACTTATTCATCGTCGTCGCTCTCTTGTTGTCGTCCATGTCGTTCAAGATTCTTCTGCCAAACATGCTCCATAAGGTCCTGTTGAAGTTGGGTATGCGTTTCGTCGGTATTTCTTTTGCCTTACCATTTGTGAGTATCACATCTTTCGACCCATCTTCGTTGCCTCAAATTTCTTGACGGATCCACCCACAGTTCGTTATAGTCACGTAATTCAAATTTTTGATCTTTTACAATCATGTTATGCATAATAATGCAACAATACATGATTCTCGTAGCAATTTCATATTGACGCGTTTGGTTGTTGTAGTATACCCCAACGACCTTGAAGAACACCAAAAGCACGTTCAATATCCTTTCGGACACTTTCTTGTCTCCCTTTAAAGTACGATATTTTTCATCAGTTGTTGTCGTGAAGGATTTGACGAAAGTTGCCCACTGTGGATAAATTCCATCAGCCAAGTAATACCCCCTGTTCATACCTAGTTCCGTTGACCATATAAGGTGCTCTTGGGGCATTATCAGCAAGAAGGTCGTCGAATAACGGGGAGTTATCTAAAACATTAATATCGTTATTTGCCCCCGCCATCCCAAAAATGCATGCCAGATCCATAAATCTTGAGAAGCAACAGCTTCAAGCATAATTGTTGGTATTTTTTATCACCCCTAGGAAAATGCCCTTGCCAAGCGACAATTTTTCCATTCCCTGCATGCAAATAATGCTACCAAGCATTCCCGGAAAACCATGTTTTTCTTCATGTTGTTGATAAATTTTTTTGAATGTCGGCTACCATGTTGGTTTTCTTAAATACTCCGGCATAAACAAATCAATAATACATTTGTTAAAATTATCAAGACATAATTGTGAAGTACTCGCACCCATTTGCAAGTATTCATCAAATGCATCGGGTGAGGTGCCGTACGCCAATTGGCGTATAAGGCACGTATTACACTTCATTAGAGCACTTATACTCATTCGACCACAAGCATCGGGTGTTTGCTTGAAGTAATTAAAATGATCGAATATTATCGAAGTATAAGATTCAATACCTTCAACTATTTGCAGAAATAGTTTCCGGCTCATACGAAATCTTCTACGAAAATTCCGGTTTGAATACTTACAACCTTGTACGAAATAATCGTTGAGCAGACGTTCCTCTGCAAGCTCATGTTCACGATATATATGTGTACGAGGACGAGTAGGATGTTGAGATTCAATACCTTCTTCTTGTTCCAACTGAAGGTGATACTCGACTCTGGACGCCATAAATGGAAGTCTGCATAGGTCTTCTTGTCTGACCAAGACAGAGGAATATCACCAGCTTGATTTGGATCAATTGTGAACGAATTTGATTTTTTGAATTATGAAAGTGTGAGAGGAAGTATATAAAGTGTGAGAGGAAGTGTGAAAAAATAGAGTTTTAGTTGGGTATTTATAGTGGTAAAATAATGTCTTTGAATTTTTTTTTAAAAACTAGCCGTTAGGGGGTTTTATGTAAATGTTTTTAAAAACTTAACGTTACAGGGACTACTTTTGTAACATTTTCAATTTTTTTTTCTACCCCTTAACGGGCGTTAAAGAGGCAACGCCTCCCCTCTAACGCCGTTACTGAGCTACGCTTCCAACGGGTAACGCCTTCAACGGCGTTAACGCCGACCCTAACGGGCGTTATGAAGGTGATTGATGGGAGTGCTCTAAAGCAGTATGTACTAAAGTAATATTATTTCTTTTTTCTTTATGGAATTTTTTAAAGGTATAATGAAGTAGTATTATTAAAGTAATACTCTCTAAACAACCATCTATTTATTTTGAAGACCACCGTTCAAATCTACAACCCATCACACTTCTTCTAAAAAAAAATTAATCTTTTTCTTTTGCTGGCGATTAACAGCCGCTCAGATCTCAGATCTGGTAAAATTTTTCGGCGAATTCCGGCCATATATCTGGACAAACGGTGGCGTTATTTGATTACAGTGAGTTTGGTGGATTTTGTTGTAGCGACAAGATCATGATGATGGTGTGGTGGGGGTGGTGATGTTGATTTTGTTGGTTTATAATGAAGACGAAATGAATGAATGGGGTATATGGGTAAGAAAATGTAAACATTAAATAATATCACTCTATGAAATGAGGCAGAATCATATGCCCTATAATTTTTTTAAAAAGATAGACCACAGTTCCATATGTTGTTGTTGAGATGGTTGTTGTTGTTAATGATACATAAATAGTCATATTCTTAAAAAAAATGTGGTAGTTAATTTTTAGTGATGGAAGATCATGGGTTATATTATTTGTGATTTGGATTTTGTATGAAGATGAGGTGTTGGTGTTTATAAATAATGAGAGAATGAGATAGGTTTGGATTTTAAGGTTTTTGTTGGTGGAGTGAATAATATTTGTATGATTGGCAGTGATGGTGATGGTGGTGAAGATGAAAGAGGAAGAATAATGGTGGTGAAGATGGGTAGGGATGAGATTGAAGAAAAATGACATAGGTGAGATTTTTGTATTTGTTGTTTAAGAGAAAAAGAAAAATAATATATCAAATTTACTATTATACCCTTATTTGGGTATTCAATGGAGTGATTTAACGGCTATTAACAAGGGCCGTTAGAATGAGGGACTAATGGTAACTAACGTTTCGCATTTAGGGATGGATGGTGCATTTTTTTTGGTCAAATGACGAAACTTGTCGGTCAACGCAAACCACAAGGACGAATGGTGTAGGTTACTCTTACTTTAATAATGATGACCTTTTGTATTTTTTTAGACATGATATTATATAATACGTAAATACGAGAAGGCTTATAGATAAGTTTGTAAGCTCATGTCTTGTTTAATGCAAGTGTGAAATATACTTTTTTTGTTTTCAATTTATTGTCTATATTTTATTTTTTAGGTTGTTTCAAATTAATTATTCACTTCCAAAACTAAATAAGAAATTTAGATCAAGTTTATCATATTACATAAAGTAAAAAATTATAAATTAATTAGTTAATGATAAAACTGCTATTCTGCATAAAGTAAAAAAGATAAAACTGTAATGATTTTTTCTTAAACCGCATATTTTTGTTGGTAAATAATTATTCTAAAACGAAAGGAGTATATGATAAGGTCCTTAATTATAGTAATTATTTTTTATTTTTAAACAAAAAATTGTATAAGATTTTATCTCGTTTTCTTGCATAACAATGTGAAAAACGCATGTCGATGCAGCCTTTACTGGCAACAAAATAGGATCGCTGTAATTTTGGTCGGTTGAAAGCCGGCCTTCATTAGACTATCTTTATCAGCAACCCATCACAACCCAATCTCTTAGTAAAATATTATTTTCTCTTTCATCCACCTACACAACAAGTACATACAACGAATCTATATTTTTTTACCATTTATCAACAACCCAACCTAATAACATAAAATAATAAGTATTAAAAATGAAAAAGAAAAAGAAAAAAGGAAAAAAAGAACAACTAACCATGGCTAGATTGAAGATTGCAACGTTGCTTATATGATCTTGATTGGATAGGAAGATTAAATGACTTCAATAAAAAAATATTATTTTCGTACTTATACCATTCAGGTTGGGTTGGCAACCCTCTTGATAAACATAGTCTTATTTGACCATCATTTTCATGTTGTCCCAATACCTTATTCTATTATGCCCAGACACTTTTTCTTTTCCTTCTTTTTTATATGTTACGCAATGAACATGAGTTTATTTTTTTATGTCATTTAAAATTTGACACTAATATATAACTGATTTTTCTTATTAAAAGTAACAACTTACATTAATAGTCAGTTTAGTGATATCCATATAACATTTCACAAACTAAATTGCTGATTTGATTTCACAATAGTTTGTTTGCAGATGAACACTTACAGCTTTCGTAATGAGTGCACTAAAATAAACATCTGGACTCTATAACAGCTTGTTTACAGTTTTCATGCCCAAAAGCAAAACCAGATTGCATATTAGTTATTAATGGGGCCATAATCACTACTACAAAAACTCGCTTTTAAACCCCTTTATTTAGACCCTTTAAGAAAAACGCATGTCTAAATGTTGATTTTTCACTGCCAAAAGTTATTTAGACCGGTGCAAATAGGAAACACCGGTCTATATGTGATTTTAACATTTAGACCGGTTACTATGTAAAACACCGGTCCAAAAACCGTTAGTTAGACCGGTTTGTTTAATTTCCATCGGTCTATATAATCCTCAATCTTGCATTTATATTAATACTAACTAGGATTTTTATGATTATTTATGTAAACTTTTTTATAAAAAATGTTATACTTATAAAAGACATTATTTGCGTGTTCATGGATATAAATTTGTTATCGTGTATAAATGAAAGCTAACATGAATATTTTTTCTATGTTTATAGGAATGTTTGCGTAAATCGTCCTTATATGGTATCCGAAATGTAGGTTCATTGACCCGTGGAAGTAAGGTATGTTCTAAATGAATTACGAAAATAATTTTTTATGCAACATTCATGTAGTATATATTTAATGCAACTCATGAGCCGTTAGTTTAATTCCCGTCCAAAAATAACTTAATAGAGGTTAATTTTGGATTGTCCCCATTTGAAACTGCTTTTTGAATACTTTGTCTCATTTAGGATGTGAATGTGTATTATCGTATTTGTGTAGTTTAAGATGGATCGTAGTATATGGATGTACCAGATAGAACGTGTTACCATCGAATACTTGGAGCGTTTGTCTCATTTCCTAAAAGTTGCCGAAGATGATCGGGTGAAAAAATGAAAATCAAGAATTCATTGTCCTTGTAAAAATTGTTTAAATTGGGAGTGTTTTGCCGATTTGAAAACTATTAAAAGCCATCTCATAGAAAGAGAGTTTATGCAAAGGTATATTTGTTGGGATTTTCATGGAGAAGTCAAACCCAAAAGTAACACGTTAGTTTTCAATTGTAATGTCGAACATAACAACGATTCGTACAATAATGATCATTTAAATGAGATGTTACATAATTTGGAGGATATTGTTGCTGAAAAAAATCAAAAACAATTTCAACAATTGCTTGTCGACTCAGAAACACCATTGTATGAACATTGTGACGATTTTACCAAACTATCTGTTGTTTATTGACTCATGAAGGTTAAAGCAGTTAATGGTTGGAGTGACACAGGTTTCACGACTCTACTAGAAGCTGTACCACCCGGTAAAATTTCACTTGTATGATATTCTAACTAAAGAATACTTATCCATTTTTCACGTCTAATTTTTTTTTTTTTTTTAAACGTTATCTGTTTATCTAATCACAACAACTAACTAATATGACGTAACTCACATTCTTAATAAATGTACACACCAACATCAGAATGTCTTAAGTTCATTCCTTATACGTCAAGTATAAAAGTTTTCAACTTTTATTTACAACTTAACGTTATTACGTTAACGTACAATTATTAAACTTTCAAGTTAAACGGTAACCATTTATTTGAGTTTACATGAAACCCAAATTTATTATAACTACGATTTCTCATAAATAGTAAAGTACAACATTTAATACCCAGAGTACAAGCCATTAAAGCACGGAACCTAGCTATACTTTAATTTCCGTTACAAGCCCTAATATACAACTCTATGATTTTATGTGCATGATATATTTTCAAAATACTAATGTACAAGTCTTTCAAGCACATGTACAAGTCTTTCAAGCACATGTACAAGTCTTTAATGCATACAAGCTTAATACTTACATAAATTATATTATAAACCTCAATGTACCTATTTTTAAGCACAAGGTACAACCCTATAATGCACAAGCCTTTAAATTTGATTTTCTTATAATTTATAAGTCTAAGGTACAACTCTCCAATGCTTGTGGTACATCTATCTTATGCATATATGTTAAACATGTCATTTACCTAAGTTAAATTAACCTAAACTTAACTAAGCAACCTAATCTAGTTCCATAACAAACTAAACCCTAACTAGGCTCAAATTAAGCCACCATGCATGCTACATCACCATGTTTCTACATCTTCAATATTATGGTCAAAGATTGCAAGCTCCTATGTGTTCCATTCAAATTCACTAGATATAAGTGATTAGAACCACTTACACATCACCTTATTTCCATCTATATATACAACCATACATGTACTTCTTTTTCACCAACCCATGGAGTCTATCTCACTACACCCTCACACACTTTAACTTGCTGTAAATTGAGTCTAAGATCAGGAGAAGGAGCTTGCACAAAAGTCTGGGATCTTGGAAAAACCTACGCACCATTTAAGAAGTCCATTGGGTGTTATCTTTCCTTCACTAAGTACCAACAGTTTGTAAGTCTATTAAACTCACTCAATATTGTTATCACCTTTAATATCAATTGCATGCTGTTAAAAAGGATTTTATAAGGAAACGCGGCAATTTGAATCACTCAAAACGAGTACACGAGTCAAAAGATACGGCCAAATGAAGTTATCGAAAAGCTGTCCAAAACTTTCTCAGAACAGGAAGATCGGGCACGCAATTCGAGGCATTTCTGGTCCATTTCATCAAAAAGTTAAAGCACAAAAGTTGTCCGAAACGACGTTTTCTTCAAAAACTCGGGAGCACGGGTCCAGAAAACGCATAACGAAGTAATATTTTAATAAAAATCCCAACAGCTGTTGATTTTATAAAAATCAAACGCCCCTACTTGCGCCCCATTTTTCTACATTGTGTTGAAGGTATTAAGGTCAACCAAAGGACCTTTGTAATCACCACCTAGAAAAATCTAAAACGCCCCCATAAGCTGGTTGAAAAGCCTTTGTGTCTTGCATAAAAACGACACTTCTTTAGGGCCATATGTCCTAAAAACTAAAAGTCCTATACACCAGGTCTTTGGAAAAACTTGGGATTTTTGATAAATTCGATTTTGAAATATCCTAGAAACATTGAAAATGAGTTAAGCAACATGTCGCAAGGTTGCATGCGAAAGTTATAAAGTTTTATGGTTTGAAAACGAGATATTCAATTTGTCAAAACTAGCCTAAGTAGCCCTTTTCAATAATTAATATCTCGCTAATAAAAGAGTTGTAAAGTATGAGAGTTACACCGTTTTAAAGAGCTCACTGCAAGGATTTTAAAGCCCCATGAACATCTTTAAAAACTCTTATGGTCTCTTTTATAATCAATCAAAAAGAAGGTGACTCGTAAATATTTTAACAAATAACCATTGCGTGCACTTTTCAAAATTTTAGTTTTATGAGCTATAGGATGTTAGAGAATGACTTAAAATGAGTTAATTAACATATTACAATGTCCCTAGGTTACACCGTAAAATTTAATGGATCAAAAATGAAATTTCCTTAAAACGCGACGTGGCCAAGTGGCCATGTTCACGGACTTGTTTCTCTCTAACCAAAGATGACTAGAGTATGAGACCTATACCATTTTGAAGAGCTTACAGCAAAGTGTTTAAAGGGTTAATTGCGACATGGAGATACTGGCTTGCCTCGTGTAAAATTTGTCCTCAATTGGGCTTGTTGTCACCTAAACCAATACTTTTTAAGTAAGGCACCTAACCCCCTACTTTGGGAAATCATTGCGACCAAACCGTGAGAGCTTAAGACTTCTAGTTTGAACCATTAGAAAGACCACCCGAAAAACTCTTGAAGGGATCAAGAGCATAGTAAAAACCTCTCAAGGCCTCGCTTATATTCACCCTTACTTTTGTCAACTAAGGCCCAAAACAAGTAAATTTTTCTTAGAAAACTACAAGGGTAGAAATTGTAATTTTTGAAAGATAAAGTTTTCTTGGGCTAAAAATGTAATTTCTTCAAAATTAATTGTACAAGGGCTGATTTTGTCAATAACCCATAGTTGAGGGTATAAAGTGTCATTTTTGAAAGTGCAAGGGTAAAAACCGTAAATATTCAAAATTGTAAGAATATAACATTTTGGAAGCATATCATATTTAACAACTTGGGTTTCGATAAAACTTATTAACAATCATCCGAGCCATAAAAAAAATAAGTATGATAAGTATTACTAATTTTTGAAGAGACTTCATGTTTACCCAATTACCGATAAAGCATTATCATCGCATAAACTTGAATTCGAATACTAAAAACATGACATACTAACTTAGGTCAAGATTCGGAGCAGTTTATTCACATTACTTAATTTGTTTTCCATCCGACATCATGAACATCGAGGTGAGTTCGTAGCCCCATTTTCTATCATTTATCAGTTTTGTAAACTCTTTTGGGGGAGATACATGCTCAATCACTTTCTTTTACTATCACAAATACTCTAAACTTTTACATACTGTTGTGAGTTAATAGTCCCACTTTTTACTTGTTTTTCAAACTCGTGGGGAGATACATGCTACAAACCCGAACACAAGTATTTTTCTTGCTACACCTACGACTGATTGCTATTGATTAAGTTACTTACACCTTCCCATAAAAGTCCCTCATATCATGAACCATTAATCACTTTACAAGTGAACGCGAATATAGTGAATAGATCTATTGACAGTTGATGCCCCATTTGTGTTAGCCGGATAGGTAACCAAATGCATTTTATTTGAGAATACTAGGAGAATGGCAAACTCCTATCAAAGGGCATTGTTGCTCACATCATTATTATGATGTTTGTAACTTACGTCATTATTATGACGCTTTCGTGTTAAGGTTTCATGTTCATGAGACTTAAGGCAATCTATACTATGTTGCAATGATACAAATGCTGCAACTACTGAATTTATGGGTGCAACAACATGGCCCAACCTTGAAACTTGTGTTCAACTGATTACTAAACAAACGACTATAGGTGTATAACAATGTAACCCACTACTTATTTCATCGATATTGGTACTTATTACAATAATCGCTCAACCTTGAAACTATTGAACTCAACTGTTTTATCTATAAACTCTATAAACTCACCAACCTTTGTGTTGACACTTTTTAGCATGTTTATCTCAGGTTCATAATTTACGAGGATGGCACGGAAGGGCACATATACTCAAGAAGGCTATATTATCATTCGAAAACTTATTTAATAAACTGTAAAACCATTAGGACCTCATTTTGTAAACTCTGATATTTATATAAATCGAATGATAAATCTTTTAAAACGACTCAATTAGGGTTCGTCTTCTATTATTATAACTTTTGAGCCATGAAGTAACACCCAGCTTGAATTCCGCTGCGTATCACGAAATTGGGGGTGTTAGAGAATGGTATCAAAGCCTCAGTTATAGAGAAACGGGTCTAATTGAGACCTAAACTATAACTAATTTTTCACAAAAACATTTTTATAGCCTTTTCGCTCTCCGTGCCTTCCATCCTCCAGGTAATTATATGACTTCTAGACATTTTATGCTCCAAAACACTTTAGTATACTGATATATACTTCTGATCACTTTACACAAAATAAACATACCTGCATATGCCTATTCTAAGGCATTATGACTTAATCACATTTCCCCGAGCATGTACCTACTTCTATATTTTTCAAATTTATGAAACCTTCTCAAGACATTGTAACCAATTACAATGGTCTCTCCTACTTATCTTATTTACACTAAATATATATACTCACCAACTATTTTGAGTATTATGGCAACTTTCCTTGATTTTCTTACTTTCATCTCTAAAAGATGAGTGTAAACACTCCAGATGTACTTCCAGAACACCCAAATCTTCTTGTAGCTCATCAGTTAAGTACGAATGTTAATTCAAAAATTCTTAAGTAGGATGACTTACAATGTCTTTATTTGAATGGATTGGGACGCCTTTTTATTTAAATAAAGAAAATGTGAATCGCCAAACCATAAGTTTATATTTCTTCATTTACATTGTTTGAGACGCCTCTCTATGTAAATAATGAATTATAAATAAGTGGGCTTATTTGTATCTGAAATGATATAAGTACAAACTCGAGGATCACAAGAATTCACAAAGATATATGAAAAACACAAATAACGTAAAATTTTTATTACATTAGAATCCATGAATATTAATACATAATGATATAATTAGCATCGGTAGTGCTAATGTTACAAAAATCACCAAATAAGGTATAGTATCGCCAATTGGTTGATCCGCCAAGCTAATGAAAAACACCACCACACCTAGGAGAGCGAGAATCATGACTGGATGCAGGATCTTGATTATTCTGTATAATAAATATTAATGAGTTATTAAGCGTAGTGAATGAATATCAAGGGACATAACTCTATATATAAGAACCTTGACAAATCTATAAACAATATTAAACGCTCTCTTTTTATAACAAGAAAGGGGCATCAACCCATTTGTAAAACAAACAAACACAACCCACATTTAGATTAAAACGAGCCTCGGCCTAGATTACATAAACAAACACACCATTAAGCGTATTGGGTTTCAACCCAACAACCAACACAAGACCACAACTCAATAAATGCTAACGCATACGATTACACAATAACACAAATTAAACAAAAATTTATTTCAACATTCCTAACATAATGCTATTACCCCCATATTTTATCCACGCCGATGGCTAGGACCACGAGTGGTACAAGAATCACTAAGACCACGGCCAAGAATTCGTAGTCTTCATCCGGGACGTTGGCTAAATAGATAGCAGATATTACAACATACACGAGTGCAAGAATGGTAATAATATGCGGCATTTTGAAATATGATAAGAGAAATGTAGGTGGAAAAGTTAGTATGAAAGAATGAGGATTAAAATGGGGTATTTATAAAAAGAAAAACTAGCCGTTGGGGGGTCACTGTTCACGGCCGTTGGGTCACTGTTCATGACCGTTGAAATTACTGTTCACCTTACTAAGGAAAAAACTAATTCATCATCTACAAAAGCTGAAGTTCAAAAACTTTCTCTACATTAATCAAATTCTCATCCGAAATTTTCGATATTAATAATTTGATTTTCACAAGCCATTATGAACCATGTTATTTTCAAAATTAATTACTAAAACATGATAGACCTTATAAAATAACAATCTTCATTCAAAATAAAAATTTTCTTAAGTTTGTATGACTTTCGGAATAATGTTTTTCACATGTAAAACAATAAACTCTAACTTATAAGCTTTCACAAGTGAAACCACATTTCATGCTCAACACTTAACATGGACTGAATCTCGGGACGAGATTCCACTTAAGGGGGTAAGACTGTAACCACCGGTAAAATTCCACTTGTATGATATTCTAACTAAAGAATACTTATCCATTTTTCACGTCTAATTTTTTTTTAAAACGTTATCTGTTTATCTAATCACAACAACTAACTAATATGACGTAACTCACATTCTTAATAAATGTACGCACCAACATCAGAATGTCTTAAGTTCAGTCCTTATACGTCAAGTATAAAAGTTTTCAACTTTTATTTACCACTTAACGTTATTACGTTAACGTACAATTATTAAACTTTCAAGTTAAACGTTAACCATTTATTTGAGTTTACATGAAAGCCTAATTTATTATAACTACGATTTTTCATAAATAGTAAAGTACAACATTTTATACCTAGAGTACAAGTCATTAAAGCACGGAACCTAGCTATACTTTAATTTCTGTTACAAGCCCTAATATACAACTCTATGATTTTATGTGCATGATATATTTTCAAAATACTAATGTACAAGTCTTTCAAGCACATGTACAAGTATTTAATGCATACAAGCTTAATACTTATATAAATCATATTATAAACCTCAATGTACCTATTTTTAAGCACAAGGTACAACCCTATAATGCACAAGCCTTTAAATTTGATTTTCTTATAATTTATAAGTCTAAGGTACAACTCTCCAATGCTTGTGCATCTATCTTATGCATATATGTTAAACATGTCATTTACCTAAGTTAAATTAACCTAAACTTAACTAAGCAACCTAATCTAGTTCCATAACAAACTAAACCCTAACTAGGCTCAAATTAAGCCACCATGCATGATACATCACCATGTTTCTACATCTTCAATATTATGGTCAAAGATTGCAAGCTCCTATGTGTTCCATTCAAATTCACTAGATATAAGTGATTAGAACCACTTACACATCACCTTATTTCCCTCTATATATACAACCATACATGTACTTAATTTTTACCAACCCATGGAGTCTATCTCACTACACCCTCACACACTTTAACTTGCTGTAAAATGAGTCTAAGATCAAGAGAAGGAGCTTGTACAAAAGTCTGGGATCTTGGAAAAACCTACGCACCATTTAAGAAGTCCCTTGGGTGTTATCTTTCCTTCACTAAGTACCAATAGTTTGTAAGTCTATTAAACTCACTCAATATTGTTATCACCTTTAATATCAATTGCATGTTGTTAAAAAGGATTTTATAAGGAAAACGTGGCAATTTGAATCACTCAAAACGAGAACACGAGTCAAAAGATACGGCCAAATGAAGTTATCGAAAAGCTGTCCAAAACTTTCTGTAACAGGAAGATCGGGCACGCAATTCGAGGCGTTTCTGGTCCGTTTCATCAAAAAGTTAAAGCACAAAAGTTGTCCGAAACGACGTTTTCTTCAAAAACTCGGGGGCACGGGTCCAGAAAACGCATAACGAAGTCATATTATAATAAAAATCCCAACAGCTGTTGATTTTATAAAAACCAAACGCCCTACTTGCCCCATTTTTCTACATTGTGTTGAAGGTATTAGGGTCAACCAAAGGACCTTTGTAATCACCACCTAGAACAATCTAAAATGCCCCCATAAGCTGGTTGAAAAGCCTTTGTGTCTTGCATAAAAACGACACTTCTTTAGGGCCATATGTCCTAAAAACTAAAAGTCCTATACACCAGGTCTTTGGAAAAACTTGGGATTTTTTATAAATTCGATTTTGAAATATCCTAGAAACATTGAAAATGAGTTAAGCAACATGTCGCAAGGTTGCATGCAAAAGTTATAAAGTTTTATGGTTTGAAAACGAGATATTCAATTTGTCAAAACTAGCCTAAGTAGCCCTTTTCAATAATTAATATCTCGCTAATAAAAGAGTTGTAAAGTATGAGAGTTACACCGTTTTAAAGAGCTCACTGCAAGGATTTTAAAGCCCCATGAACATCTTTAAAAACTCTTATGGTCTCTTTTATAATCAATCAAAAAGAAGGTGACTCGTAAAGATTTTAACAAATAACCATTGCGTGCACTTTTCAAAATTTGAGTCTTATGAGCTATAGGATGTTAGAGAATGACTTAAAATGAGTTAATTAACATATTACAATGTCCCTAGGTTACACCGTAAAAGTTAATGGATCAAAAATGAAATTTCCTTAAAACGCGACGTGGCCAAGTGGCCATGTTCACGGACTTGTTTCTCTCTAACCAAAGATGACTAGAATATGAGACCTATACCATTTTGAAGAGCTTACAGCAAAGTGTTTAAAGGGTCAATTGCGTCATAGAGATACTGGCTTGCCTCGTGTAAAATTTGTCCTCAATTGGGCTTGTTGTCGCCTAAACCAATACTTTTTAAGTAAGGCACCTAACCCCCTACTTTGGGAAATCATTGCGACCAAACCGTGAGAGCTTAAGACTTCTAGTTTGAACCATTAGAAAGACCACCCGAAAAACTCTTGAAGGGATCAAGAGCGTAGTAAAAACCTCTCAAGGCCTCGCTTATATTCACCCTTACTTTTGTCAACTAAGGCCCAAAACAAGTAAATTTTTCTTAGAAAACTACAAGGGTAGAAATTGTAATTTTTGAAAGATAAAGTTTTCTTGAGCTAAAAATGTAATTTCTTCAAAATTAATTGTACAAGGGCTGATTTTGTCAATAACCCATAGTTAAGGGTATAAAGTGTCATTTTTGAAAGTGCAAGGGTAAAAACCGTAAATATTCAAAATTGTAAGAATATAACATTTTGGAAGCATATCATATTTAACAACTTGGGTTTCGATAAAACTTATTAACAATCATCCGAGCCATAAAAAAAATAAGTATGATAAGTATTACTAATTTTTGAAGAGACTTCATGTTTACCCAATTACCGATAAAGCATTATCATCACATAAACTTGAATTCGAATACTAAAAACATGACATACTAACTTAGGTCAAGAGTCGGAGCAGTTTATTCACATTACTTAATTTGTTTTCCATCCGACTCATCAGAACATCGAGGTGAGTTCGTAGCCCCATTTTCTATCATTTATCAGTTTTGTAAACTCTTTTGGGGGAGATTCATGCTCAATCACTTTCTTTTACTATCACAAATACTCTAAACTTTTACATACTGTTGTGAGTTCATAGTCCCACTTTTTACTTGTTTTTCAAACTCGTGGGGAGATACATGCTACAAACCCGAACACAAGTATTTTTCTTGCTACACCTACGACTGATTGCTATTGATTAAGTTACTTACACCTTCCCATAAAAGTCCTTCATATCATGAACCATTAATCACTTTACAAGTGAACGCGAATATAGTGAATAGATCTATTGACAGTTGACGCCCCATTTTTGTTAGCCGGATAGGTAACCAAATGCACTTTATTTGAGAATACTAGGAGAATGGCAAACTCCTATCAGAGGGCATTGTTGCTCACATCATTATTATGATGTTTGTAACTTACGTCATTATTATGACGCGTTCGTGTTAAGGTTTGCGTTCATGAGACTTAAGGCAATCTATACTATGTTGCAATGATACAAATGTTGCAACTACTGAATTTATGGGTGCAACAACATAGCCCAACCTTGAAACTTGTGTTCAACTGATTACTAAACAAACGACTATAGGTGTATAACAATGTAACCCACTACTTATTTCATCGATATTGGTATTTATTACAATAATCGCTCAAACTTGAAACTATTGAACTCAACTGTTTTATCTATAATCTCTATAAACTCACCAACCTTTGTGTTGACACTTTTTAGCATGTTTATCTCAGGTTCATAATTTACGAGGATGGCACGGAAGGGCACGGATACTCAAGAAGGCTATATTATCATTCGAAAACTTATTTAATAAACTGTAAAACCATTGGGACCTCATTTTGTAAACTCTAATATTTATATAAATCGAATGATAAATCTTTTAAAACGACTCAATTAGGGTTCGTCTTCTATTATTATAACTTTTGAGCCATGAAGTAACACCCAGCTTGAATTCCGCTGCGTATCACGAAATTGAGGGTGTTACAGAATGGTATCAAAGCCTCAGTTATTGAGAAACGGGTCTAATTGAGACCTAAACTATAACTAATTTTTCACAAAAACATTTTTATAGCCTTTTCGCTCTCCGTGCCTTCCATCCTCCAGGTAATTATATGACTTCTAGACATTTTATGCTCCAAAACACTTTAGTATACTGATATATACTTCTGATCACTTTACACAAAATAAACATACCTGCATATGCCTATTCTAAGGCATTATGACTTAATCACATTTCCCCGAGCATGTACCTACTTCTATATTTTTCAAATTTATGAAACCTTCTCAAGACATTGTAACCAATTACAATGGTCTCTCCTACTTATCTTATTTACACTAAATATATATACTCACCAACTATTTTGAGTATTATGGCAACTTTCCTTGATTTTCTTACTTTCATCTCTAAAAGATGAGTGTAAACACTCCTGATGTACTTCCAGAACACCCAAATCTTCTTGTAGCTCATCAGTTAAGTACGAATGTTAATTCGTGAAATTCTTAAGTAGGATGACTTACAATGTCTTTATTTGAATGGATTGGGACGCCTTTTTATTTAAATAAAGAAAATGTGAATCGCCAAACCATAAGTTTATATTTCTTCATTTACATTGTTTGAGACGCCTCTCTATGTAAATAATGAATTATAAATAAGTGGGCTTATTTGTATCTGAAATGATATAAGTACAAACTCGAGGATCACAAGAATTCACAAAGATATATGAAAAACACAAATAACGTAAAATTTTTATTACATTAGAATCCATGAATATTAATACATAATGATATAATTAGCATCGGTAGTGCTAATGTTACAAAAATCACCAAATAAGGTATGGTATCGCCAATTGGTTGATCCGCCAAGCTAATGAAAAACACCACCACACCTAGGAGAGCGAGAATCATGACTGGATGCAGGATCTTGATTATTCTGTATAATAAATATTAATGAGTTATTAAGCGTAGTGAATGAATATCAAGGGACATAACTATATATATAAGAACCTTGACAAATCTATAAACAATATTAAACGCTCTCTTTTTATAACAAGAAAGGGGCATCAACCCATTTGTAAAACAAACAAACACAACCCACATTTAGATTAAAACGAGCCTCGGCCTAGATTACATAAACAAACACACCATTAAGCGTATTGGGTTTCAACCCAACAACCAACACAAGACCACAACTCAATAAATGCTAACGCATACGATTACACAATAACACAAATTAAACAAAAATTTATTTCAACATTCCTAACATAATGCTATTACCCCCATATTTTATCCACGCCGATGGCTAGGACCACGAGTGGTACAAGAATCACTAAGACCACGGCCAAGAATTCGTAGTCTTCATCCGGGACGTTGGCTAAATAGATAGCAGATATTACAACATACACGAGTGCAAGAATGGTAATAATATGCGGCATTTTGAAATATGATAAGAGAAATGTAGGTGGAAAAGTTAGTATGAAAGAATGAGGATTAAAATGGGGTATTTATAAAAAGAAAAACTAGCCTCACTCGTTGTCACTGTTCATGACCGTTGAAATTATGTTCACCTTACTAAGGAAAAACTAATTCATCATCTACAAAAGTTCAACAACTTTCTACATTAATCAA
This sequence comes from Chrysanthemum makinoi, assembly GCA_910596185.1. Classification (NCBI taxonomy): domain Eukaryota; kingdom Viridiplantae; phylum Streptophyta; class Magnoliopsida; order Asterales; family Asteraceae; genus Chrysanthemum; species Chrysanthemum makinoi. The sequence goes on from OU343217.1 coordinate 79,401,105, forward strand.
ATTCTCATCCAAATTTTCATATTAATAATTTGATTTTCACAAGCCATTATGAACCATGTTATTTTCAAAATTAATTACTAAAACATGATAGACCTTATAAAATAACAATCTTCATTCAAAATAAAAATTTTCTTAAGTTTGTATGACTTTCGGAATAATGTTTTTCACATGTAAAACAATAAACTCTAACTTATAAGCTTTCACAAGTGAAACCACATTTCATGCTCAACACTTAACATGGATCAATCTCGGACGAGATTCCACTTAAGGGGGTAAGACTGTAACCACCGGTAAAATTCCACTTGTATGATATTCTAACTAAAGAATACTTATCCATTTTTCACGCCTAATTTTTTTAAAACGCTATGCTTATCTAATCACAACAACTAACTAATATGACGTAACTCACATTCTTAATAAATGTACGCACCAACATCAGAATGTCTTAAGTTCATCTTATATCGTCAAGTATAAAAGTTTTCAACTTTTATTTACCACTTAACGTTATTACGTTAACGTACAATTATTAAACTTTCAAGTTAAACGTTAACCATTTATTTGAGTTTACATGAAAGCCTAATTTATTATAACTACGATTTTTCATAAATAGTAAAGTACAACATTTTATACCTAGAGTACAAGTCATTAAAGCACGGAACCTAGCTATACTTTAATTTCTATTACAAGCCCTAATATACAACTCTATGATTTTATGTGCATGATATATTTTCAAAATACTAATGTACAAGTCTTTCAAGCACATGTACAAGACTTTAATGCATACAAGCTTAATACTTATATAAATCATATTATAAACCTCAATGTACCTATTTTTAAGCACAAGGTACAACCCTATAATGAACAAGCCTTTAAATTTGATTTTTTTATAATTTATAAGTCTAAGGTACAACGCTCCAATGCTTGTGGTACATCTATCTTATGCATATATGTTAAACATGTCATTTACCTAAGTTAAATTAACCTAAACTTAACTAAGCAACCTAATCTAGTTCCATAACAAACTAAACCCTAACTAGGCTCAAATTAAGCCACCATGCATGATACATCACCATGTTTCTACATCTTCAATATTATGGTCAAAGATTGCAAGCTCCTATGTGTTCCATTCAAATTCACTAGATATAAGTGATTAGAACCACTTACACATCACCTTATTTCCCTCTATATATACAACCATACATGTACTTCTTTTTTACCAACCCATGGAGTCTATCTCACTACACCCTCACACACTTTAACTTGCTGTAAAATGAGTCTAAGATCAAGAGAAGGAGCTTGTACAAAAGTCTGGGATCTTGGAAAAACCTACGCACGATTTAAGAAGTCCCTTGGGTGTTATCTTTCCTTCACTAAGTACCAATAATTTGTAAGTCTATTAAACTCACTAAATATTGTTATCATCTTTAATATCAATTGCATACTGTTAAAAAGGATTTTATAAGGAAAACGTGGCAATTTGAATCACTCAAAACGAGTACACGAGTCAAAAGATACGGCCAAATGAAGTTATCGAAAAGCTGTTCAAAACTTTCTGTGGACAGGAAGATCGGGCACGCAATTCGAGGCGTTTCTGGTCCGTTTCATCAAAAATTTAAAGCACAAAAGTTGTCCGAAACAACGTTTTCTTCAAAAACTCGGGAGCACAGGTCCAGAAAACGCATAACGAAGTCATATTTTAATAAAAATCCCAACAGCTGTTGATTTTATAAAAACCAAACGCCCCTACTTGCGCCCCATTTTTCTACATTGTGTTGAAGGTATTAGGGTCAACCAAAGGACATTTGTAATCACCACCTAGGACACTCTAAAACGCCCCCATAATTTGGTTGAAAAACCTTTGTGTCTTGCATAAAAACGACACTTCTTTAGGGCCATATGTCCTAAAAACTAAAAGTCCTATACACCAGGTCTTTGGGAAAAACTTGGGATTTTTGATAAATTCGATTTTGAAATATCCTAGAAACATTGAAAATGAGTTAAACAACATGTCGCAAGGTTGCATGCAAAATTTATAAACTTTTATGGTTTGAAAACGAGATATTCAATTTGTCAAAACTAGCCTAAGTAGCCCTTTTCAATAATTAATATCTCGCTAATAAAAGAGTTGTAAAGTATGAGAATTACACCGTTTTAAAGAGCTCGCTGCAAGGATTTTAAAGCCCTAAGAACGTCTTTAAAAACTCTAATGGTCTCTTTTATAATCAATAAAAAAGAAGGTGACTCGTAAATATTTTAACAAATAACCATTGCGTGCACTTTTCAAAATTTGAGTTTTATGAGCTATAGGATGTTAGAGAATGACTTAAAATGAGTTAATTAATATATTACAATGTCCCTAGGTTACACCGTAAAAGTTAATGGATCAAAAATGAAATTTCCTTAAAACTCAACGTGGCCAAGTGGCCATGTTCACGGACTTGTTTCTCTCTAACCAAAGATGACTAGAGTATGAGACCTATAGCATTTTGAAGAGCTTACAGCAAAGTGTTTAAAGGGTCAATTGCGTCATAGAGATACTGGCTTGCCTCGTGTAAAATTTCTCCTCAATTGGGCTTGTTGTCGCCTAAACCAATACTTTTTAAGTAAGGCACCTAACCCCCTACTTTGGGAAATCATTGCGACCAAACCGTGAGAGCTTAAGACTTCTAATTTGAACCATTAGAAAGACCACCTGACAAACTCTTGAAGGGATCAAGAGCGTAGTAAAAACCTCTCAAGGCCTCGCTTATATTTACCCTTACTTTTGTCAACTAAGGCCCAAAACAAGTAAATTTTTCTTAGAAAACTACAAGGGTAGAAATTGTAATTTTTGAAAGATAAAGTTTTCTTGGGCTAAAAATGTAATTTCTTCAAAGTTAATTATACAAGGGCTGATTTTGTCAATAACCAATAGTTGAGGGTATAAAGTGTCATTTTTAAAAGTGCAAGGGTAAAAACCGTAAATATTCAAAATTGTAAGAATATAACATTTTGGAAACATATCATATTTAACAACTTGGGTTTCGATAAAACTTATTAACAATCATCCGAGCCATAAAAAAAAATAAGTATGATAAGTATTACTAATTTTTGAAGAGACTTCATGTTTACCCAATTACCGATAAAGCATTATCATCGCATAAACTTGAATTCGAATACTAAAAACATGACATACTAACTCAGGTCATGAGTCGGAGCAGTTTATTCACATCACTTAATTTGTTTTCCATCCAGACTACTGTAACATCGAGGTGAGTTCGTAGCCCCATTTTCTATCATTTATCAGTTTTGTAAACTCTTTTGGGGGAGATACATGCTCAATCACTTTCTTTTACTATCACAAATACTCTAAACTTTTAAATATTGTTGTGAGTTCATAGTCCCACTTTTTACTTGTTTTTCAAACTCGTGGGGAGATACATGCTACAAACCCGAACACAAGTATTTTTTTTGCTACACCTACGCCTGATTGCTATTGCTTAAGTTACTTACACCTGCCCATAAAATTACCTCATATCATGAACCATTAATCACTTTACAAGTGAACGCGAATATAGTGAATAGATCTATTGACAGTTGACGCCCCATTTGTGTTAGCCGGATAGGTAACTAAATGCACTTTATTTGAGAATACTAGGAGAATGGCAAACTCCTATCAGAGGGCATTGTTGCTCACATCATTATTATGATGTTTGTAACTTACGTCATTATTATGACGCGTTCGTGTTAAGGTTTGCGTTCATGAGACTTAAGGCAATATATACTATGTTGCAATGATACAAATGCTGCAACTACTGAATTTATGGGTGCAACAACATGGCCCAACCTTGAAACTTGTGTTCAACTGATTACTAAACAAACGACTATGGGTGTATAACAACGTAACCCGCTACTTATTTCATCGATATTGGTATTTATTACAATAATCGCTCAAACTTGAAACTATTGAACTCAACTGTTTTATCTATAAACTCTATGAACTCACCAACCTTTGTGTTGACACTTTTTAGCATGTTTATCTCAGGTTCATAATTTACGAGGATGGCACGGAAGGGCACGGATACTCAAGAAGGCTATATTATCATTCGAAAACTTATTTAATAAACTGTAAAACCATTGTAACCTCATTTTGTAAACTCTGATATTTATATAAATCGAATGATAAATCTTTTAAAATGACTCAATTAGGGTTCGTCTTCTATTATTATAACTTTTGAGCCATGAAGTAACATCCAGCTTGAATTCCGCTGCGTATCACGAAATTGGGGCTGTTACAGAAGCGTTACATGAAATGTTTCCAAAAGCAAAGTTTCCTGTTTCAACATACCAAGCAAAAAAATTGATGTGCCCGATGGGAATGAAAATCGAAAAAATATATGCATGTCAAAAAGATTGTATGTTGTATAGAGATAACGACAAGGACCTACATGCATGTCGGATTTGTGGTAAATCGAGGTACAAAATAAAAAAAATAAATAAATAAAAAAAAGATACACCACTTAACCCCGACGTGACTAAGATGATTAGGGGTCATTGGTTGGTTACTACCCATTACACAAGTATTTATTATAGTTACAAATTAATATCCTCCTTTATCGATTATCAAATTTTAGGTTGTTCGATTTGCTCAAATATTTTTAGTGGTTGTTTCAATCGCTTATTCTTGTGGTATTAAATTGTAGTGCAATCAACAACAAGGAAATTCTGAATGCGGTTATTATGTCATGAGATGGATGTACGATTTAATTCTTGATATTTTTAACATATAGATCCCATGGACAAATCGGCGTCAGTTTGCTTCAAAAGAGATTGATCGGGCCGTTGAGCAGTGGCATACAATGTGTCCTATTTAATTCTTGATTGAATTGTTTATGGCATGAAGTGCTTGTTTCTGGAACTAGATATCTGGTTGTTAGATGCACATTATTAGCTCTTTAATATTTTTGTTAATTTAGATGCTGATTAGATTGTTGTTTAACTAAGATGATGTATCGATTCCTATTTATATTAGAGTATGTATGGATTTCTTATTAAGTTTGCAGCATTACTGGTTTTGCTTGTTAAATTAGCGGGTTACATAATTTGCTTATTAAACTGCTTACTACTGAGAACAAAATGCTTGTTCCAAAGAAAATATTCCTATATAATTGATATTTAGACCGGTTAAAATAGTAACCTGTCTAAATAATGTATTTTAGACCCGTTGTAAAAATATTGTCCTGTCTAAATAATGGATTTTAGACCGGTCTAATTTTGTATTTTTATTGCTGATATTCATTAGGAAACTGAGAAGGATTACTAACGTATATATGTTGGTAAAAATTTTCATAAATCCACCAATATGTTGGAAAGCCCTTGGTAATATCAGTTGGTAATTCGTTGGCAATGTGTGTCGGTATTCAACGATTGATTAGAAACAGGAAGCTCCGTTGTCGATTTTTAAAATCCATCGATAGAATTACCGATGAAGATATTCCTGACACAAATATTCGGTCGGTGATCTGTTAGTAATGGTTATTACTGACATATTACAGACGGAATTAGTTGTCATTATTGCCCTGTTTTCTAGTAGTGTTAGTTCAAATTCCATTTTAAATAAGTATAGGATATATTTGTTGTATCTATTCTTTGTACCCATGCTTTGTTTTGGTTTTTTATACTTCACAAATAATAATAGGGAAAATGGTCTAAAAAGTATTTAATTGTCATTTTTTTTCTTTTTGTAGGCATTCAACTTTAGTTTCTTCCTAAAGTAGTTAAACACTTTTTTAATCTTCCTATTGTATCCTCTAATCAAAAGTTAATTGCATAAATTTATATAAATCGTCCTTGTGGCTCTAAACAATTACATCATTCATCCTTGTGTCAAATTTATATCATTTCTTAAAAAAAAAAAAAAAAAAAAACGTTTACTTTTTCTCACATCCCTCTTCCTGCCTCTCCCTCTCTCTCTAGCACCACCACAACCACCTCCACCGCCTTGCCACACCACCATCATCAAAAAGATGCAAGGTATGATTATGTATTACTATTATTTTTAACTGTTTATCGATTTTGATTTTGATATTTTTACTGATCTCAGTAACTATTTTGATTTTGATATGTATTAATGTTAAACATATAAATATGTATTTAGTGTTAACGGATGAGATCTCACTTAATAATTAATCACTTATTATGTATTTTTGATTATTTATATCTCATTAACTGATGTAAATTTAAGCAATATGTATTTAGTGTTAATCGGTATTTATTTGATTAGGTTCGTACCGTTCTTCTTAGCTATTATCGAAAAATCAAGCTTCGATTAAATCAGATTCGATTTGATCTCTGTAAATCATGCTTTTGATATTATTAGCACAAATTTGTTGATTTGTTATCTACTGTTATAATTAGCAATATACTTGTTTATAGATCTGTCTATATATATGTTAGATTAGTAGCTATATGGATGATGCCATCATGATGTATGTAGTGGATCAGTCGATATAAATTATTTTTTATAAATACTGTTAATTAACTGAACGAATGACTTTGATTAAATACTGTTAGCTTTGCCTTCAGTGTACTGTTACTCTGTTAGTGTTAGTTTCTAGTTTGTTATGGTAAGATATGTGATGTGTTTCAATAGTATTTGGAACCTGATTTGTATTGTATGGTCATTCATTGACAGAATGGAAATGTTGATGATGTGAAGAAGATTGTCGCAATACTTAATGTTGATGACATTCCATCCACTTATGTCGTTGGTAAGTATTTTTCCTATCATATTCAACATCAAAAAAATAAATCTGGTCGTGAAACTATATATTGTTAATATGTGATGGTGTGATTACTTTAATAACGTATGTTTGGGTTGGTATTGCTTGTGTTAAAGTCGTTATCTGGTTTAAAGATAAGCAGGTAGTGAACTGCTTATTTTCAAAGTGCTTGGAACCGATAAGCTATTTATTCTATAATATGAACAGTTAAAACGACTCCTTGCTACATTAAAGCTGATAAGAATATTTGATAAGCAATCCCAAACACACCCTCCAACTGTTAAAGTTATTTTTTATTTTTATTTTTTCTTTTCGTTTCTCTTTTATTTGAAACATTGGAGTTTTTATGTTCTTACACATACAGACTAAGGAAATGGTTCGCTGTCAAGGTCAATTGTGTATGCATGTGCAACACTGTGCTTGGTTTAGCATCACATAAACAATTTCTGAACCTCGGGTGTAACAGGTACATGCTGGACTAAGGAAATGGTTCGCTGACAAGGTTAGTGCTGATGTTTCTGCTTCAATGAGGATCATCTATGGAGGTATCTTTCTACTAGACTTCTACTCTTATTTCACTAGGCATTCCTTTTTGTCGATGTTTTCTTTAATAATCAGAAACTTCTAAACATTCAAACATGTTAATTACTAATTGTTACAAGTTATGAATCCGAAAATGTAAAGGCTATTAAAAAAATCCAGTTATGCCAATTTTGGTGATGAGCTCTAAACGTGTTGGACATGGCATTGCAGGATCTCTGAGTGGTTCTAACTGCTAGGAATTGGCTGGGCAACCAGATGTTGATGGTTTCTTGGTTGGTGGAGCTTCCCTCAAGGTGTGATGGTGGTTGTGGTAGTGGTTTTGTGGTGATGTCGTGGTAGGAGGGGGTGTTTGTTAGTTGATGGTGATTATTTGAAGATGTTAATACAAATATCGTCATCAAACGTTATTTATATTTTATGATCTTTACCTAAGTTTTGTTAACGACAAAAGTAAAATTAATTTTTATAAAGTTTAAAGTTTGCCAAGTTTAATAGATATTAAAACAAGCTTTTTATCAAGTAATATCTTCATCACTCAAGCATTTACATTTTGACTAATCATATTATTGATATGACTTTAAACCATAATGTATGTTAACATTTTTAGATCAAGCATGTTTTAGTTTCTTAAAACAAAACATTACATATGTATTTACATTTTACCATATTTCTAAAAATAGAAAACAACACATGACATCATGTAGTGCATCATTGAAGTCTCTAGAAGATTTCACTAGATATTTTGTGTAGATTTAGACTCTACATATCTTACACAATCTTAGATAGATATGGTTGACTTTGGTAAGATTTTGGTGATCTTGCTGTCAGACCCCGGTGGCACCAAAACTTTACACGGGCGGAACCCTTTTGTGGGTTCCGTGGTCCGTGGTGCTTGTTGATCATTTTGGCTATAAATAGCAAATCCAAACCAAGTTGTTTTTCATCCCTTTCTAGCATATTCACATACATTCTTTCTCTCTGACATTTCTAACTCAGTTTCATATCATTATAGTGATCCTCTTTTGTAGCAAAGAAGATCAAGGCATATCCAAGCTTCAACAAATAGTTGGAAGTCTTGTTTGTTTATTGTTGTGTGATCTAGTTTTGATTCATACATCATTGTTGTACCAAACCATCTTAAACTTGTGAGTGTGAGTGGTTAGTATTTTTGTCCTTAAAATACATTGTGTGTGGGAGTGGTTGTGCCCTTGGAAAAGAACTCGACATCTAGCTTAGTGTCGAAAATAGTGTGTAAGCAAAGTGTAAAGGTTTCTCCGACGGTGAAAGGAGCTTGTTGACTAGTGAAGTTAAACTCACGAGTGTGAGACTCGGGGAGTGGAGTAGGGCAAGGAAAAAGAGTCCTTGTAGACCGAACCACTATAAACAACTTGTCATGGTTTGATTGTTTCTTTCCTTATTTACTCTTTATATATATTGCTTGCATATTGATTGTCATTCACTAACATATCTACGATCAATATCAATTGATCTTTCAATAAGTTTCAAAACAAAGTTTTTAATCGGTAAACTATTCAACCCCTCTTCTAGTTTTCCACGATTGGTACCAGAGCCTCGTTGCTCAAGAATTTCTAAAATATATTGTATTTTATAAACTTGAAACGATCCATGGATTCCAAAAACTTTAAAGAAGGGCAATCTATGCAAAGACCATCACTCTTTGAAACCAATGGATTTATCTATTTGAAAAACCATTTTGAAACATATGTAAAATCAAAAGATATAGATCTTTGGTTTGTTATAATTAAAGGAGACTTTAGTTATACAACAAAAGACATTTTTGTTGATGATCAAAAAAAATTAATAGCTAAAAATAATGAAGCTAAAATGATGCTTTATGATGCTTTACCTAGAAAAGAATATGAAAGAATTTTTATGTGTGAAACCGCTAAAGACATTTGGGAATCTTTGATTATTACACATCAAGGAAATTCACAAGTCAATGATAACAAAATCGATCTTCTTGTTCAACAATATGAACAATTTGTTATCCCTGAAGATGAAACCATTGATTGTGGTTTTGCTCCCTTTAATACTATTATTACATCTCTTAAAGCACTTGATGAATCTTTTCGTAGTAAGAACTTTGTCGTAAATTTCATAGAGCACTCCATCCGAAGTGGAGAGCTAAAGTAACAGCTATTGAGGAATCAAAAGATCTCTCAAAAATGTCACTAGACGAGCTAATCGAAAACCTCAAAGTACACGAAATGGTGATGGAGAAAGATTCAGAAATCATCAAAGGAAAAAGAGAGAAAGTCAAATCCGTTGCTCTAAAGGCAAGAACGGAATCAAGTGATGATGACGAATCTTGCTCCGGTAGTGAAGATGAGGAGTATGCTATGGCCGTTAGAGATTTCAAAAAGTTCTTTAGAAGAAGAGGAAAGTTCATAAGACAGCCTCGAGATGAAAGAAGCCATTCCGAAAAGACCGAGATGACAAAAAAGGAAAAGGTGAAAGGAAGTGCTTTAGATGCGGTGATACAAGCCATCTAATAGGAGATTGCCCCAAGCCACCTAAAAGCAAAATTCAACGAGCTTTTGTAAGTGGTGCTTGGAGTGATAGTGAGGATGATGAAGAATCAAGCAAGGATGAGATCGCTCTAATGGCACATGAATCAAATGAGGTACATTCCGACTCATCTTACTCTTCTATTGATGATGACACACTGCAAAAACAATATAATCAATTGTATGAGCTTAGCTTAAAAATCATAACTAAAAACAAGTTTTTAAAGACTAAAAAGGAATTTTTAGAAAATGAAATTTATGAGTTAAATGAAAAGGTTAAACGATTAGAAAAAGGGAAAGCAAATGACAATGATTGTAAATCATGTCAAGAGCTTAGTCTTGAAATAGAAAAGCTAAAACTCATACAAGAAGTTCTCATCTAAGATAACTCTAAATTTAAAAGGTTTAACAAAAATATTGACTGTGCCGATGACATAGTTAGAATTCAAAAAACACCAGGAAACATGAATGGACTAGGTTTTAATGAAGTACTAATTCCAAGGAGTCAAACCAAAACGGCCAAAAAAGACAAACAAATCAAAACTGCCGAAGACAAACACGGACCAGATGGACCCAAAAATAAGGTTCCGTCCGTTGAACATTTTGATGCCGTGGGGACTGCAGCAGGACAGAATGTTTGCAATACGGACCATAGTGAATTTGTCAAAGTAACAAAGAAAACCAATGATAATGTTAAACTAAAACCTGCTGTTACATTATGAGTAGGACTTGCTAGAAATGAATTTAGATCTAAAACTATTCAACAACGGTCTAAAACACCTATTGCCAAACGCCCCTTTCCCAAGAGCAACCACAACATACAACCCAAGTATCAACATACCGGTTGGAATCAAAACTTCCCTAGACCATATTAAACTCCAAATTACATGCCATGGAACCCTTACCCATCATTTCCATATATGAACCAAATAAATGGTATGTTTAACCCAAACGGACCCATGAGATATTGGGGACCAAATGCTTGAGTTATTTGTGTCATAGGTATGCTTGAAAGTTGGATTAGAACCTGATGAATGGATAAAAGATAGTGGATGCTCACGACACATGACGGGCAACAAAAGCCTCTTCTCAACATACCAAGAGTATGACGGAGGTAATGTCACTTTTGGTAGCAATCTCAAAAGCAAAATCATCGGCAAAGGTACGATCGCTCATAACTATTGAAAATGTTGCTCATGTCGATAGGTTAGGATTTAATCTACTTAGTATTAGCCAATTATGTGATAAAAAGTATAAAGTACTATTTGAAGAAAATGGTAGTAAAATACTAAAAGACGGTATCACCATAGCTAAAGGAGTTAGGAAAAATAACATATACGTCATGAAAATAGATAAAACATCTAATGACAAACTTTGTCTAACAACCTTAGATGATAACTCAACTCTTTGGCATAGACGCTTAGGTCACGCTAATATGAGACTTATCCAAAACCTATCTTCAAAAGAGCTAGTTAGAAATTTACCAAAACTAAAATATGACCAACATTTTTGCGACGCTTGCAAAATTGGTAAACAAACTCATAGTAGCCATAAGGCTAAAAACATGGTGTCCACATCTAAGTGTCTAGAGCTTTTGCATATGGACTTGTTTGGTCCATCCGCTATAAGAAGCTACGGAGGCAACTTATACACTTTGGTTATAGTAGATGATTACTCAAGGTTTACTTGGACATTATTTTTGAAAACTAAAATGAAGCTTTTGATAAATTTGAAATACTTAGCAAGAAAATTCAAAATCAACTAGGTGTTAACATTGTGTCGATCCGAACGGATCATGGTCATGAATTTGACAATGAAACACAATTTGGAAACTTTTCTGATACAAATGGTATAACACATAACTTCTCCCCTCGAACACTCAATTTAATGGAGTTGTAGAACGTAAAAATAGAACCATTCAAGAAATGAGTAAAACAATGCTTAATGAACAAAACATACCTCAAAAGTTTTGGTGTAATGCCGTTGACACTTTTACATATATTTTAAATAGAGTTTTAATACGTCCTTTCTTAAACAAAACACCATATGAATTATATAAAGGCAAAAGCCAACTTTAGGATATTTTAGAGTGTTTGGATTTAATGTTTCATTCTTAATACTAAAGACTATCTCACCAAGTTTGACCAAAAGTCTTATGAAGGTGTATTTCTTGGTTACTCACAAACTAGTAAAGCTTACATAGTCTTAAACAAAGAAACAATGAGAGTCGAGGAATCGTTGAACATAACATTCGACGAAAGTCCACCTCCCTCTAAGACATCACCTTTGGTAAATGATGACTTAGTTGAAAGTCAACTTGTAGAAAGTCAAGAAATAATTGAAAATGACAAGGACGATGAACCATTAAATAATGAAATTATAAACATCAAAGAATTCAAAAGTCATCCTTTAGAAAAGGTCATAAGACAACTAAATCAAAGAACGTTAAGATCGCAAGCCCAAAATCAAAGTAATTACTTTTGCTTTGTATCAACCATTGAACCAAAAACATAAACGAAGCAATAAAAGATGAAGCTTGGGTAATTGCTATGCAAGAAGAGTTAAACCAATTTGTTAGAAATGATGTTTGGAAGTTGGTTCCAAAACCTAAAGATCAAACTATAATTGGAACGAAATGGGTTTTTCGAAATAAAATAGACGAAAATGGTATAGTATCTATAAACAAAGATAGGCTTGGCGCATGATAAGGATTTAAAAGGTACACTTTTGGGGGGTCATTTAAGCCGTTAATTGATCACTTTTGTATCCGTTACTACTTAATTTCGTTCCTTTTCACTTTTTAGGTCTCTTGAAGGCAAATTGCTATAATGACACTTATTCGGACGAAAAGGCGTGAATATACGAAGAAAATGGTCAAAGTCAAGAATCGAGACAATCAAGTCTGCTGAATTGAAAGGGACGGCGCCATCGTAACAAATGACGCCGCCGTGAGACATCTTGAGATCGACTCGAGAGCAAATTGCTAATTTACAAGTGACGGCATAAGGTTTAAAAGAGTAGGGCGCAACTCGACGCCTAGATTTGGATCCGACGGCGCCGAGATTGAAGCCGACGCGCCACGAGCATAAGGTGATACCGCCACGAGTTGACGCGGGCCAAGACGAAACCCTAATGGCGGTGACCGACGGCATCACAATTAAAGAGTGACGCCGCGATTTTGTAACACTATATATAGAATCCTAATTTTTCGCTTTTAGAGAGGTAATTTTGTGGAGTAAAACCTAAACCGAACCAAGGCTGTCTTGTGCAAGATCTTAGGGTTCCATACCCTATTTTACAACAAGATAAGTGTTTTACTTCATTGATTTAATCATGTCTTCAATTGTTTGTGTGTATGCTTGCATGTTCTCCATGTTCCGCTAATTTACTTGTGTGTTTGCTTAGATATATGAAACCTAGGTATTGAATATTGATTGGTTGTCTCTTATCTTAATTATGATTGACCTAGTATTGCGATAGGTTATTCGTTGTGTTATTAATGCTTGATTAGTCTTTGTTGAACCATAGCTTATAGTTACTAGTTGAATTGTAGGCTAGATATCCAAAGATAACCTTAGTGTTAAGTTTATGAATCCTAGAGATTTAGTAGTCATTAACCTTAGGTAGCTTCAAAGAGTTAGGATAACGCATACCCTACTTGACCTTAGAAACACAACGCGTTAAGAATAAGGACGTGACAATTCAACCATCAATAGGAGATAACTAGGGAGTAATAACATCTAAGTAAACATATTTTTAATCATCATAAGAGCACACAACAATAGACATAGACTACACTCACCTTAGTTTAGATAATTAGATAATTAGAATAGTAGAGTAATCGGTAGAAATACCAACCCCCAAATCCAAACCCCGAGATTCGTACCTTTCAATTTTCTAAAAAAAATATAAAAAAAGATAAAAAATAATCTTCCTCAACCTCAACCTTAGCGTAGTAATTTCTGACTAGCATTCCTATTCCACTATAGAACGATATCAATTCCGAGGCTTACCCTAATACTACACTACAACGATTAGGTTCACTACCTAGGGTGTTGAAAACTTGCTCGACGAAAAGGAAGTTCCTTTGACCCCGAACGCGCTGTAATGCAGTATCAAGTTTTTGCGCGCCGGGAATAGAATAGCTAATTAGATTTTCACCTCGTTTAGGTTTCCTTGCTTGATTCCTATCAAGTAAGATTTTTTCTCATTTTTTAGCTTCCTTGTATTCTATCCCCTTCTTCGTGACATTTGTTAGTAATCCTATCACTTTTCATCATGGAAGGTGATAATCAACCCCCATTCATCAACCCACCACCAAATGACCCACCAAGAGGCCGTACTCTTGGTGAATACTCGAGACCAAGCCACCTAGGCTATAGGAACACCATTGAGCTTCCCGACCAAGCCCAAACTATGGCCCTGCGATCCGACACCATCCGGTTGGTGCAAAACGGATGTGCATTCCATGGACTTCGTTCCGAAGATCCTAATTAGCATCTTAAGGATTTCCTTAAAATTGTCTATTCCATCGACCTCGATGCTACTACTCGGGAGACCACGCGTTTGTGTCTCTTCTGTTAATACAAATAAGCCGTAAAAACGTTTATTTATATTTTACGATCTTCTATTGTTTTGTCGATAACAAACGTAAAATCATATTAATGAAACAAATAAAATACGTAAATGGTTTGAACTAATAGTTTCTAACATATTCACATTTTCACATAAAACACTAAAACAAGTATAAGTGATTTTATGATTTAGTAATACATATGTACAAACAACTAGTGTTTACATATTTGGATAAAATATACACATAACTAGTATGTAGTATATTGGGTAATATAAATGGGTAGAAACTTAAGTATCACAACCCATTGGGCAAATACATTGAATGTAGTTGGGTACAACCCAAAGCCCATAACCCATGGATCTTGACCCATAACCCATTGCATGACATCATGCTTGTATCACATATGGATAATACCCATAACCCATGGATCAACCCATACCCAAGTGACTAAGTGCATTGCACTTAAAGATACATTGTATCTAGCCAAAGATCCATGGTTCAACCCATGACCCATGACCCATAACCAAAATATCCATGGGTAAAGAGGAATGCTCCACGGATCCCTAGCTTTGTGCTAGCCGGATCCCCAGTGGAAGGGATCCGTGGGATCCGGGGAACAGTAGGATTTTTCCTCTATAAATAGTGAGCCATTTCTTCATTATTCATCATCCCTTTCCAACACACTTTCCCCCCTTGAGTTAAATCTCACTAACCTTAGATCCAAGAGATCTATGTTTGTAGTTTTGTTTCTGTTCTTTTAGGTTCCTCTTAAAGGCAAGATCACCACCTTTGAAGTCGAGCAAGCTCAAGTCCATGAGTTGCCATGCTTCCTCATCATCAAGGCTACTGAAGTCTTCTTGTTGATGATTCTTTTCTTTCTTCAAAGAAGTGTAGTGTTGAAGACATTAGTAAAAGATGTCTCAAGTGTCAAGACGAAGATATTAGTGAAGGGTATCTATCGTCTATAGCATAAGCACTTGTGGTAGGTGCTTAGACGTCAAGACAAATAAGCATTATGGATAGGTGCTTAGAAGTCAAGACAAAGAAGCATTAGTGAAAGGTGCTTAGAAGTGAAGACACAAGACATTAGTGAAAGGTGTCTTGTAGATCTAGTCAAAGGTATTAGTCAAAGGTGCCTTAGATGTACATTCGATATGGTGTGTTTCGATGTACAAGATAGACTAGTATTATATCCAAGGATATTGATATCCTTGATGATGTTGTAAAGGAGTAGATCTCCTTTGGGATTAGTCGTTGGTGTAGTGTGGTAGTAGTTCCTCCATTGCAATGGAACTAGGTGCTTAGCCTAGTACCTAATAAAGGGTAGGCGACGTTGTGAAGGTGTAGTTCACCTTGGAGTGAAAGAACTAGGTACTTAGCCTAGTACCTTATAAAGGGTAGGCGACGTTGTGTAGGTGTGGTTCACCTTGGAGTGAAAGAACCCGGTGGTTAGCCTAGTACCGAAAAAAGAGTAGGCGACGTTGTGAAGGCTTCTCCGCCATAAGGAGATTGGTGTAGTGATTACGAACTCTCGAGTAGGTGACTCGGGGAGTGGAGTAGGGTAAGGAAGGTGACCTTGTAGCCGAACCACTATAAATACTTGCGTTGTGGTTTTGTGCTTCTTACTCTTATCTTTTCATTACTTACCTTTATATGTTTGTTTATCAACATCCAACACACACATTCAAATAGATTGACATAAGTCGATCTAAATAGATTAAAATAAAGTTTTAATTGGTAAAACTATTCAACCCCCCTTCTAGTTTTCCACATCTTCCAAATCTCTCTACGGGACCAAGATAGCAATTGGCTTGAGCGACTTCCCGCCGGCTCCATCTCAAGTTGGGAGGATCTCACCTCTCGTTTCCTTGCTCAATTTTTCCCACCGGGGAGAACTACTAAGCTTAGGAATGAAATCTTGATGTTCCAACAACGTCAAGGTGAATCTCTCTACGAAGCATGGACTCGATTCAAGGACTTACTCCATAGAGTCCCTCATCACGGCATTGATCTTTGGCTTCAAGTCCAACTCTTCTACGATCATGTCAACTTCCCACTAAGCGATCCATTGACCAAGCGGCCGGTGGAAAACTTAGTAATCTCACCGCGGAAGAATCGTGGGGTATAATAGAGGACCTTGCTCTCTATGACAACGAAAGTTGGAATGGCCCCCATGAGTTTCCTAAAACCATAAAGGCAATCTCCTTGCCTCACATTAACTTACAATCTTCTGACCGTAGGATGCTCGAGCTTTAAGATCAAGTTAAATTCCTAATGAGCTCCTACGAAAATCCTTAGTCTTTACAAAAAGTGAACAAAATCACTCTACCTTGTGAATGGTGTAGTGGTTCCCATGACACTCGAGATTGCACAAGACTTCCCAAACAAGCTTTTGCAGACTACGCCTCCACGCGTACCAACGGAGCGGGAGAGAAGTGGTACACTTTTAAGCCCGAACAAAACAACTTAGGAAACTCCTATAACCCCTCATGGAGGAATCACCCTAACCTTAAGTGGAACCAAAATTCAAACCCACCCCAAAGCTCATCTAATCCACCTACTAGGTTCAACCCTCCAAACACCGGGAACCCCACTAGTCTTGAGGCAATTGCGTCTAGATTCATGTCATTTCAAGATACTCGATTGACTAAGCTTGAAGCCGATTTCAAGCGATGACAAGATGAGATGACAAACAAGCTTGACCCCCTCTTAAAAGCCTTCAACGACCAGGAAATTGGAGCACCCCTAAGTGACACTATAAAGAACCCAAAAGTGAATTCGATTTCATCGACTTCATGTTCTTGTTCACCATGGGAGAATGCGCATCCATGCCCCTCACACCCAACGGTCCACTCGGTAAACGCTATCAACAAGGGTTCCAAGCAATCCAAAATGAGGTACCAAGGCCCCGCACCATTGGTAAAACCTACTCTTGAGAAACCCGTCACCCAAGAACCCAAACCTAATCTAGAGGATGAGTACAAGGAACCCCATCAAGAAAAAACGGTTCTTGAAGTCTTAGCTCATGCACCTTATTATAATGCTTTAAAAGAAAAATATGAGCTAGAACTTAAACTTGGAAAACATGAGTCCACTTTTGTGCAAAATAATTTACCTAAGAAGTTAGACGATCCCGGGCTATTCACTCTTCCATGTAGGCTTGGAACTTCCAAACCTCTCGATGCTCTAGCCGACTTAGGAACATGCATCAATCTTGTTCCGTTGTCCCTCCATAGAAGCCTTAACTTAGGTAAGATAGAACCAACGAAAACCATCTTAGGTCTAGCAGATGGTAGTATTGCATATCCGGTAGGGATAATAAAAGACATAGTAGTATATGAGGAGAATAGACTCTATTAGCGGATTTCCATGTGCTAGACATGAATAAGGACCCGACATGCCCATTGCTTGTAGGAAGGGGATTCTTAGCTACCGCTAGTGCCATCATTGATTGTAAGATGTCCAAAATAGTGGTAGGAGAAGGGAGTGCTAGATCAATTTACGATGTCAAAAAGCATACTTACTACAAAGAAGAGGAAATCCCACATGAGATCAGGTTGGATAGAACACAATCTAGATATGGGCCTTGGATTAAAGACTTCATAGGTCCCCAACGACCTTTCTATCTAGAAGAAGCCTTTGCTAGTCAAGCGACTTTCCATGAAAAATAATTGGCTAGGGACATGGAAGTGAACCCGTTCGAGGACGCCTTAGTATTTAGGAAGATGACCGAGTTCCTATGAAGCTTGCCCGTCAACCTTGTCATGCATAAGTGGAAAGTTGAGAGGGATAAGCTGAAAACGCAACACGCGTCGTTCGGGGTCAAAGAAACTTCCTTTTCGTCGAGCAAGTTTTTCAACACCCTAGGCAGTGAACCTAATCGTTGTAGTGTAGTATTAGGGTAAGACACGAGAATTGATATCATTCTCTAGGGGAATAGGAATGCTAGTGAGAAGTTACTACGCTAAGGTTGGGGTTGAGGAAGATTATTTTTTATCTTTTTATTTTTTTTTAGGAAATGGAAAGGTACGAATCTCGGGGTTTGGATTTGGGGGTTGGTATTTCTACCGATTACTTCTACTTATCTAATTATCTAATCTAGTGGTGTATGTAGTCTATGTCTAATTATTGTGTGCTCGTATGATGATTTAAAGATGTGTTTACTTAGGTTTTATTACTCCTTAATTATCTCTTATTGATGGTTGAATTGTCACTTCCTTATTCTTAATTGTGTTTTGTGTCTAAGGTTGTAGGGTATGCGTTTATTCCTAACTCTTTGAAACTACCAAAGGTTAATGCCTACAAAATCTCTAGGATTTATAAACTTAACTCTAAGGTACTCTTCGGATGGTTTTGCCTACAATGACTCTAGGTACTATAAGCTAAGGTTCACAAAGATTAATCAAACATTAACTACACAACGGATGACCTATCGCAATACTAGATCATTAACAATTAAGATAAGAGACAACCAATCAATATTCAATAATTAAGTTTCATATTCCCTAAGCAAACACACAAGTAAATTAGCCGGACATGGGAAACATGCAAGCATACACACAAGTAATTGAAGACATAATTGAATTAATGAAGTAAAACACTTATCTTGATGTAAGATAGGGTATGGAACCCTAAAATATTGTCCAAGACGACCTTGGTTCGATTTAGTTTTTACTCCAAGAGACTACACAAAAACTAAAAATTCGTCTTCTATATATAAGATTACATATGCGACGGCGCCACCTTTGATTTGTGACGCCGCCGGTCGCCCATTAGGGTTTCGTCTTGGCCACGTTAGTCTTGCGACGGCGTCACCTTATGCTTGTGACGCCGTCCCTTCAGTCTCGACGCCGTCGGATCAAATCTAGGCCATCCGAGTTGCGACGACCTACTCTTTTAAAACCCGGCCGTCACTAGTAAATAAGCAATTTGGCTCTGTCACTAAAGTGGTCCGACGGCGCCGCAGATAACACCGCCGCCCCTTCGCCCAAAGCACGAGTGTCTTGATTCTTGACTTTGGCCATTTTCTTCGTATATTCTCGCCTTTTCGTCCGAATAAGTGTCATTCCAGCATTTTGCCTTCAAGATACCTAAAAAGTGAAAAGGAACGATATTAAGTAATAACGGATACAAAAGTGATCAAATGATGGCTTAAATGACCCCTCAAAAAGGTACATTTTAAAACCTTATCAAATATCCCTACACTTGGTATTTGCTTGTCCTCAAGCAAATGTGCTTTTAGCCAATTAATTTATAAGTTAGGGGTCATGAAGCATTGGTTTAGAACAATCTAAAACACATATAAGCCCCACAAAAGTCATAACAAGCACGGAAATTACATACTAGCACCTCACATGGGGTGTTTGGATACTCACATCTCTCAGGTGTATTTGAAATATAACAAGTTGGAAATGGAAGATAAACACTCATTAACCGGTCCTAGTACATAGATTACCATAGGCTTGAGACTAGATCAAACCTCCATCGCTTTGTCGTAAGCACCTAGGAAAGACTATCAAAGAGGTCTTTTAAAGGGTTGTAATGTTAGGCTTAGGGTAGGGAAACAAAGGGTTTGGTGGGATAGGCTATTTAGTGGTGGCAAGTCAAAAATCTTTATGTTACAAGCATGCGAAGAATGGCGTTGCTAAGCCAAGACTCGACACTCTAGACTATAGATAACTGAAATAAACAAACATGAATTAAAGATAGATGTAGGATGGTAGCCCGTATGTTTTTGTTTTTTTTTTACTCTATTTTAATTTCTTTTTCTCTTTTTCCTTTTTTTTTGATTTTTTTCCACATACACTTTTACTCTACCATCCTCTACGATAACATCAAAATGATAGGGATTTATAGGCACATCCCTACACTTGAGTTTTATTACTCTAACATTAATTTGACCAATTGAAAAGATCAAAACACTTGGAGTACATTATTATGCAAATAAAGGGAATTTGAATTTAACGTTCCCTTCCGTCATTTCATAAACTTTAACTTTTCCCATGAGTCCCAATCGTCCCAAAACTGTGTACAAAGGATATGACTCGACTTAGCAACTTATGCAAGCAACTAGATAATTGAACTAAAGGTTTTAGGGTGATAACAATAATGCACTAAAAGTGAGTGCAAACAAGGTAGGCTAAGGCGATTTGGGTGTACATTTGGGGGTGGGGTGTAAACAATGATCTTCATTGATATTTCGAAAAACCGAAAACATCACGAGAACCGCGAAAAGGATAGGCTCTGAGGGTTTAACTAGGGGTATCGTGTACTAAAGATGAGTACAACGCAAAGGTGTGGGGGAATTACTCAACCGATGTGGAAGAAGTAATTATATTACGGGTATCAAACAAGGGTTATCCTAATGCCTCTTATCATTTAGTTATTCCTAACTACACAAGTGTAGTCTTACTAGCGATCTCGGGATGCATCACAAAACAAGTTCTAGAATCTATTATACTACCGGTTCACACACTAAGCATTAAGGATGAATGC
Source organism: Chrysanthemum makinoi (assembly GCA_910596185.1). Lineage (NCBI taxonomy): Eukaryota > Viridiplantae > Streptophyta > Magnoliopsida > Asterales > Asteraceae > Chrysanthemum > Chrysanthemum makinoi. The sequence continues at coordinate 79,422,008 of OU343217.1, forward strand.
TTTAATTCCTACTAATCTAAGGGCGATCCTCGCATTTTTGGTGGAATTTAAGTGGTAAAGGGTTTTTGTGCTAGTCATATAACTTCCTATCCATGAGACGCTTTATTAAGATTAATGGCCCACTCCTATATGTCATGAAAAATTTTAAATTTGGTGCCAAAATTACCCTAACCGACATTTTCTCATGGTTTATAACACAAATGCCATTGGACAAAGCAAATAATCAAGGATAAGCATAGTTTCAAAGTTCCCGTTTTATTTTCCCTCCCTACACTTAAACTGAACATTGTCCCCAATGTTCCCCGAAAGTATCAAAGTTATGATAATGGAAGGTAATAAAAGATGAAAGAAACTAGTACTCCCCTGATTAGCTCAGTAGGATCCGTGTAAAGTGGTGGTTATATCTTTCTTCAAGAAGAACGTTTGTGTTAAAAGCTCCTTCTCATCTTATGTATCTTCTGCTTGGTAAATTAAACCGCACACTTGAAAAACAAACGAAACCTTCGCGTAAAATCGGCCGTAATAATATATATAGGACTCTACTAAACTAGGATATAATGCTTGTGGAATGAATGTTCACGAATTTCGAAAATTAAAACCCGGAAAATTCCAAAAATTATAAGTAGCTCGAAAACGAGAAAAAGTAATCAGTTGTTTTGCTCCTTCCTCGCCGTCAGTTGTGATCCCGACGCAAAGTTATCCTAACAAAAACTAGTTTGCGATTTTCGGAAAAATTCTAGAAAATTTACATCTTTAGAATCTGGAAAAATTTCCGCAAAACATCCATTATGACTCGATACAAGCATTTGACTCGAACAAACACACATGTATATCTTTTAATTAATTGAAATTCTCATGTTTACGTTTCTTTTGAAAACGTGTGTAATCCTCCCTACACTTATCCCTTATGTAAAATACCTTTATATGTAATTATAACGAGGTTAAAAACAAAATAAAGCATTTTTACAAATTTAAACATGAGAATAACAATCAATAAAAGATATATGACACAAACAAACAAACAATTAAACATGGGTTGCCTCCCACGAAGCGCTTTTCTTTATTTATGAGTCTTGTAGCTATACTCGTAGTCGTGCCCCTACGTGGTCTCGTGCACGTTTACGTGCCCATACCTAAGCCATTCCAATGTTCTCTCCTTCTTTTTGTAGTCATCTCCTAACTCTAGGCATTTTTTGTAATACCTCTTAGTTTTCTCATATGGGTACCTAAGTCCACTTTGCTTATCCCTTTCACTAAGCCATGGAATAAGGGTCATTCTATTACACGCCTCAATATCCTTGTGTTTAAACCTAGGATGAGCACGTGGCATTTGGTAGATAAAGTCTTCAAACTTCATCGAGAGAATGTAATTAGACCATCAATCATCCGTTCATTCAACCTAGTCATTCTCTTGAAAGGTTTTCCAAAAATTACTTGAGTGAGGTCCTTATCAATAAATTCACCTAAGTTTTCTATGACCATGAACTCTACCAAATAAGCAAAACTTCCAACAAACACATGCAAATGAGTGACTGCTTCAACAACATTGTTCCCTTGATAAGTTAACTCATTGACCTTGATTTTATTGTATAGGTTCCTTGAGATTAAGTTTAAAGGCAAGAACGAATTCAAGTAAGCATCGAACCCTTCTAATCTTATTTTGCAAGGGAATTGCATGTTAAAGGGATCATCTTTCTCAATTCTACACCTAGGGTCAAAACATTGGGAGGGGTCTTCTTCCATTTCAAAACTAACTTCATCAATGACCTCCCTGTTGTCAAGTGCTTCACCATGATCAAATTCCTCATCGGAATATGAGTCATAGAAAGGACTTTTTTGTAGCCAATTTATCTCATTATGCCATAGGTGATTTCCAAAGTGGTGAACGGGTGAAGGGTTTTGTGGGATTGCGTTATCAATTTCGGGATTAGGAACGGGTAGTGTGAAGAATCTTCAGCGGAAGACACGTATCATGGTGAGTGATAGGTTTTACGAACAAAGGTCACGAAGAAGGGGGATAGACTACGAAAGCTAAAATGGAAAAGTTTTACTTGATAGGAATCAAGCAAAGAAACCTAAACGAGGTGGACTACTAACTAGCTATTCTATTCCCAGCGGCGCCAAAAACTTGATAACGCTACACGCGTCGTTCGGGGTCAAAGGAACTTCCTTTTGGTCGAGCAAGTTTTTCAACACCCTAGGCAGTGAACCTAATCGTTGTAGTGTAGTATTAGGGTAAGCCACAGGAATTGATATCATTCTCTAGGGAATAGGAATGCTATTGAGAAGTTACTACGCTAAGGTTGGGGTTGAGGAAGATTATTTTTTATCTTTTTATGTTTTTTAGGAAATGGAAAGGTACGAATCTCTGGGTTTGGATTTGGGGTTGGTATTTCTACCGATTACTCTACTTATCTAATTATCTAATCTAGTGGTATATGTAGTCTATGTCTAATTATTGTGTGCTCGTATGATGATTTAAAGATGTGTTTACTTAGGTTTTATTACTCCTTAATTATCTCCTATTGATGGTTGAATTGTCACTTCCTTATTCTTAATCGCGTTTTGTGTCTAAGGTCATAGGGTATGCGTTTATCCCTAACTCTTTGAAACTACCAAAGGTTAATGTCTACAAAATCTCTAGGATTTATAAACTTAACTCTAAGGTACTCTTCGGATGGTTTTGCCTACAATGACTCTAGGTACTATAAGCTAAGGTTCAAAAAGATTAATCAAGCATTAACTACACAACGGATGACCTATCGCAATACTAGATCATTAAAAAATAAGATAAGAGACAACCAATCAATATTCAATAATTAAGTTTCATATTCCCTAAGCAAACACACAAGTAAATTAGCCGGACATGGGAAACATGCAAGCATACACACAAGTAATTGAAAACATAATTGAATTGATGAAGTAAAACACTTATCTTGATGTAAGATAGGGTATGGAACCCTAAAATACTGTCCAAGACAGCCTTGGTTCGGTTTAGGTTTTTACTCCAAAAGACTACACACTGAAAACTAAAAATTCGGATTCTATATATAAGATTACATATGCGACGGCGTCACCCTTTTGATTTGTGATGCCGCCGTGTCGCCGCTCATTAGGGTTTCATCTTGGCCACGTTAGTCTTGCGACGGCGTCACCTTATGCTTGTGACGCCGTCCCCTTCGGTCTCGGACGTGATGTCCGGATCAAATCTAAGCCATCGAGTTGCGACGACCTACTCTTTAAAAACCTGAAGCCGTCACTTGTAAATAAGCAATTTGGCTACTTGAGCCGTCACAAAGTGGTCCGACGGCCGCAAGAATAACACCCGACGCCGCCCCTTCCAGCAGACTGAGTGTCTCGATTCTTGACTTTGGCCATTTTCTTCAGATATTCGCCTTTTCGTCCGAATAAGTGTCATTCCAGCATTTTGCCTTCAAGATACCTAAAAAGTGAAAAGGAACGATATTAAGTAATAACGGATACAAAAGTGATCAAATGAGGGCTTAAATGACCCCTCAAAAAGGTACATTTTAAAACCTTATCATAAGCCTAAGCATAAGTGGAATTGGGATAGACCGCCTAGTGATGGTAATGGAGAGTGGCACATTAGGATAACGATCTATGACCCTGATGGAGAAAAGTTTGAAAAGGCATACCAACCAAACGTACTACTAGGAACTTAAATGATAAGTTTGATCCTTATGACATTCTAGAGGATAAACTTACTTATATCGATGCGTAGGGGCACGACTTCGAGTCTAGCTACAAGACTCATAAATAAAGAAAAGCTTCGTGGGAGGCAACCCATGCTTAATTGTTTGCTTGTTTGTGTGTCGTATATCTTTTATTGATTGTTTATTCTCATGTTTAAATTTGTAAAAATGCTTTATTTTGTCTTTAACCTCGTCTTAATTAGATATAAAGGTATTTTACATAAGGGATAAGTGTAGGGAGGATTACACACGTTTTCAAAAAGAACGTGAACATGAGAATTACGATTATTTAAAAGATATACATGTGTGTTTGTTCGAGTCAAATGCTTATATCGAGTCATAATGGATGTTTTGCAGGAAATTTTTCCAGATTTTAAAGATAAAAATTTCCGAATTTTTCCAGAAAATCGCAGACCGCCTTGTCAGATAACCCGACGGCGCATCGGTCGAACTGACGGCGTCGGGAGGAGTAGAAACCGATTACTACTTTTTCTCGTTTCTCGAGCTACTTATAAATTTTAGAATTTTCCAGTCTTAATTTTCCGAAAATCAGAAACATCCATTCCGCAAGCATTATATCCTAGTTTAGTAGAGTCTTATATATATTGTTACCGCCGATTTTACGCGAAGGTTTCGTTTGTTTTCTTCAAGTGTGCGGGTTTAATTTATCAAGAAGAAGATACATAAGATTGGAAGGAGCTTTTAACGCAAACACTCTTCTGGAAGAAAGATTTAACCACTACTTCACACGGATCCTACCGAGCTAATCAGAGGAGTACTAGTTTCTTTCGCTTTTAATTACCTTCCATTATCATAACTTTGATACTTTCGGGGAACATTGGGGACAATGTTCGTTTAAGTGTAGGGAGGGAAAATAAAACGGGAACTTTGAAACTATGCTTATCCTTGACTATTTGCCTTGTCCAAATTCAATTGTGTAATGAACCATGAGAAATATCGGTTAGGGTAATTTTGGCACCAAATTTAAAAATTTTCACGATATGTAGGAGTGGTCCATTAGTCTTAATAAAGCGTCTCATGGATAGGAAGTTATATGACTAGCACAAAACCCTTTACCACTTAAATTTCACCCAAAATGTGAGGATCGCTCTTAGATTTGTAGGAATTAAAGCATTCCACTTTAATGCTTCGAGTGTGAACCGGTAGTATATTAGATTCTAGAACTTGTTTTGTGATGCATTCCGAGATCGCTAGTAAGACTACACTTGTATAGTTAGGAATAACTAAATGATAAGAGGCATTAGGATAACCCTAGTTTGATACATGTAATTTAATTACTTCTTCTACATCGGTTGAGTAATTCCCCCACACCCTTGCGTTGTACTCATCTTTAGTGCACGATACCCCTAGTTAACCCCTCAGAGCCTATCCTTTTCGTGGTTCTCGTGATGTTTCGGTTTTCTAGAATATCAATGAAGAGCATTGTTTAAAATCCACCCCCAAATGTACACCCAAATCGCCTTAGCCTACCTTGTATGCACTCACTTTTAGTGCATTATTGTTATCATACTAAACCCTTAGTTCAATTATCTAGTTGCTTGCATAAGTTGCTAAGTCGAGTCATATCCTTTGTATACAGCTTTGGGACGATTGGAGACTCATGGGAAAAGTTAAATTTTATGAAATGACGGGAAGAGAAAGTTAAATTCAAATTCCCTTTATTTGCGTAATCATGTACTCCAAGTGTTTTGATCTTTTCAATTCGGGTCAAATTAGTGTTAGAGTAATAAAACTCAAGTGTAGGGATGTGCCTATAAATCCCTATTATTTTGATGTTATCGTAGAGGATGGTAGAGTAAAAGTGTATGGAAAAAAAATGAAAAAACATACGGGCTACCATCCTACATCTATCTTTAAATTTATGTTTGTTTGTTTCAATTTATCTAGAGTTTAGAGTGTCAAGTCTTGGCTTAGCAACGCCATTCTTCGCATGCTTGTAACATAAAGATTTTTGACTTGCCACCACTAAATCGCCTATCCCACCAAACCCTTTGTTTCCCTACCGTAAGCCTAACGTTACAACCCTTTAAAAGACCTCTTGGATAGTTTTTCCTAGGTGCTTACGCCAAAGCGATGGAGGTTTGATCTAGTCTCAAGCCTATGGTAATCTATGTACTAGGACCGGTTATTGAATGTTTATCTTCCATTTCCAAATTGATATATTTCATAAACACCCAGAGATGAGAGTATCCAAACACCACTTGTGAGGTGCTAGTATGTAATTTTCTTGCTTTTTATGACTTTTATGGGCTTATATGTGTTGTGAATCATTCTAAACTAATGCTTCATGACCTCTAACTTATAAATTAATTGGGCAAAAGCACATTTGCTTGAGGACAAGCAAATACCAAGTGTAAGGATATTTGATAAGGATTTAAAAGGTACACTTTTGAGGGTCATTTAAGCCCTTAATTGATCACTTTTGTATCCGTTACTACTTAATTTCGTTCCTTTTCACTTTTTAGGTCTCTTGAAGGCAAATTGCTAAAATGACACTTATTCGACGAAAAGGCGAATATACGAAGAAAATGGCCAAAGTCAAGAATCGAGACACTCAAGCTGCTGGAATTGAAGGGGACGGCGTCATTGCTTAACGCGACGCCGTCGTGAGACATCTTGAGATGACTCAGAGAGCAAATTGCTAATTTACAAGTGACGGCATCAGGTTTAAAAGAGTAGGGCGTTGCAACTAAGACGACCTAGATTTGGATCCATACGGGCCGAGATTGAAGCCGACGGCGTCACGAGCATAAGGTGACGCCACATCGAGTTGACGTGGCCAAGACGAAACCCTAATGGCGGCGACCCGACGGCGTCACAATTAAAGAGTGACGCCGTCGCATTTTGTAACACTATATATAGAATCCGAATTTTTCAGTTTTAGAGAGGTATTTTTGTGGAGTAAAAACCTAAATTGAACCAAGGCTGTCTTGTGCAGTATCTTAGGGTTCCATACCCTATTTTACAACAAGATAAGTGTTTTACTTCATTGATTTAATCATGTCTTCAATTGTTTGTGTGTATGCTTGCATGTTCTCCATGTCCGGTAATTTACTTGTGTGTTTGCTTAGATATATGAAACCTAGGTATTGAATATTGATTGGTTGTCTCTTATCTTAATTGTGATTGACCTAGTATTGCGATAGGTCATTCGTTGTGTTATTAATGCTTGATTAGTCTTTGTTGAACCATAGCTTATAGTTACTAGTTGAATTGTAGGCTAGATATCCAAAGATAACCTTAGTGTTAAGTTTATGAATCCTAGAGATTTCGTAGTCATTAACCTTAGGTAGCTTCAAAGAGTTAGGATAAACGCATACCCTACGACCTTAGAAACACAACGCGTTAAGAATAAGGACGTGACGATTCAACCATCAATAGGAGATAACTAGGGAGTAATAACATCTGAGTAAACACATTTTTAATCATCATAAGAGCACACAACAATAGAAATAGACTACACTCACCTTAGTTTAGATAATTAGATAATTAGAATAGTAGAGTAATCGGTAGAAATACCAACCCCCAAATCCAAACCCCGAGATTTGTATCTTTCAATTTTCTAAAAAATATAAAAAAGATAAAAAATAATCTTCCTCAACCCCAACCTTAGCGTAGTAATTTCTCACTAGCATTCCTATTCCCTTAGAGAATGATATCAATTCCTGAGGCTTACCCTAATACTACACTACAACGATTAGGTTCTTTGCCTAGGGTGTTGAAAAACTTGCTCGACGAAAAGGAAGTTCCTTTGACCCCTACACGCCATGCTGATTACTTGATTTAAACTTATGCACCCGTAGCTAGGCTCGAGTCTATTAGAATCTTACTTGCATACGCATGTGCTTATAACTTTAAATTATTTCAAATGGATGTTAAGAGTGCATTCCTTAATGGGCTTATTAACGAAGAAGTATATGTTGCTCAACCTCCCGGTTTTACCGACTTTGAGAAACCACATCATGTCTTCAAACTCAAGAAGGCATTATACGGACTTAAGCAAGCACCAAAAGCTTGGTACGATCGACTTAAGACTTTTCTAGTAGAAAACAAATATACCATGGGATTAGTAGATAATACTCTTTTTACCAAGAAAAAGGAATCACACATTATCATAGTTCAAATATACGTTGATGACATCATATTCGGATCAACTTGTCACGAGCTATGTGATGATTTTTCTAAAATCATGCACGACGAGTTTGAGATGAGTATGATGGGTGAGTTAAAATTCTTTCTAGGACTTCAAATTAACAACTAAAAGATGGCATATTCTTTAACCAATCTAAATACATAAAAGATATGCTTAAGAAATTTGGTCTTGAAGACTCAAAACCAACTAAGACACCCATTTCCTCGGACACTAAACTCACCAAGGATGAGGAAGGTGAATTGGTAGATAACACTAAATATAGAGGAATGATCGGTAGCCTACTCTATCTCACGGCTAGTAGACCCGACATTATGTTTAGTGTGTGTCCATGTGCTCACTTTCAAGAAAATCCCAAAGCATCACACTTAGAAGCCTTGGAAAGGATATTTAAATACATTAAGGGAACAACGTGTTTAGGATTATGGTATCCCAAAGGAACGGGTGTAGAAATCATAGTGTATGCCGACTTGCACCATGACGGTGACTATGTCGATAGAAAAAGTACAAGTGGTATTTGTACTTTTGTTGGACATTTTCTCACCTCATGGTTTGCCAAGAAACAAACGGCTCTAGCTATCTCAACTCTGAAGTTTAATACGCCTCACCGGAAAAGCATGTCAACAAGCTCTTTGGATGAAGCAAGCTCTCGTGGATTACGGAATTCATCTCAACGATATCTCTATACTTTGCGACAACAAAGGAGCTATTGATCTCAGCAAAAATCCCGCCCAACATGCTCGTACGAAGCATATTGAAATCCGCCATCACTTTCTTCGCGACAATGTTAAAAAACGAAACATCTCAATTGAGAAAGTGTCCTTCCAAGACAACATTGCCGACATCCTAACTAAGCCTCTCAAACAAGAACCATTTAATCTTCTTAGACTTGGCTTAGGGTTAATGGAACCAAACATGTAGTTAAAACATAGTCTAAACCTTAGAACAAACAAAACAAAACAAATTAGCTTAAATCTGCTACTGTTCCCACGGCACCAAACGACAACACGGACGGAACCAAAAATTTGGTGTCGTCTGGTCCGTGGTGACAACAAAGAGCAAAAATACCACTTGCATAACATCTTCTTCCTCTCAACCCACTTTACCAAAACGTGTCAACAACACACCTACCTCATTGTTGAGACTTTCTCACCCATTAATCATCAAGATAACATCATTGTAAGTATCCTAACTGCATTACTTTTCTTAATTCTGAGTCTAGGATTCTAATTTGTGCACAAAATCATTACATGGGGATTATGTATATTCTTGTACAAAACATGGATTCAATTGGCAAATTGCATAACTAGTTATCGAAATTAGGTACTACATTGTCACACTTCATAAACTAATCATGTTTCCCACTACTTAAAAGATAATTACTATAAAGCCTTATTCTAATTAAACAAAAACCCCATGTCAAAATTTTAAAAAGCTTCTCACTTGTAGGAAAAAAAATTCATTGTTAATACAAATAGAAACGTAAATTTTTCATCACTTGCATAATGCTCTTTAATACTAAAGCTAATGCATAACTAATATGCATTCCCGGGTATATTCAAATGAAGCCACATTGAATTAGGAGCGTTTGGGTTATCTCATGCCTTTTGCCAAACACCCCCATTGAAAACCATTTTATGCATAAAATGAGTCGAGATAACCGCAACTCCAAATTGTTTTCATATAGGCACACACTAGAACCAAAAGGCTAAGTTTGTTTTTCATTTTTAACATGCAAATCTTTGCTCATAGGAACAACCATGGTAGCCGCAAAATTCTATGATCACAAGGATACTGTTAGCTACATCCCTAAACACCACAAAACCAAGGGCCTCGCCAAAGAACAAGTAGAAATCTTTAAGTCTGGAGCAAAGGTACTTCCATGAGGGTAGGACCACTCATTCCTCCTTTGTCGATGGAACTAATCTCCGTCAAGAGCTTGCCTCTATCAACTTCGATTGTCTCCTCGACATCGATGAACCCATTTGTCCTAGGTTTGTCTTTTAATTATATGCTAGTGTTGTCTCTTTCATCGATGAGGATAATCAAATGGCTCTTAGGTTTAGGATCAATCAAACTGACTACACCATCTCCCTAGACCAATTTGCTCAAGTGCTAGGAATTCCTAACCGTGGTACATGTGTTTACTCGGATAAGTGGTCACTCACTATCCTTGATGCAATCAATGACTGCTCTCTTCCCTACCAAACTCCTTTGGCGGATAAGGACATCATCCGTGAGCACCTTTTTAATGAAAGGGCAGCTCTAACCCGTGTCACCCGAAAGGGAAAGGAAGTGGATCGAGATCCATATGGTATGGAGCTCAATGAGCTTAAGCCAGAATTCAAAAAGTGGGAGGAACTCCTAAGAGAAAATGTCATTAGCACTATAGGAAATAGAGACCATATCAATGATTGCCTTTGTCATATGCTCTACAACTTGTCCACTCGTCAACCATTCAATTTAGCCTACTACATTGCTAGGAGAATGGTAGACATTCCTACTCAAGGATCCGTGGCTCTTTCATATGGGATGCTACTCACCCGTCTCTATAGAGCATTTGCACCCATTCCACCAAGCCCAAAAGGGTTTAAGCTAGACTATGCTCTCATCCCTCACATATTTGTGCCCTTGAGTGACGAGCGAGTGGCTAAGACTAAAGGTAAAAGGGCAAAACCTCCAACTCCTTCATCATCATCATCAAATAGCTCCGAAGACGATCTCCCTAATTCTCGACTTCCACCTCAAGAGTACTATGCATCTCTTCCCGAGATTGAGAATAAATCGGCGGAGTTCAAGCAAACCAAGGAGATGTTCAAGTGCCTTGGAAAGATGATTACAAAAATCTACAAGAAATTGGATAAGTGAGGTTTTAAAGGAGTGTTTGGAACATGACAAAAACAATGGTGTATGATACTATTTGGTTGTTTTACTTTGTAGGATGATAAAATAACTTAAAACAATGTTGTATGCTAACCGGTTTATGCAGGGGATAGCACAAGTGTGTTATCAAATTTTAGCCATTTTCACTTTTATGTGAAAATCGTTAGCCCTTGGTCAAAGTCTATGCTCCACTATGTTTGTGCATGTGTTATCGACTTTTCCTAACTAGAAATAATTAATGTCATATAAATTAAGAAAAATTTGAGGTTTCGTAAAGGTCCTCGACGGTTAAAAAATGGGGCGTGATGAAATCGATCACCACGGACCAGATGGCACCAATCTTTTGGTTCCATCTATTGTATTTTTTGGTACCGCCAAACTGAACAGCGGACCGACGGCACCAAAATAATGGTTCCGCATGTGTAAAAATTTGGTGTCGTCATACCTGCAGGTAAGTTTTTAAATTTCGCTTATTTTAACATTCAATAGTACCATAATTTACCTCTAGGATTGTTCTTACTAGTTTTTACCCATATTAGAACTAGTTTAACACACTTAGGCATCTAGGATATCCATTTCCCACCAGAATTTAAAAATTCCAAAAATCCACCAAATGAACCCTTTTTCATAAAGGAAGGAACCAAAAATTTGGTTCCTTGCAATCCGTGGGTGATCTGATTCTCAAGATCCTACAATCATTAGAACACATTTATTGCATATCTTTGTCACTTCACTCCATCCTTCTTGTATGGCTTGACTTAGGTGATATGACTAGGATTAAAAATACTTCTAAATCATTAGAAACCTCATCTCTTCTATGGATTAACATCAAATCAAACACATTTCTCCATAATTTCATAATCCTATAAATTAAGAGCTTCTAAGATGATCATTCTCATACTTTCTCAAATATTCTCATCTACTAGCAAAACCTTAAGCAAAAATGACTAAGTCTTCTCCATCAAACAAGCCTTGCAAGAGAACGGCTAGAATGAACGTAAGACCATGTTGCTTTGTCAACATAAGCTCCTCTTCCGACTCCTCTCCCTTAACCATCTCATCTCCCATAAGAGATGAGAACTTTCTCACTTTGACTACTCTTACACCACCTCCAAAATCACCTATCATTGTTACTACTCCACCTCCAACAAAGACTCCCATCACATCACTAGCTCACCACCTCCGGCTCCTATCCAATTATCCAAGTCACCATCACCTCTTAAATCTCCAACACTCATCCCATTAGAGTTATTCTCTACACCACCTACATCTCCAAACCCATTCTTGGAGGACTTGCCTCTTAGGCCCAATCATCTACTACCACTACCCTCCTTTGGTACTATTGAGCGAATAGCTCATGAGTCTCCACATCCATCATTCGACCCAAACGCCCCGTTAGGGCCTAAACCTCTTCTTTTCCATCCTATTCACAAGGAAATTCATGGTCCTTTGTATGGGGATCATCCACTACCTCCAACATCCATGCCTCCTCATATATAGGACATTGAAGAATCCATGTGGGATGATCACCCAACTAGAGAGGAGATTGAAGCCAAGCTAAATCATCTCCACCAATTCTCCAATATGGTGGACTCCCACCTTAGTGAAACCATGCAAATGCAAAGTGCTTTGCTAGCCTTCATAATCACCACTCCAACTACCAACACCAATAACTCCACCATTCCACCACCTCAAAATCATGAACCATATTACCCTCCTAGACACGGTTGCTCAAATTGTGAGCGGACCGCCCACATTACCGAAAGGACCCGGGTGATGGTCCATGAGCTTCAAGATGAAATGAGGTTCATCCTCAACCACATCCTAGAGCGCATTAATGCTCTTGCTCATCCACCACCTCAATAGGAGGTTCCTAGTCTATCTTTTTAGAATTTTTATTTTTCTAGGATTTTCTTTGTATTTTTTCTAATTTTCTAGGATTATTTTCATTTCTAGGATTTCCTTCATGTACTAACACATCATTGTGTTTCTTTTCATAATTTTCATATCATGAAAAATTTTAACAATTGAATGGTGTTTCTTATATTGTTGTTATTTGTTACATGGTGATTGGAAATGCTTATGATGATGCTTATTACTAACATCTTTTTTGTAGCTTTTTCACAATCTATATATCTTTCTCTTGGCACCCAATTTAGGGGGAGCATTGACCAAGGGGGAGATAATGGCTCGGGCTCATTACTTTTCCGCCTCGCATCTTCTTTTGTTTCGACAAAAAGGGGAGAAATATTATAAAACTTGGACTTTGACTTTCTATAAAAGTCAACTGCATACTTTGACTTTATGAAAATTCAACATCACACTTTGACTAATGAAGACTTTGACTTTTAAATAAAGTCCACTGCATACTTTGACTTCTCGAAAATTCAACATCATGTCTAAATTGGACTTTTATCTAAATCTTTCAAGTTCTAAAATTAATTTCATATTTTTATAACTCTTGTACAAACTTTACATCTTTTATAAAAATAAAATTTATGTTTTGTCATCAACAAAAAAGGGGAGATTGTTAATACAAATATCGTCATTAAACGTTATTTATATTTTATGATCTTTACCTAAGTTTTGTTGTCGACAAAAGTAAATTCAATTTTTATAAAGTTTAAAGCTTGTCAAGTTTAATTGATATTAAAATAAGCTTTTCATTAAGTAATATCTTCATCACTCAAGCATTTACATTTTGATTAATCATATTATTAATATGACTCTAAACCATAATGTATGTTAACATTTTTAGATCAAACATGTTTTAGTTTCTTAAAACAAAACATTACATGTGTATTTACATTTTAACATATTTCTAAAAATAGAAAACAACACATGACATATGTAGTGCATCATTGAAATCTCTAGAAGATTTAACTAGATATTTTGTGTAGATTTAAACTCTACATATCTTACACAATCTTAGATAGATATGGTTGACTTTGGTAAGATTTTGATGATCTTGTCATACCGCGACACCAAAACTTTACACGGGCGGAACCCTTTTGTGGGTTCCGTGGTCCGTGGTGAATGCTGATCATTTTGGCTATAAATAGCAAAGCCAAACCAAGTTGTTTTTCATCCCTTTCTAGCATATTCACATACATTCCTTCTCTCTAACATTTCTAACTCATTTTCATATCATTATAGTGATCCTCTTTTGTAGCAAAGAAGATCAAGGCATATTCAAGCTTCAACAAATAGTTGGAAGTCTTGTTTGTTTATTGTTGTATGATCTAGTCTTGATTCATACATCATTGTTGTACCAAAAAATCATAAACTTGTGAGTGTGAGTAGTTAGTATTTTAGTCCTTAAAATACATTGTGTATGGGAGTGGTTGTGCCCTTGGAAAAGAACTCGACATCTAGCTTAGTGTCGGAAATAGTGTGTAAGCAAAGTGTAAAGGTTTCTCCGCCGCTGAAAGGAGCTTGTTGACTAGTGAAGTTAAACTCTCGAGTGTGAGACTCGGGAGTGGAGTAGGGCAAGGAAAAAGAGTCCTTGTAGACCGAACCACTATAAACAACTTGTCGTTGTTTGATTGTTTCTTTTCTTATTTACTCTTTATATATATTGCTTGCATATTGATTATCATTCACTAACATATCTAAGATCAATATCAATTGATCTTTCAATAAGTTTCAAAATAAAGTTTTTAATCGGTATACTATTCAACCCCCTTCTAGTTTTCCACAGAAGATTTACCACATCGGAACTCACCACAAAGAGACCCACGACAGGGAGCACACAAGTTTTGGATGGTGGCGGCAGGCTAATAGTGACGGCGAAGCGGTGGATGGTGGTGCTTGGATTAGTTTAAGTTTATAGCTATAAGGACGAAGTGTGTAAATTATTAGTGCCACGGGGACCTTTTATGTAATTGACTCAAGGATAAATTGTGTAATTGTTTTAGAGCCACATGGACGATTTATGTAAATTTATGTAATTAACTTTTGATTAGAGGCTACAATAAGAAAATTAAGAAAGTATTTGACTACTTTAGGGGAAAAAAAGTTGAATGCCTACAAAAAGAAAAAGTGGCAGTTGGATGCCTTTTTAGACCATTTTTCTTATAAGGGTTTTTCTAACTTGTGCCCTAAAGGCACAAGTTAAACACAATAAAAGTATACAAAAAGTACATCATGACCTATATAAAAGTACACTTGATGCACTTTTATGTGGATCCATGTGTACTTTTTCGTGAACTATGGACACAAGTTAGAAAAACCTTTCTTATAATAATAATAATAATAATTTATGGCTATAATGTGAATGTGTTAACTTATCTTTCTAAAAAGTTACAAAGATACGATTTGTGACTAACATTTATCATACACAAAAGTATTTTAAGTTTGAAGCTTAAAAGAAAACCATACATACATTTTCATTATTTACTTTTATATAGTATAATTGTACTTGCGAGGTTGGATGGGTAATTGTGTTATTTTTGTTTGAGCAAATTACATGGATGGTCCCTAACGTTTACCCAAAATTTCACCGATTGTCCCTACTTTTTAAAGTTGCACCGCACTCCTATCTCTGCAACTAATAACACCGTAGTCCCCGCAATGCACGGACGTTTATTTGGACGTTAAACCCTTGCACGTGATTTGCACAATTTGGGGTAAAATTGTCTTTCTCTTTTTAATTAATTTATATACCAACCTTTTTTATTTAATCCCTCACCCTCATCCTCACCCACTCTTACTCTTTTATCTCCTTTTATGTTACTCAAAAATCAAGAACACCATGCCTCTTTGTTCATGTGGTCGAAGAACAATTCCAACAACTTCATGGTCGGATCAAAACCCTTGTAGAAGGTTTCATGGGTGTCCTAAAAAAGTAAGTTTTCAAATCTAATATTTTGAAGACACTTTTCAGCCCTAATTTTATTATTCTTTTTAGGATTCAAGTTGTCCATTCAATGGGTGGATAGATCCTCCAATGTGCAATCGTCGTGGCCATCATACCGGACTATTGAGGGGAAGATACAGGCTTGAAGCACAATTGATGGAAGCTGAAATGGGTAGAAAAAGGATGAAGAAGATCTTGGTTATAACATGGATATGCATTGTTGTGTTTTGTTGGTTGAAAATGTAGACATAGGTTTTCCTTAGTGTATGCAGTCTGTATTTAATGGAAGTATGGAAGTATGACTTTTGTGGTCAAATTTTGTGGGTTGTAAAACCTTAATTATGCAATGGAAATATCAGTTTGGTATGGATATTATGCAATGGAAACTCTTGTTTATCAATTGGTTTTGGAAATATCAGTTTGGTATGGATATTATGTAGTGTAAAGCGAAAGTGAAACTCTTGTTAAACCCATTCAGTTGTTGCCAAAATGACCCATTCACTTGACCAAGTTCCTAACCTATTCACTTGTTTTGTGCCATCGTTAGCAAAAAATACACATAAGACAACCATTCAATAGTCTAACTAGATAGCATAACAAGGTAAAAATGACCAAAGTCTACAAAATACACAAAAGTTAAGTGTTTGCATCAGATTCAACAACAAAAGAAACATAAAGTACTAAATGGGATTGTCTTAACACATGAAGCATTCATGAAACATTCCTTTTAGCCATCCTTTTAACCTTACCACCACCGCAGCAGACTTTTTGGTCCAGAGACTGGCTTGATCCAGCAGTACTCTTATGAGAGTGTTGAGTAGGTTGGCTTGATCCAGCAGTACTCTTCTGAGAGTGTTGAGTAGGTTGGCTTGATCCAAAGAACATGAGTCTTTTTCACCTTATTTTTGTTCTTGGGGCAGCAGATTGTCCTTTGCGTGTTCTTTTATTGTGTCCTTTCTGGTTTGCATAACTTACGGTAACACTATTGAAACTCTTTGACAACTTTCCATCCTTTACTATGTCAAGCGGTTCACTAGCGCCCTCTTCCTTTTCTTATTTGGCCTTCCTGGTTGTGGATGATAAGTAGGGGGACTATTGTTGTCTGAATGTCACACTTTGGCCACATGGTAGGACCATTAATTGGATTAACTGAGTGGGAGTAAACTTGCCTCCATGTGTCTAATCTGTAACAAGGGTGCACCCACTCCTCAACCAATCCAGGATTCAAGTTGTTTTGTGCCATGTTCCAGTTAGCAGCAATTGCATGTTTGCAAGGGATACCTGTGAGTTCCCAATACCTACAAGTGCATGATCTAGTTTTCACATTTACCACACACTGATCAAAAAAAGGGCCACTACATTGGTACAAATGATTTCCATTCCAAGACACTATATACTTAGCAGCTTGATCTCTTAAACCATTAAGCAGTTTAGTAGCAGTGGGGGTTAGTGGTCCTTCACACTTGGCTATTATCTCATTAACAGTCACTATTCTCCTCATTAAGTACTCCCTAACATACTCTAATGCACTAATGATAGGCATATCTCTCCCCTCTACTAATTTCCCATTAAAAACCTCACACATATTGTTCAATAAAACATCTGATTTAGCCCTTCTTGTTTCAATGAAGATGTATTCCTATATTACTAATTTGCTAATAAATATAATCCAATAATAAAATATAGCACTAATGATAGGCATAAAAATACCGAAAAATGACTTCGCTCCAGTGGTGAGGAGGAATCTTGCACAACCAGTCATAAGCATCCTTGTTGAAAGACTTCAATTCATTCATTGCATGAGTGAAGTGTTGAACTGTGGTTGCAGTTGCACACCTCCATAATAAGTCTTTGTATGCTTTGCCACTCCATCTGAGCTTCATGTTCTCATGAATGTGCTTGAGACAAAACATGTGCTCAGCATTTGGAAATACTTTGGCAATTCTTTGGTATTATACCCCGATACAAGCCAAACAGATACAAATTAGCAAACATTTGAGAAAGTTAAAACCTTAAAGTATATTCAAATAGGAAGTACCTTTTGCCTATCACTAATGAAAGTGAAGTTATAATTACTCTCCAAATTAAGATCATCACCCAACTGTTCTAGAAACCATGTCCAAGACTCAAGATTTTCGCAATACAATATGCCGTGGATATATTCCATTGTTTGAATCCACAGATGCAGATCAACAACTGACCGAAAAGGACCTTTCATAAAGGTACCATCCAGTCCCAATAAGTCCCTCATACCAGCTCTGAATCCCTCCTTTGTTGCACCAAGACAGATGTAGATTCTTTGAAAAACCCTTGTGTTCTCATCTGGATTATTAGGTCTTTCACACTTGATCTTCACAGTTGTATTGAGATTATTTTCCTTAAGCTCCAAAACATAATCTTTCAACATTGCATACTGTTGAGTATGGTCTCCTCTCAACTGCTCGCCAGCCTATGGTCTTTGCTCTAAAAGCTTTCATTCTTGAGATTTCAAGTTTGAAACTTCTTCTGGCTTTGATCTTGCACAGCTTTGATAGGTATAGCAGGGTTTGATTCAATCTGAGCTAATATATCTTTGGCCAAGAAGTTAGCAGTACAAGCTTTGATCCTCCTGGTTTGTAAACATTTATGGTCGGCTCTGTATGTTCTCACTGACCATGTTTCATCAATGCACTTACTAATTTGTAAAGCCCATGGACATTTATTGCCATCTATTGGTAACTTGGTAGATCTACCACCTTTAATGATATGTTCCTTTATTGGGGATCTAGATTCCCTTATCTTTCCTCTAGTCATTTTATTCTTTGTTGGAGACCTAACATCCCTTATCTTTGACTTTGTCATTTTGACTGACTTATCGCCCAACCGATTTAGAAGGTCCAGCAGACTTATCTGGCCCAATTGATTGAGATGGTCCAGCTGACTTATCAACCCCATCAGCACCAAGTGTAGGGATTGTTCCAAAACACTCTGCTCTAATCCTTAACTTATCATTCTTCTTTAACTGAATTTCCCTCCTAGTTTCAATTGAGTGTAATTTAATCTTGTCCTTAGCCTCTTTTGCAGTTCCAAATTTTTGCCCCACAAAGAAATAAGTCTCATTCTTTACACCCTCTACACCCTTTCCCAACTGTTTCCTAAGTTCTTTCAACTGTCTTTTCCTAGTCCTCTCTAACTCATCATCTCCATCAGACCCACTTTCAAACTCATCATTATCAAGAACCTTTACTTCAACTGCTTCTGAGAATGTAACATGCTTCTTAATGTTCCCAGTACCACAAACTCTGATTCACATCAATATTAGCATTGAAATTTTGCATGTCAACTTCTACTTCATCAATGTCATTCACCTCATCCACTATATAATCACTATCCTCACTATCCTCAATTCCTCATCTTGACTGTGTTCACTATGTTCCTCACTAACATCATCATTTAAAGCTTGTTTACCCTTATCACTAACTAGTTCACCCTCTGCATTGCAATCTAATGTTTGTTTAACCTCATTGACTTTAGCAACTACCTTTGCATCATCTAAATCAAAGAAAGGATCAAAGTCTTGGTTGTCCAAATTTAAATAAAAATCATTTGCAAACTCGGATGGCGATTACTTTAACCCATTTCATTAGCTACACTACTTTCACCAACTACATTTGCACTGGTTCGACCCAATTCATTAGCTACACTACCCTTAGCACTCCATTCTAACCTTAACTGTTTACCAACTGATCTAGAAGAAACTGATTTTGTTACAACTGGTGCATCATCCTTTAGTTTAACAATGGTACACTTCTTAACTGGTAAAGGCATATAAGTGTCCACTTTAGTATGTTCATGTTCAATGTACACATTGATCAACTTACTACCTAATAGAACATATTTGCAAAGATCATGAACATCCTGGTCACTACCTAAACATCTAAGACCATTATCTAAATCAAGATCAGGAACCTTAAAATGGTAGTGCATTTTCTTATTCCCTCTATAACCTAGTCTTATAACCATGTCATTGAACTCAATCAAAAAAATCGGTGTCTACATTATCAACTATGCTTTGTGTACCATTTACGTAACGCCTTGTTGGTGTGTCATTAAACATCCCTCCATGAAAAATCTTGAGTGAAAACATGTTAGAATCTGTTCCTGCAAAAACGCCCAAAAAAGCATAATTAGGGTTTGTTTTCACAATTAATAAATGCCCAAAAAGCATAATTAGGGTTTGTTTTCACACCTCCATGACAAATACAAACTTTTAAACCATAATTGATATCTTACCATATACGGTATTATAATCCATGTCTACTTCATTTTTTCTCGATTCACGCAACAACCAAACTGATAACACCATTGCATTAGCTTTGCCAATTGATGATTTGCCTATGTGTGTGAGAGAGTGAGAGAATTATCTGTTTGTGTGTGAAACAGAGATGAAAAAGGAAAGAAACATTGGAACTATATGTTGCAAGAGAAAACACCGGTTTAAATGATACCGCGTTGGAGAAAGACAAAAATACCCTCACGTGTGTGGCACGTGGGGCAACTTAACGCCCAAACAAACGTCCGTCGTGGCGAGATGATAACACTACACGCGTCGTTCGGGGTCAAAGGAACTTCCTTTTCTTCGAGCAAGTTTTATAACACCCTAGGCAGTGAACCTAATCGTTGTAGTGTAGTATTAGGGTAAGCCACGGGTATTGATATCGTTCTCTAGGAATAGGAATGCTAGTGAGAAGTTACTACGCTAAGGTTGGGGTTGAGGAAGATTATTTTTATCTTTTTATGTTTTTTAGAAAATGGAAAGGTACTAATCTCGGGTTTGGATTTGGGGTTGGTATTTCTACCGATTACTCTACTTATCTAATTATCTAATCTAAGGTGTATGTAGTCTATGTCTAATTATTGTGTGCTCGTATGATAGTTTAAAGATGTGTTCACTTAGGTTTTATTACTCCTTAATTATCTCCTATTGATGGTTGAATTGTCACGTCCTTATTCTTAATCGCGTTGTGTGTCTAAGGTCGTAGGGTATGCGTTTGTCCCTAACTCTTTGAAACTACCAAAAGGGTCTTGTCTACAATATCTCTAGGAATTATAAACTCTAACTCTAAGGTACTCTTTGGATGGTTTAGCCTACAACTACTCTAGTTGTTATAGTCTAAGGTTCACAAAGATTAATCAAGCATTAACTACACAACGAATGACCTATCGCATTACTAGATCATTAACAATTAAGATAAGAGACAACCAATCAATATTCAATAATTAAGTTTCATATTCCCTAAGCAAACACACAAATAAATTAGCCGGACATGGAGAACATTCAAGCATACACACAAATAATTGAAGACATAATTGAATTAATGAAGTAAAGCACTTATCTTGTGGTAAGATAGGGTTTGGAACCCTAAAATACTGTACAAGACAGCCTTGGTTCGGTTTAGGTTTTTACTCCAAAAGCCTACACACTAAAACGAAAAATTCGGATTCTATATATAAGATTACAATCGCGACGGCGTCACCTTATGGATTGTGACGCCGTCGGGTCGCCGTCATTAGGGTTTCATCTTGGCCACGTTAGTCTTGCGACGGCGTCACCTTATGCTTGTGACACCATCCCCTTCAATCTCGACGCCGTCCGGATCAAATCTAGGTCGTCTGAGTTGCGACGACCTACTCTTTTAAAGCTTGACATCGTCACTTGAAAATAAGCAATTTGGCTACTGCCCATCACAAAAGTTATGCGACGGCGCCACAGATAATGCCCGACGCCGTCACTTGTAGAATCTGACGCCGTCCCCTTGTATTTCAGCAGTCTGAGTGGCTCGATTCTTGACTTTGGCTAATTTCTTCAGATATCCGCCTTTTCATCCAAATAAGTGTCATTCCAGCAATTTGCCTTCAAGAGACCTAAAAGTGAAAAGGAACGATATTAAGTAATAACGGATACAAAAGTGATCAAATAAGGGCTTAAACGACCCCTCAAAAGGTACATTTTAAAACCTTATCAAATATCCCTACACTTGGTATTTGCTTGTCGTCAAGCGAATGTGCTTTTAGCCAATTAATTTATAAGTTAGGGGTCATGAAACATTGGTTTAGAACAATCCACAACACATATAAGCCCCGAAAAAGTCATAACAAGCACGAAATTACATACTAGCACCTCACATGGGGTGTTTGGATACTCACATCTCTCGGTGTATATGAAATATATCAAAGTGGAAATGGAAGATAAACACTCATTAACCGGTCCTAGTACATAGATTACCATAGGCTTGAGACTAGATCAAACCTCCATCGCTTTGGCGTAAGCACCTAGGAAAGACTATCAAAGAGGTCTTTAAAGGGTTGTAATGTTAGGCTTACGGTAGGGAAACAAAGGGTTTGGTGGGATAGGCTATTTAGTGGTGGCAAGTCAAAAATCTCTATGTTACAAGCATACGAAGAATGGCGTTGCTAAGCCAAGACTCGACACTCTAAACTCTAGATAACTGAAACACACAAACATAAATTTAAAAGATAGATGTAGGATGGTAGCCCATATGTTTTTTTTTCAACACTCTATTTTTTTCTTTTTCTCTTTTTCTATTTCTTTTTTCTTTTCTTTTCATACACTTTTACTCTACCATCCTCTACGGTAACATCAAAATGATAGGGATTTATAGGCACATCCCTACACTTGAGTTTTATTACTCTAACACTAATTTGACCCGAATTGAAAAGATAAAAACACTTGGGGTATGCGTTATTACGCTAAATAAGGGAATTTAACGTTCCCTTCCATTCATTTCATAAACTTTAACTTTTCCCATGAGTCCCAATCGTCCCAAAACTGTATACAAAGGATATGACTCGACTTAGCAACTCATGCAAGCAACTAGATAATTGATCTAAGGGTTTAGGGTGATAACAATAATGCACTAAAAGTGAGTGCATACAAGGTAGGCTAAGGCGATTTGGGTGTACATTTGGGGGTGGGATGTAAACAATGCTCTTCATTGATATTCTGAAAAACCGAAAAATCAAGAGAACCGCGAAAGGGATAGGCTCAGAGGGGTTAACTAGGGGTACCGTATACTAAAGATGAGTACAACGCAAGGGTGTGGGGGAATTACTCAACCAATGTGGAAGAAGTAATTATATTACGGTATCAAACAAGGGTTATCCTAATGCCTCTTATCATTTAGTTATTCCTAACTACACAAGTGCAGTCTTACTAGCGATCTCGAAATGCATCACAAAACAAGTTCTAGAATCTAATATACTACCGGTTCACACTCTAAGCATTAAAGATGAATGCTTTAATTCCTACTAATCTAAGGGTGATCCTCACATTTTGGGTGGAATTTAGGTGGTAAAGGGTTTTGTGCTAGTCATGCAACTTCCTATCCGTGAGACGCTTTTGTTAAGACTAATGTCCCACTCCTATATGTCATGAAAAATTTTAAATTTGGTGCCAAAATTACCCTAACCGACATTTTCTCATGGTTTATTACACAAATACAATTGGACAAAGCAAATAGTCAAGGATAAACATAGTTTCAAAGTTCCCGTTTTATTTTCCCTCCCTACACTTAAACTGAACATTGTCCCCAATGTTCCCCGAAAGTATCAAAGTTATGATAATAGAAGGTGATTAAAAACGAAAGAAACTAATACTCCCCTGATTAGCTCGGTAGGATCCGTGTGTGAAGTAGTGGTTAAATCCTTTCCAAGAAGAATGTATGCGTGAAAAGCTCCTTCCAACCTTGTGTATCTTCTTCTTGATAAATAAAACCTGCACACTTGAAGAAAACGAACAAAACCTTCGCATAAAATCGGTGGTAATA
>OU343217.1:79445558-79478130 GCA_910596185.1 Chrysanthemum makinoi
AAACTACAAGGGTAGAAATTGTAATTTTGAAAGATAAAGTTTTCTTTGGCTAAAAATGTAATTTCTTCAAAGTTAATTATACAAGGGCTGATTTTGTCAATAACCCATAGTTGAGGGTATAAAGTGTCATTTTTGAAAGTGCAAGGGTAAAAACCGTAAATATTCAAAATTGTAAGAATATAACATTTTGGAAACATGTCATATTTAACAACTTGGGTTTCGATAAAACTTATTAACAATCATCCGAGCCATAAAAAAAAATAAGTATGATAAGTATTACTAATTTTTGAAGAGACTTCATGTTTACCCAATTACCGATAAAGCATTATCATCGCATAAACTTGAATTCGAATACTAAAAACATGACATACTAACTCAGGTCATGAGTCGAGCAAGCTATTCACATTACTTAATTTTGTTTTCCATCCGCACTACATCGTAACATCGAGGTGAGTTCAGAGTCCCCATTTTCTATCATTTATCATTTTTGTAAACTCTTTTGGGGGAGATACATGCTCAATCACTTTCTTTTACTATCACAAATACTCTAAACTTTTAAATATCATAGAGTCATAGTCCCAATTCTTTTTTACTTGTTTTTCAAACTCTCTGGGAGATACATGCCAAACCCTAACACAAGTATTTTCTTGCTAACACCTACGGCCTCGATTGCTATTGCTTGCTACTTACACCGCCCATAAAATTACCATATCATGAACCATTAATCACTTTACAAGTGAACGCTAATATAAGTAGCCAGATCTATTGACAGTTGACTCCATTTGTGTTAGCCGGATAGGTAACCAAATGCACGTTATTTGAGAGTACTAGGAGAATGGCAACCCTATCGAGGGCATTGTTGCTCACATCATTATTATGATGTTTGTAACTTACGCCATTATTATGACGCTGTCGTTAAGGCTTGTTCATGAGACTTAAGGCAATCTATACTATGTTGCAATGATACAAATGTGCAACTACCTAATTTATGGGTGCAACAACATGGCCCAACCTTGGAAACTTGTGTTCAACTCATTACTAAACAAACCACTATGGGTGTATAACAACGTAAATCTAATTACTTATTTTCATCGATATTGGTATTTATTACAATAATCGCCAAATGAAACTATTGAACTCAACTGCTTTATCTATAAACTCTATGAACTCACCAACAACCTTTGTGTTGACACGCTTTTGCATGTTTATCTCAAAGTTCATAATTTACGCAGGATGGCAACGGAAGGGCACGTATACCAAGAAGGCTATATTATCATTCAAAACTTATTTAATAAACTGTATAAACCATTGTAAACCTCATTTTGTAAACTCTATATTTATATAAATCAATGATAAATCTTTTTAAAAACGACTCAATTAGGTTCGGCTCTTCTATTATTATAACTTTGAGCCATGAAGTAACATCCAACTTGAATTCACAAGGTATCAATGGTAAATTGGGGTCAGCATGTAAGCTGCTACATAAAAGTTCCCAAAAGCAAAGTTTTCCGCTTCAACATACCAAGAAAAAAAATTGATGTCTGGATGGGAATGAAAAATCTAAAAAATATGCATGTCAAAAAGATTGTATGTTGTATAGAGATAACGACAAGGACCTACATGCATGTCGGATTTGTGGTAAATCGAGGTACAAAATAAAAAATAAATAAATAAATAAATAAATAAAAGATACACCACTTAACCCCACGGACTAAGATGATTAGTGGGTCATTGGTTGGTTACTACCCATTACACAAGTATTTATTATAGTTACAAATTAATATCCTCCTTTATCGACATCAAATTTTTAGGTTGTTCGATTTGCTCAAATATTTTTAGTGGTTGTTTCAATCGCTTATTCTTGTGGTATTAAATTGTAGTGCAATCAACAACAAGGAAATTTCACGCGGTTATTATGTCATGAGATGGATGTAACATTTAATTCTTGATATTTTTAACATATAGATCCCATGGACAAATCGGGCGCCGGGCTTGTTTCAAAAGAGATTGATCGGGCCGCTGAGCAGCGGGTATTGCCAATGTGTCCTATTTAATTCTTGATTGAATTGTTTATGGCATGAAGTGCTTGTTTCGAACTAGATATCCGCTGTTAGATGCACATTATTAGCTCTTTAATATTTTTGTTAATTTAGATGCCATTGGATTGTTGTTTAACTAAGATGATGTATCGATTCCTATTTATATTAGAGTATGTATGGATTTCTTATTAAGTTTGCAAAGATTATCGGTTTTGCTTGTTAAATTAGCTGGTTACATAATTTGCTTATTAAACCGCTACTACCGAGAACAAAATGCTTGTTCCAAAGAAAATATTCCTATAATTGATATTTAGACCGTTAAAATAGTAACTCTGCCTAAATAATGTATTTAGACCCGCTAGGTGTAAATATTGTCCCTGTCTAAATAATGGATTTTAGACCGTCTAATTTTGTATTTTATTGTCGATATTCATTAGGAAATCGAAGGATTACTAACGTATATATGTTGGTAAAAATTTTCATAAATCCACCAATATGTTGGAAAGCCCTCTTGTAATATTGGTAATTCGCTGGCAATGTGTGTCGGTATTCAACGCATTGATTAGAAACAGAAGTTCGTTGTGATTTTAAAATCCATCATAGAATTACCGATGAAGATATTCCTCGACACAAATATTCGGTCGGTGATCCTGTTAGTAATGGTTATTACCCATTATTATTACGTGCACGGAATTAGTTGTCATTATTGCCCTGTTTTCTAGTAGTGTTAGTTCAAATTCCATTTTAAATAAGTATAGGATATATTTGTTGTATCTATTCTTTGTACCCATGCTTTGTTTTGGTTTTTTATACTTCACAAATAATAATAGGGAAAATGGTCTAAAAAGTATTTAATTGTCATTTTTTTTCTTTTTGTAGGCATTCAACTTTAGTTTCTTCCTAAAGTAGTTAAACACTTTTTTAATCTTCCTATTGTATCCTCTAATCAAAAGTTAATTGCATAAATTTATATAAATCGTCCTTGTGGCTCTAAACAATTACATCATTCATCCTTGTGTCAAATTTATATCATTTCTTAAAAAAAAAAAAAAAACGCTTACTTTTTCTCACATCCCTCTTCCTCGCCTCCCTCTCTCTAGCACCACCACAACCAACCTCCACCGCCACACACCACCATCATCAAAAAGATGCAAGGTATGATTATGTATTATTATTATTTTTAACTGCTATCGATTTTGATTTTGATATTTTTAATGATCTCA
This sequence comes from Chrysanthemum makinoi, assembly GCA_910596185.1. Lineage (NCBI taxonomy): Eukaryota > Viridiplantae > Streptophyta > Magnoliopsida > Asterales > Asteraceae > Chrysanthemum > Chrysanthemum makinoi. The sequence goes on from OU343217.1 coordinate 79,448,821, forward strand.
ACTATTTTGATTTTGATATGTATTAATGTTAAACATATAAATATGTATTTAGTGTTAACGGATGAGATCTCACTTAATAATTAATCACTTATTATGTATTTTTGATTATTTATATCTCATTAACTGATGTAAATTTAAGCAATATGTATTTAGTGTTAATCGGTATTTATTTGATTAGGTTCGCACCGCTCTTCTTAGTTATTATAGTAAAATCAAGCTTCATTAATTGGATTCGATTTGATCTCTCAGAAATCATGCTTGTGATATTATTAGCACAAATTTGTTGATTTGTTATCTACTGTTATAATTAGCAATATACTTGTTTATAGATCCTGCCTATATATATGTTAGATTAGTAGCTATATGGATGATGCCATCATGATGTATGTAGTGGATCAGTCGATATAAATTATTTTTTATAAATACTGTTAATTAACTGAACGAATGACTTTGATTAAATAATCGCTAGCTTTGCCTCTCTCTGTATTGCATCATAGTGTTAGTTTCTAGTTTGTTATGGTAAGATATGTGATGTGTTTCAATAGTATTTGGAACCTGATTTGTATTGTTTGGTCATTCATTGACAGAATGGAAATGTTGATGATGTGAAGAAGATTGTCGCAATACTTAATGTTGATGACATTCCATCCACTGATGTCGTTGGTAAGTATTTTTCCTATCATATTCAACATCAAAAAAATAAATCTGGTCGTGAAACTATATATTGTTAATATGTGATGGTGTGATTACTTTAATAACGTATGTTTGGGTTGGTATTGCTTGTGTTAAAGTCATTATCTGGTTTAAAGATAAGCAGGTAGTGAACTACTTATTTTCAAAGTGCTTGGAACCGATAAGTTATTTATTCTATAATATGAACAGTTAAAACAACTCCTTGCTGCATCAAAGCTGATAAGAATATTTGATAAGCAATCCCAAACACACCCTCCAACTGTTAATGTTATTTTTTATTTTTATTTTTTCTTTTCGTTTCTCTTTTATTTGAAACATTGGAGTTTTTATGTTCTTACACATACAGACTAAGGAAATGGTTCGCTGTCAAGGTCAATTGTGTATGCATGTGCAACACTGTGCTTGGTTTAGCATCACATAAACAATTTCGAACCTCCTGTAATGTATACATGCCGGACTAAGGAAATGGTTCACGACAAGGTTAGTGCCATGTTTCTACTTCAATCAGGATCATCTATGGAGGTATCTTTCTACTAGACTTCTACTCTTATTTCACTAGGCATTCCTTTTTGTCGATGTTTTCTTTAATAATCAGAAACTTCTAAACATTCAAACATGTTAATTACTAATTGTTACAAGTTATGAATCCGAAAATGTAAAGGCTATTAAAAAAATCCAGTTATGCCAATTTTGGTGATGAGCTCTAAACGTGTTGGACATGGCATTGCAGGATCTCTGAGTGGTTCTAACTGCTAGGAATTGGCTGGGCAACCAGATGTTGATGGTTTCTTGGTTGGTGGAGCTTCCCTCAAGGTGTGATGGTGGTTGTGGTAGTGGTTTTGTGGTGATGTCGCTGTAGAGGGGTGTTTGTTAGTTGATGGTGATTATTTGAAGATGTTAATACAAATATCGTCATTAAACGTTATTTATATTTTATGATCTTTACCTAAGTTTTGTTAACGACAAAAGTAAATTTAATTTTTATAAAGTTTAAAGTTTGCCAAGTTTAATAGATATTAAAACAAGCTTTTTATCAAGTAATATCTTCATCACTCAAGCATTTACATTTTGACTAATCATATTATTGATATGACTTTAAACCATAATGTATGTTAACATTTTTAGATCAAGCATGTTTTAGTTTCTTAAAACAAAACATTACATATGTATTTACATTTTACCATATTTCTAAAAATAGAAAACAACACATGACATCATGTAGTGCATCATTGAAATCTCTAGAAGATTTCACTAGATATTTTGTGTAGATTTAGACTCTACATATCTTACACAATCTTAGATAGATATGGTTGACTTTGGTAAGATTTTGGTGATCTTGCTGTCAGACCCCGGTGGCACCAAAACTTTACACGGGCGGAACCCTTTTGTGGGTTCCGTGGTCCGTGGTGCTTGCTGATCATTTTGGCTATAAATAGCAAATCCAAACCAAGTTGTTTTTCATCCCTTTCTAGCATATTCACATACATTCCTTCTCTCTGACATTTCTAACTCATTTCATCATTATAGTGATCCTCTTTTGTAGCAAAGAAGATCAAGGCATATCCAAGCTTCAACAAATAGTTGGAAGTCTTGTTTGTTTATTGTTGTGTGATCTAGTCTTGATTCATACATCATTGTTGTACCAAACCATCATAAACTTGTGAGTGTGAGTGGTTAGTATTTTAGTCCTTAAAATACATTGTGTGTGGGAGTGGTTGTGCCCTTGCAAAGAACTCGACATCTAGCTTAGTGTCGAAAATAGTGTGTAAGCAAAGTGTAAAGGTTTCTCCGACGGTGAAAGGAGCTTGTTGACTAGTGAAGTTAAACTCACGAGTGTGAGACTCGGGGAGTGGAGTAGGGCAAGGAAAAAGAGTCCTTGTAGACCGAACCACTATAAACAACTTGTCATGGTTTGATTGTTTCTTTCCTTATTTACTCTTTATATATATTGCTTGCATATTGATTATCATTCACTAACATATCTACGATCAATATCAATTGATCTTTCAATAAGTTTCAAAACAAAGCTTTTTTAATCGGTAAACTATTCAACCCCTCTTCTAGTTTTCCACGATTGGTACCAGAGCCTCGTTGCTCAAGAATTTCTAAAATATATTGTATTTTATAAACTTGAAACGATCCATGGATTCCGAAAACTTTAAAGAAGGGCAATCTATGCAAAGACCATCACTCTTTGAAACCAATGGATTTATCTATTTGAAAAACCATTTTGAAACATATGTAAAATCAAAAGATATAGATCTTTGGTTTGTTATAATTAAAGGAGACTTTAGTTCTACAACAAAAGACATTTCTGTTGATGATCAAAAAAATTAATAGCTAAAAATAATGAAGCTAAAATGATGCTTTATAATGCTTTACCTAGAAAAGAATATGAAAGAATTTTTATGTGTGAAACCGCTAAAGACATTTGGGAATCTTTGATTATTACACATCAAGGAAATTCACAAGTCAATGATAACAAAATCGATCTTCTTGTTCAACAATATGAACAATTTGTTATCCCTGAAGATGAAACCATTGATTGTGGTTTTGCTCCCTTTAATACTATTATTACATCTCTTAAAGCACTTGATGAATCTTTTCGTAGTAAGAACTTTGTCAGGAAATTTCTTAGAGCACTCCATCCAAAGTGGAGAGCTAAAGTAACGGCTATTGAGGAATCAAAAGATCTCTTAAAAATGTCACTAGACGAGCTAATCGGAAACCTCAAAGTACACGAAATGGTGATGGAGAAAGATTCGGAAATCATCAAAGGAAAAAGAGAGAAAGTCAAATCCGTTGCTCTAAAGGCAAGAACGGAATCAAGTGATGATGACGAATCTTGCTCCGGTAGTGAAGATGAGGAGTATGCTATGGCCGTTAGAGATTTCAAAAAGTTCTTTAGAAGAAGAGGAAAGTTCATAAGACAACCTCGAGATGAAAGAAGCCATTCCGAAAAGACCGAGATGACAAAAGAGGAAAAGGTGAAAGGAAGTGCTTTAGATGCGGTGATACAAGCCATCTAATAGTAGATTGCCCCAAGCCACCTAAAAGCAAAATTCAACGAGCTTTTGTAAGTGGTGCTTGGAGTGATAGTGAGGATGATGAAGAATCAAGCAAGGATGAGATCGCTCTAATGGCACATGAATCAAATGAGGTACATTCGGACTCATCTTACTCTTCTATTGATGATGACACACTGCAAAAACAATATAATCAATTGTATGAGCTTAGCTTAAAAATCATAACTAAAAACAAGTTTTTAAAGACTAAAAAGGAATTTTTAGAAAATGAAATTTATGAGTTAAATGAAAAGGTTAAACGATTAGAAAAAGGGAAAGCAAATGACAATGATTGTAAATCATGTCAAGAGCTTAGTCTTGAAATAGAAAAGCTAAAACTCATACAAGAAGTTCTCATCGAACATAACTCTAAATTTAAAAGGTTTAACAAAAATATTGATTGTGCCGATGAAATAGTTAGAATTCAAAAAACACCAGGAAACATGAATGGACTAGGTTTTAATGAAATACTAATTCCAAGGAGTCAAACCAAAACGGCCGAAAAAGACAAACAAACTGTCAAAACTGCTGCAGTACAGCACGGACCAGATGGACCCAAAAATAAGGTTCAGTCCGTTGAACATTTTGATGCCGTGGGGACTGCAGCAGGACATAATGTTTGCAATACGGACCATAGTGAATTTGTCAAAGTAACAAAGAAAACCAATGATAATGTTAAACTAAAACCTCATTGTTACATTATGAGTAGGACTTGCTAGAAATGAATTTAGATCTAAAACTATTCAACAACGGTCTAAAACACCTATTGCCAAACGCCTCTTTCCCAAGAGCAACCACAACATACAACCCAAGTATCAACATACCGGTTGGAATCAAAACTTCCCTAGACCATATTAAACTCCAAATTACATGCCATGGAACCCTTACCCATCATTTCCATATATGAACCAAATAAATGGTATGTTTAACCCAAACGGACCCATGAGATATTGGGGACCAAATGCTTGAGTTATTTGTGTCATAGGTATGCTTGAAAGTTGGATTAGAACCTGATGAATGGATAAAAGATAGTGGATGCTCACGACACATGACGGGCAACAAAAGCCTCTTCTCAACATACCAAGAGTATGACGGAGGTAATGTCACTTTTGGTAGCAATCTCAAAAGCAAAATCACTGGCAAAGGTACGATCGCTCATAACTATTGAAAATGTTGCTCATGTCGATAGGTTAGGATTTAATCTACTTAGTATTAGCCAATTATGTGATAAAAAGTATAAAGTACTATTTGAAGAAAATGGTAATAAAATACTAAAAGATGGTATCACCATAGCTAAAGGAGTTAGGAAAAATAACATATACGTCATGAAAATAGATAAAACATCTAATGACAAACTTTGTCTAACAACCTTAGATGATAACTCAACTCTTTGGCATAGACGCTTAGGTCACGCTAATATGCGACTTATCCAAAACCTATCTTCAAAAGAGCTAGTTAGAAATTTACCAAAACTAAAATATGACCAACATTTTTGCGACGCTTGCAAAATTGGTAAACAAACTCATAGTAGCCATAAGGCTAAAAACATGGTGTCCACATCTAAATTTCTAGAGCTTTTGCATATGGACTTGTTTGGTCCATCCGCTATAAGAAGCTACGGAGGCAACTTATACACTTTGGTTATAGTAGATGATTACTCAAGGTTTACTTGGACATTATTTTTGAAAACTAAAAATGAAGCTTTTGATAAATTTGAAATACTTAGCAAGAAAATTCAAAATCAACTAGGTGTTAACATTGTGTCGATCCGAACAGATCATGGTCATGAATTTGACAATGAAACACAATTTGGAAACTTTTCTGATACAAATGGTATAACACATAACTTCTCGGCCCCTCGAACAGCTCAATTTAATGAAGTTGTAGAACGTAAAAATAGAACCATTCAAGAAATGAGTAAAACAATGCTTAATGAACAAAACATACCTCAAAAGTTTTGGTGTAATGCCGTTGACTCTTTTACATATATTTTAAATAGAGTTTTAATACGTCCTTTCTTAAACAAAACACCATATGAATTATATAAAGGCGAAAAGCCAACTTTAGGATATTTTAGAGTGTTTGGATTTAATGTTTCATTCTTAATACTAAAGACTATCTCACCAAGTTTGACCAAAAGTCTTATGAAGGTGTATTTCTTGGTTACTCACAAACTAGTAAAGCTTACATAGTCTTAAACAAAGAAACAATGAGAGTCGAGGAATCGTTGAACATAACATTCGACGAAAGTCCACCTCCCTCTAAGACATCACCTTTGGTAGATGATGACTTAGTTGAAAGTCAACTTGTAGAAAGTCAAGAAATAATTGAAAATGACAAGGACGATGAACCATTAAATAATGAAATTATAAACATCAAAGAATTCAAAAGTCATCCTTTAGAAAAGGTCATAGGACAACTAAATCAAAGAACGTTAAGATCGCAAGCCCAAAATCAAAGTAATTACTTTTGCTTTGTATCAACCATTGAACCGAAAAACATAAACGAAGCAATAAAAGATGAATCTTGGGTAATTGCTATGCAAGAAGAGTTAAACCAATTTGTTAGAAATGATGTTTGGAAGTTGGTTCCAAAACCTAAAGATCAAACTATAATTGGAACGAAATGGGTTTTTCGAAATAAAATAGACGAAAATGGTATAGTATCTATAAACAAAGATAGGCTTGGCGCATGATAAGGATTTAAAAGGTACACTTTTGGGGGGTCATTTAAGCCGTTAATTGATCACTTTTGTATCCGTTACTACTTAATTTCGTTCCTTTTCACTTTTTAGGTCTCTTGAAGGCAAATTGCTATAATGACACTTATTCGGACGAAAAGGCGTGAATATACGAAGAAAATGGTCAAAGTCATGAATCGAGACACTCAAGCTGCTGGAATTGAAAGGGACGGCGTCACTGCTTAACAGCGACGCCGTCGTGAGACATCTTGAGACGACTCAGAGAGCAAATTGCTAATTTACAAGTGACGGCATAAGGTTTAAAAGAGTAGGGCGTCGCAACTCAGACGGCCTAGATTTGGATCCAGACGGCGCCGAGATTGAAGCCGACGGCGTCACGAGCATAAGGTGATACCGTCACAGAGTTGACGTGGCCAAGACGAAACCCTAATGGCGGTGACCCGACGGCATCACAATTAAAGAGTGACGCCGTGATTTTGTAACACTATATATAGAATCCTAATTTTTCGCTTTTAGAGAGGTAATTTTGTGGAGTAAAACCTAAACCGAACCAAGGCCGTCTTGTGCAAGATCTTAGGGTTCCATAACCTATTTTACAACAAGATAAGTGTTTTACTTCATTGATTTAATCATGTCTTCAATTGTTTGTGTGTATGCTTGCATGTTCTCCATGTTCGGCTAATTTACTTGTGTGTTTGCTTAGATATATGAAACCTAGGTATTGAATATTGATTGGTTGTCTCTTATCTTAATTATGATTGACCTAGTATTGCGATAGGTTATTCGTTGTGTTATTAATGCTTGATTAGTCTTTGTTGAACCATAGCTTATAGTTACTAGTTGAATTGTAGGCTAGATATCCAAAGATAACCTTAGTGTTAAGTTTATGAATCCTAGAGATTTAGTAGTCATTAACCTTAGGTAGCTTCAAAGAGTTAGGATAAACGATACCCTACTTAATCTTAGAAACACAACGCGTTAAGAATACGGAACAATTCAACCATCAATAGGAGATAACTAGGGAGTAATAACATCTAAGTAAACATATTTTTAATCATCATAAGAGCACACAACAATAGACATAGACTACACTCACCTTAGTTTAGATAATTAGATAATTAGAATAGTAGAGTAATCGGTAGAAATACCAACCCCCAAATCCAAACCCCGAGATTCGTACCTTTCAATTTTCTAAAAAAAATATAAAAAAAGATAAAAAATAATCTTCCTCAACCCCAACCTTAGCGTAGTAATTTCTGACTAGCATTCCTATTCCACTATAGAACGATATCAATTCCCGAGGCTTACCCTAATACTACACTACAACGATTAGGTTCACTACCTAGGGTGTTGAAAAACTTGCTCGACGAAAAGGAAGTTCCTTTGACTTAACGCACGCTGTAAGCAGCTTATCAAGTTTTGGGCCGCTTCGGGAATAGAATAGCTAGTCAGATTTTCACCTCGTTTAGGTTTCCTTGCTTGATTCCTATCAAGTAAGATTTTTTCTCATTTTTTAGCTTCCTTGTATTCTATCCCCTTCTTCGTGACATTTGTTAGTAATCCTATCACTTTTCATCATGGAAGGTGATAATTAACCCCCATTCATCAACCCACCACCAAATGACCCACCAAGAGGCCGTACTCTTGGTGAATACTCGAGACCAAGCCACCTAGGCTATAGGAACACCATTGAGCTTCCCGACCAAGCCCAAACTATGGCCCTGCGATCCGACACCATCCGGTTGGTGCAAAACGGATGTGCATTCCATGGACTTCGTTCCGAAGATCCTAATTAGCATCTTAAGGATTTCCTTAAAATTGTCTATTCCATCGACCTCGATGCTACTACTCGGGAGACCACGCGTTTGTGTCTCTTCTGTTAATACAAATAAGCCGTAAAAACGTTTATTTATATTTTACGATCTTCTATTGTTTTGTCGATAACAAACGTAAAATCATATTAATGAAACAAATAAAATACGTAAATGGTTTGAACTAATAGTTTCTAACATATTCACATTTTCACATAAAACACTAAAACAAGTATAAGTGATTTTATGATTTAGTAATACATATGTACAAACAACTAGTGTTTACATATTTGGATAAAATATACACATAACTAGTATGTAGTATATTGCGTAATATAAATGGGTAGAAACTTAAGTATCACAACTCATTGGGCAAATACATTGAATGTAGTTGGGTACAACCCAAAGCCCATAACCCATGGATCTTGACCCATAACCCATTGCATGACATCATGCTTATATCACATATGGATAATACCCATAACCCATGGATCAACCCATACCCAAGTGACTAAGTGCATTGCACTTAAAGATACATTGTATCTAGCCAAAGATCCATGGTTCAACCCATGACCCATGACCCATAACCAAAATACCCATGGGTAAAGAGGCGCGTTCCACGGATCCCTAGCTTTGTGCTAGCCGGATCCCAAGTGGAAGGGATCCGTGGATCCGGGAACAAGAGGGATTTTTCCTCTATAAATAGTGAGGCATTTCTTCATTATTCATCATCCCTTTCCAACACACTTTCCCCTCTGAGTTAAATCTCACTAACCTTAGATCCAAGAGATCTATGTTTGTAGTTTTGTTTCGATCTTTTAGGTTCCTATTAAAGGCAAGATCACCACCTTTGAAGTCGAGCAAGCTCAAGTCCATGAGTTGCCATGCTTCCTCATCATCAAGGCTACTGAAGTCTTCTTGTTGATGATTCTTTTCTTTCTTCAAAGAAGTGTAGTGTTGAAGACATTAGTGAAAGATGTGTCAAGTGTCAAGACGAAGATATTAGTGAAGGGTATCTATCGTCTATAGCATAAGCACTTGTGGTAGGTGCTTAGAAGTCAAGACAAAGAAGCATTAGTGAAAGGTGCTTAGAAGTCAAGACAAAGAAGCATTAGTGAAAGGTGCTTAGAAGTGAAGACACAAGACATTAGTGAAAGGTGTCTTGTAGATCTAGTCAAAGGCATTAGTCAAAGGTGCCTTAGATGTACATTCGATATGGTGTGTTTCGATGTACAAGATAGACTAGTATTAGATCCAAGGATATTGATATCCTTGATGATGTTGTAAAGGAGTAGATCTCCTTTGGGATTAGTCGTTGGTGTAGTGTGGTAGTAGTTCCTCCATTGCAATGGAACTAGGTGCTTAGCCTAGTACCTAATAAAGGGTAGGCGACGTTGTGAAGGTGTAGTTCACCTTGGAGTGAAAGAACTAGGTACTTAGCCTAGTACCTTATAAAGGGTAGGCGACGTTGTGTAGGTGTGGTTCACCTTGGAGTGAAAGAACCCGGTGGTTAGCCTAGTACCGGAAAAAGAGTAGGCGACGTTGTGAAGGCTTCTCCGCCATAAGGAGATTGGTGTAGTGATTACGAACTCTCGAGTAGGTGACTCGGGGAGTGGAGTAGGGCAAGGAAGGTGACCTTGTAGCCGAACCACTATAAATACTTGCGTTGTGGTTTTGTGCTTCTTACTCTTATCTTTTCATTACTTACCTTTATATGTTTGTTTATCAACATCCAACACACACATTCAAATAGATTGACATAAGTCGATCTAAATAGATTAAAATAAAGTTTTAATTGGTAAAACTATTCAACCCCCCTTCTAGTTTTCCACATCTTCTAATTCTCTCTACGGGACCAAGATAGCAATTGGCTTGAGCGACTTCCCGCCGGCTCCATCTCAAGTTGGGAGGATCTCACCTCTCGTTTCCTTGCTCAATTTTTCCCACCGGGGAGAATTACTAAGCTTAGGAATGAAATCTTGATGTTCCAACAACGTCAAGGTGAATCTCTCAACGAAGCATGGACTCGATTCAAGGACTTACTCCATAGAGTCCCTCATCACGGCATTGATCTTTGGCTTTAAGTCCAACTCTTCTACGATCATGTCAACTTCCCACTAAGCGATCCATTGACCAAGCGGCCGGTGGAAAACTTAGTGATCTCACCGCGGAAGAATCGTGGGGTATAATAGAGGACCTTGCTCTCTATGACAACGAAAGTTGGAATGGCCCCCGTGAGTTTCCCAAAACCATAAAGGCAATCTCCTTGCCTCACAATTACTTACAATCTTCTGACCGTAGGATGCTCGAGCTTTAAGATCAAGTTAAATTCCTAATGAGCTCCTACGAAAATCCTTAGTCTTAACAACAAGTGAACAAAATCACTCTACCTTGTGAATGGTGTAGTGGTTCCCATGACACTCGAGATTGCACAAGACTCCCCAAACAAGCTTTTTGCATACGCCCACGCCACCAACGGAGCGGGAGAGAAGTGGTACACTTTTAAGCCCGAACAAAACAACTTAGGAAACTCCTATAACCCCTCATGGAGGAATCACCCTAACCTTAAGTGGAACCAAAATTCAAACCCACCCCAAAGCTCATCTAATCCACCTACTAGGTTCAACCCTCCAAACACCGGGAACCCCACTAGTCTTGAGGCAATTGCGTCTAGATTCATGTCATTTCAAGATACTCGATTGACTAAGCTTGAAGCCGATTTCAAGCGACGACAAGATGAGATGACAAACAAGCTTGACCCCCTCTTAAAAGCCTTCAACGACCAGGAAATTGGAGCACCCCTAAGTGACACTATAAAGAACCCAAAAGTGAATTCGATTTCATCGACTTCATGTTCTTGTTCACCATGGGAGAATGCGCATCCATGCCCCTCACACCCAACGGTCCACTCGGTAAACGCTATCAACAAGGGTTCCAAGCAATCCAAAATGAGGTACCAAGGCCCCGCACCATTGGTAAAACCTACTCTTGAGAAACCCGTCACCCAAGAACCCAAACCTAATCTAGAGGATGAGTACAAGGAACCCCATCAAGAAAAACCGGTTCTTGAAGTCTTAGCTAATGCACCTTATTATAATGCTTTAAAAGAAAAATATGAGCTAGAACTTAAACATGGAAAACATGGGTCCACTTTTGTGCAAAATAATTTACCTAAGAAGTTAGACGATCCTGGGCTATTCACTCTTCCATGTAGGCTTGGAACTTCCAAACCTCTCGATGCTCTAGCCGACTTAGGAACATGCATCAATCTTGTTCCGTTGTCCCTCCATAGAAGCCTTAACTTAGGTAATATAGAACCAACGAAAACCATCTTAGGTCTAGCAGATGGTAGTATTGCATATCCGGTAGGGATAATAAAAGACATAGTAGTATACGTAGGAGAATAGACTCTATTAGCGGATTTCCATGTGCTAGACATGAATAAGGACCCGACATGCCCATTGCTTGTAGGAAGGGGATTCTTAGCTACCGCTAGTGCCATCATTGATTGTAAGATGTCCAAAATAGTGGTAGGAGAAGGGAGTGCTAGGTCAATTTACGATGTCAAAAAGCATACTTACTACAAAGAAGAGGAAATCCCACATGAGATCAGGTTGGATAGAACACAATCTAGATATGGGCCTTGGATTAAAGACTTCATAGGTCCCCAACGACCTTTCTATCTAGAAGAAGCCTTTGCTAGTCAAGCGACTTTCCATGAAAAAGAATTGGCTAGGGACATGGAAGTGAACCCGTTCGAGGACGCCTTAGTATTTAGGAAGATGGTCGAGTTCCTATGAAGCTTGCCCGTCAACCTTGTCATGCATAAGTGGAAAGTTGAGAGGGATAAGCTGATAACGCAACACGCGTCGTTCGGGGTCAAAGGAACTACCTTTTCGTCGAGCAAGTTTTTCAACACCCTAGGCAGTGAACCTAATCATTGTAGTGTAGTATTAGGGTAAGACACGAGAATTGATATCGTTCTCTAGGGGAATAGGAATGCTAGTGAGAAGTTACTACGCTAAGGTTGGGGTTGAGGAAGATTATTTTATATCTTTTTATGTTTTTTTAGGAAATGGAAAGGTACGAATCTCGGGGTTTGGATTTGGGGGTTGGTATTTCTACCGATTACTCTACTTATCTAATTATCTAATCTAGTGGTGTATGTAGTCTATGTCTAATTATTGTGTGCTCGTATGATGATTTAAAGATGTGTTTACTTAGGTTTTATTACTCCTTAATTATCTCTTATTGATGGTTGAATTGTCACTTCCTTATTCTTAATTGTGTTTTGTGTCTAAGGTTGTAGGGTATGCGTTTATCCCTAACTCTTTGAAACTACCAAAGGTTAATGCCTACAAAATCTCTAGGATTTATAAACTTAACTCTAAGGTACTCTTCGGATGGTTTTGCCTACAATGACTCTAGGTACTATAAGCTAAGGTTCACAAAGATTAATCAAACATTAACTACACAACGGATGACCTATCGCAATACTAGATCATTAACAATTAAGATAAGAGACAACCAATCAATATTCAATAATTAAGTTTCATATTCCCTAAGCAAACACACAAGTAAATTAACCGGACATGGGAAACATGCAAGCATACACACAAGTAATTGAAGACATAATTGAATTAATGAAGTAAAACACTTATCTTGATGTAAGATAGGGTATGGAACCCTAAAATATTGTCCAAGACAGCCTTGGTTCGGTTTAGTTTTTTACTCCAAGAGACTACACACTGAAAACTAAAAAATTCGTCTTCTATATATAAGATTACATATGCGACGGCGTCACCCTTTGATTTGTGACGCCGTCGGGTCGCCGTCATTAGGGTTTCGTCTTGGCCACGTTAGTCTTGCGACGACATCACCTTATGCTTGTGACGCCGTCCCCTTCAGTCTCGGACGTCGTCTGGATCAAATCTAGGCCGTCTGAGTTGCGACGACCTACTCTTTTAAAACCCGGCCGCCACTAGTAAATAAGCAATTTGGCTACTGAGCCGTCACAAAAGTGGTCCGACGGCGTCGCAGATAACACTGACGCCGCCCCTTCGCCCAGAGCACGAGTGTCTTGATTCTTAACTTTGGCCATTTTCTTCGTATATTCGCGCCTTTTCGTCCGAATAAGTGTCATTCCAGCATTTTGCCTTCAAGATACCTAAAAAGTGAAAAGGAACGATATTAAGTAATAACGGATACAAAAGTGATCAAATGATGGCTTAAATGACCCCTCAAAAAGGTACATTTTAAAACCTTATCAAATATCCCTACACTTGGTATTTGCTTGTCCTCAAGCAAATGTGCTTTTAGCCAATTAATTTATAAGTTAGGGGTCATGAAGCATTGGTTTAGAACAATCTAAAACACATATAAGCCCCACAAAAGTCATAACAAGCACGGAAATTACATACTAGCACCTCACATGGGGTGTTTGGATACTCACATCTCTCAGGTGTATTTGAAATATAACAAGTTGGAAATGGAAGATAAACACTCATTAACCGGTCCTAGTACATAGATTACCATAGGCTTGAGACTAGATCAAACCTCCATCGCTTTGTTGTAAGCACCTAGGAAAGACTATCAAAGAGGTCTTTTAAAGGGTTGTAATGTTAGGCTTAGGGTAGGGAAACAAAGGGTTTGGTGGGATAGGCTATTTAGTGGTGGCAAGTCAAAAATCTTTATGTTACAAGCATGCGAAGAATGGCGTTGCTAAGCCAAGACTCGACACTCTAGACTCTAGATAACTGAAATAAACAAACATGAATTAAAGATAGATGTAGGATGGTAGCCCGTATGTTTTTGTTTTTTTTTTTTTGTTTTTTTTTTTACTCTATTTTAATTTCTTTTTCTCTTTTTCCTATTTTTTTTTTGATTTTTTTTCCACATACACTTTTACTCTACCATCCTCTACGATAACATCAAAATGATAGGGATTTATAGGCACATCCCTACACTTGAGTTTTTATTATTCTAACATTAATTTGACCCGAATTGAAAAGATCAAAACACTTGGAGTACATTATTATGCAAATAAAGGGAATTTGAATTTAGCGTTCCCTTCCCGTCATTTCATAAACTTTAACTTTTCCCATGAGTCCCAATCGTCCCAAAACTGTGTACAAAGGATATGACTCGACTTAGCAACTTATGCAAGCAACTAGATAATTGAACTAAAGGTTTTAGGGTGATAACAATAATGCACTAAAAGTGAGTGCAAACAAGGTAGGCTAAGGCGATTTGGGTGTACATTTGGGGGTGGGGTGTAAACAATGATCTTCATTGATATTTCGAAAAACCGAAAACATCACGAGAACCGCGAAAAGGATAGGCTCTGAGGGTTTAACTAGGGGTATCGTGTACTAAAGATGAGTACAACGTAAAGGTGTGGGGGAATTACTCAACCGATGTGGAAGAAGTAATTATATTACGGGTATCAAACAAGGGTTATCCTAATGCCTCTTATCATTTAGTTATTCCTAACTACACAAGTGTAGTCTTACTAGCGATCTCGGGATGCATCACAAAACAAGTTCTAGAATCTATTATACTACCGGTTCACACACTAAGCATTAAGGATGAATGCTTTAATTCCTACTAATCTAAGGGCGATCCTCGCATTTTTGGTGGAATTTAAGTGGTAAAGGGTTTTTGTGCTAGTCATATAACTTCCTATCCATGAGACGCTTTATTAAGATTAATGGCCCACTCCTATATGTCATGAAAAATTTTAAATTTGGTGCCAAAATTACCCTAACCGACATTTTCTCATGGTTTATAACACAAATGCCATTGGACAAAGCAAATAATCAAGGATAAGCATAGTTTCAAAGTTCCCGTTTTATTTTCCCTCCCTACACTTAAACTGAACATTGTCCCCAATGTTCCCCGAAAGTATCAAAGTTATGATAATGGAAGGTAATAAAAGATGAAAGAAACTAGTACTCCCCTGATTAGCTCGGTAGGATCCGTGTAAAGTGGTGGTTATATCTTTCTTCAAGAAGAACGTTTGCGTGAAAAGCTCCTTCTCATCTTATGTATCTTCTTCTTGGTAAATTAAACCTGCACACTTGAAAAAAACAAACGAAACCTTCGCGTAAAATCGGCGGTAATAATATATATAGGACTCTACTAAACTAGGATATAATGCTTGTGGAATGAATGTTCACAGAATTTCTGGAAAATTAAAACCTGGAAAATTCCAAAAAATTATAAGTAGCTCAGAAAACGAGAAAAAGTAATCAGTTGTTTTTGCTCCTTCCTGACGCCGTCAGGTTTTGATTCTGACGCCGTCAAGTTATCCTGACAAAAACTGGTTTGCGATTTTCTGGAAAAAATTCTAGAAAATTTACATCTTTAGAATCTGGAAAAATTTCCTGCAAAACATCCATTATGACTCGATACAAGCATTTGACTCGAACAAACACACATGTATATCTTTTAATTAATTGAAATTCTCATGTTTACGTTTCTTTTGAAAACGTGTGTAATCCTCCCTACACTTATCCCTTATGTAAAATACCTTTATATGTAATTATAACGAGGTTAAAAACAAAATAAAGCATTTTTACAAATTTAAACATGAGAATAAACAATCAATAAAAGATATATGACACAAACAAACAAACAATTAAACATGGGTTGCCTCCCACGAAGCGCTTTTCTTTATTTATGAGTCTTGTAGCTATACTCGTAGTCGTGCCCCTACGTGGTCTCGTGCACGTTTACGTGCCCATACCTAAGCCATTCCAATGTTCTCTCCTTCTTTTTGTAGTCATCTCCTAACTCTAGGCATTTTTTGTAATACCTCTTAGTTTTCTCATTTGGGTACCTAAGTCCACTTTGCTTATCCCTTTCACTAAGCCATGGAATAGGGGTCATTCTATTACACGCCTCAATATCCTTGTGTTTAAACCTAGGATGAACACGTGGCATTTGGTAGATAAAGTCTTCAACTTCATCAGAGAATGTAATTAGACCATCAATCATCCGTTCATTCAACCTAGTCATTCTCTTGAAAGGTTTTCCAAAAATTACTTGAGTGAGGTCCTTATCAATAAATTCACCTAAGTTTTCTATGACCATGAACTCTACCAAATAAGCAAAACTTCCAACAAACACATGCAAATGAGTGACTGCTTCAACAACATTGTTCCCTTGATAAGTTAACTCATTGACCTTGATTTTATTGTATAGGTTCCTTGAGATTAAGTTTAAAGGCAAGAACGAATTCAAGTAAGCATCGAACCCTTCTAATCTTATTTTGCAAGGGAATTGCATGTTAAAGGGATCATCTTTCTCAATTCTACACCTAGGGTCAAAACATTGGGAGGGGTCTTCTTCCATTTCAAAACTAACTTCATCAATGACCTCCCCGTTGTCAAGTGCTTCACCATAATCAAATTCCTCATCGGAATATGAGTCATAAAAAGGACTTTTTTGTAGCCAATTTATCTCATTATGCCATAGGTGATTTCCAAAGTGGTGAACGGGTGAAGGGTTTTGTGGGATTGCGTTATCAATTTCGGGATTAGGAACGGGTAGTGTGAAGAATCTTCGGCGGAAGACACGTATCATGGTGAGTGATAGGTTTTACGAACAAAGGTCACGAAGAAGGGGGATAGACTACGAGAAAGCTAAAAATGGAAAAAGTTTTACTTGATAGGAATCAAGCAAAGAAACCTAAACGAGGTGGACTCCTAACTAGCTATTCTATTCCCCTGCAGCGGCGCCAAAAACTTGATAACGCTACACGCATCGTTCGGGGTCAAAGGAACTTCCTTTTGGTCGAGCAAGTTTTTCAACACCCTAGGCAGTGAACCTAATCGTTGTAGTGTAGTATTAGGGTAAGCCACGGGAATTGATATCGTTCTCTAGGGGAATAGGAATGCTAGTGAGAAGTTACTATGCTAAGGTTGGGGTTGAGGAAGATTATTTTTTATCTTTTTATGTTTTTTAGGAAATGGAAAGGTACGAATCTCGGGGTTTGGATTTGGGGGTTGGTATTTCTACCGATTACTCTACTTATCTAATTATCTAATCTAGTGGTGTATGTAGTCTATGTCTAATTATTGTGTGGTCGTATGATGATTTAAAGATGTGTTTACTTAGGTTTTATTACTCCTTAATTATCTCCTATTGATGGTTGAATTGTCACTTCCTTATTCTTAATCGCGTTTTGTGTCTAAGGTCATAGGGTATGCGTTTATCCCTAACTCTTTGAAACTACCAAAGGTTAATGTCTACAAAATCTCTAGGATTTATAAACTTAACTCTAAGGTACTCTTCGGATGGTTTTGCCTACAATGACTCTAGGTACTATAAGCTAAGGTTCAAAAAGATTAATCAAGCATTAACTACACAACGGATGACCTATCGCAATACTAGATCATTAAAAATTAAGATAAGAGACAACCAATCAATATTCAATAATTAAGTTTCATATTCTCTAAGCAAACACACAAGTAAATTAGCCGGACATGGGAAACATGCAAGCATACACACAAGTAATTGAAAACATAATTGAATTAATGAAGTAAAACACTTATCTTGATGTAAGATAGGGTATGGAACCCTAAAATACTGTCCAAGACAGCCTTGGTTCGGTTTAGGTTTTTACTCCAAAAGACTACACACTGAAAACTAAAAAATTCGGATTCTATATATAAGATTACATATGCGACGGCGTCACCCTTTGATTTGTGATGCCGTCGTGTCGCCGTCATTAGGGTTTCGTCTTGGCCACGTTAGTCTTGCGACGGCGTCACCTTATGCTTGTGACGCCGTCCCCTTCAGTCTCTGACGTAGTCTGGATCAAATCTAGGCCGTCTGAGTTGCGACGACCTACTCTTTTAAAACCTGAAGCCGTCACTTGTAAATAAGCAATTTGGCTACTGAGCCGTCACAAAAGTGGTCCGACGGCGTCGCAAATAACACCTGACGCCGTCCCCTTCAGTTCCAGCAGCCTGAGTGTCTCGATTCTTGACTTTGGCCATTTTCTTCGTATATTCGCGCCTTTTCGTCCGAATAAGTGTCATTCCAGCATTTTGCCTTCAAGATACCTAAAAAGTGAAAAGGAACGATATTAAGTAATAACGGATACAAAAGTGATCAAATAAGGGCTTAAATGACCCCTCAAAAAGGTACATTTTAAAACCTTATCATAAGCCTAAGCATAAGTGGAATTGGGATAGACCGCCTAGTGATGGTAATGGAGAGTGGCACATTAGGATAACGATCTTTGACCCCGATGGAGAGAAGTTTGAAAAGGCATACCGAACCAAACGTACTACTAGGAACTTAAATGATAAGTTTGATCCTTATGACATTCTAGAGGATAGGCTTACTTATATCGGTACGTAGGGGCACGACTTCGAGTCTAGCTACAAGACTCATAAATAAAGAAAAGCGCTTCGTGGGAGGCAACCCATGCTTAATTGTTTGCTTGTTTGTGTGTCGTATATCTTTCATTGATTGTTTATTCTCATGTTTAAATTTGTAAAAATGCTTTATTTTGTCTTTAACCCCGTCTTAATTACATATAAAGATATTTTACATAAGGGATAAGTGTAGGGAGGATTACACACGTTTTCAAAAAGAACGTGAACATGAGAATTACGATTATTTAAAAGATATACATGTGTGTTTGTTCGAGTCAAATGCTTGTATCGAGTCATAATGGATGTTTTGCAGGAAATTTTTCCAGATTCTAAAGATAAAAATTTTCCAGAATTTTTTCCAGAAAATCGCAGACCAGTTTCTGTCAGGATAACCTGACGGCATCAGGGTCGCAACCTGACGGCGTCAGGAGGAGTAGAAACTGATTACTACTTTTTCTCGTTTTCTGAGCTACTTATAAATTTTTAGAATTTTCCAGGTCTTAATTTTCCAGAAAATCTGTAAACATCCATTCCGCAAGCATTATATCCTAGTTTAGTAGAGTCTTATATATATTGTTACCGCCGATTATACGCGAAGGTTTTGTCTGTTTTCTTCAAGTGTGCAGGTTTAATTTATCAAGAAGAAGATACGTAAGATTGGAAGGAGCTTTTAACGCAAACACTCTTCTTGAAGAAAGATTTAACCACTACTTCACACGGATCCTACCGAGCTAATCAGAGGAGTACTAGTTTCTTTCGTTTTTAATTACCTTCCATTATCATAACTTTGATACTTTCGGGGAACATTGGGGACAATGTTCAGTTTAAGTGTAGGGAGGGAAAATAAAACGGGAACTTTGAAACTATGCTTATCCTTGACTATTTGCCTTGTCCAAATTCAATTGTGTAATGAACCATGAGAAATATCGGTTAGGGTAATTTTGGCACCAAATTTAAAATTTTTCACGATATGTAGGAGTGGTCCATTAGTCTTAATAAAGCGTCTCATGGATAGGAAGTTATATGACTAGCACAAAAACCCTTTACCACTTAAATTTCACCCAAAATGTGAGGATCGCTCTTAGATTTGTAGGAATTAAAGCATTCCACTTTAATGCTTCGAGTGTGAACCGGTAGTATATTAGATTCTAGAACTTGTTTTGTGATGCATTCCGAGATCGCTAGTAAGACTACACTTGTATAGTTAGGAATAACTAAATGATAAGAGGCATTAGGATAACCCTAGTTTGATACATGTAATTTAATTACTTCTTCTACATCGGTTGAGTAATTCCCCCACACCCTTGCGTTGTACTCATCTTTAGTGCACGATACCCCTAGTTAACCCCTCAGAGCCTATCCTTTTCGTGGTTCTCGTGATGTTTCGGTTTTCCAGAATATCAATGAAGAGCATTGTTTACAATCCACCCCCAAATGTACACCCAAATCGCCTTAGCCTACCTTGTATGCACTCACTTTTAGTGCATTATTGTTATCATACTAAACCCTTAGTTCAATTATCTAGTTGCTTGCATAAGTTGCTAAGTCGAGTCATATCCTTTGTACACAGTTTTGGGACGATTGACACTCATGGGAAAAGTTAAAGTTTATGAAATGACGGGAAGAGAACGTTAAATTCAAATTCCCTTTATTTGCGTAATAATGTACTCCAAGTGTTTTGATCTTTTCAATTCGGGTCAAATTAGTGTTAGAGTAATAAAAACTCAAGTGTAGGGATGTGCCTATAAATCCCTATTATTTTGATGTTATCGTAGAGGATGGTAGAGTAAAAGTGTATGAAAAAAAAATGAAAAAACATACGGGCTACCATCCTACATCTATCTTTAAATTTATGTTTGTTTGTTTCAATTTATCTAGAGTTTAGAGTGTCAAGTCTTGGCTTAGCAACGCCATTCTTCGCATGCTTGTAACATAAAGATTTTTGACTTGCCACCACTAAATCGCCTATCCCACCAAACACTTTGTTTCCCTACCGTAAGCCTAACGTTACAACCCTTTAAAAGACCTCTTGGATAGTTTTTCCTAGGTGCTTACGCCAAAGCGATGGAGGTTTGATCTAGTCTCAAGCCTATGGTAGTCTATGTACTAGGACCGGTTATTGAGTGTATCTTCCATTTCCAAATTGATATATTTCATAAACACCCGAGAGATGAGAGTATCCAAACACCACTTGTGAGGTGCTAGTATGTAATTTCCGTGCTTTTTATGACTTTTGCGGGGCTTATATGTGTTGTGAATCATTCTAAACTAATGCTTCATGACCTCTAACTTATAAATTAATTGGGCAAAAGCACATTTGCTTGAGGACAAGCAAATACCAAGTGTAAGGATATTTGATAAAGATTTAAAAGGTACACTTTTGAGGGTCATTTAAGCCCTTAATTGATCACTTTTGTATCCGTTACTACTTAATTTCGTTCCTTTTCACTTTTTAGGTCTCTTGAAGGCAAATTGTTGGAATGACACTTATTCAGACGAAAAGGCGCGAATATACGAAGAAAATGGCCAAAGTCAAGAATCGAGACACTCAAGCTGCTGGAATTGAAGGGGACGGCGTCATTGCTTAACTGTGACGCCGTCGTGAGACATCTTGAGATGACTCAGAGAGCAAATTGCTAATTTACAAGTGACGGCATCAGGTTTAAAAGAGTAGGGCGTTGCAACTAAGACGACCTAGATTAGGATCCATACGGCGTCAGAGATTGAAGCCGACGGCGTCACGAGCATAAGGTGACGCCGTCACTGAGTTGACGTGGCCAAGACGAAACCCTAATGGCGGCGACCCGACAGCGTCACAATTAAAGAGTGACGCCGTCGCATTTTGTAACACTATATATAGAATCCGAATTTTTCAGTTTTAGAGAGGTATTTTTGTGGAGTAAAAACCTAAACTGAACCAAGGCTGTCTTGTGCAGTATCTTAGGGTTCCATACCCTATTTTACAACAAGATAAGTGTTTTACTTCATTGATTTAATCATGTCTTCAATTGTTTGTGTGTATGCTTGCATGTTCTCCATGTTCGGCTAATTTACTTGTGTGTTTGCTTAGATATATGAAACCTAGGTATTGAATATTGATTGGTTGTCTCTTATCTTAATTGTGATTGACCTAGTATTGCGATAGGTCATTCGTTGTGTTATTAATGCTTGATTAGTCTTTGTTGAACCATAGCTTATAGTTACTAGTTGAATTGTAGGCTAGATATCCAAAGATAACCTTAGTGTTAAGTTTATGAATCCTAGAGATTTCGTAGTCATTAACCTTAGGTAGCTTCAAAGAGTTAGGGATAAACGCATACCCTACGACCTTAGAAACACAACGCGTTAAGAATAAGGACGTGACAATTCAACCATCAATAGGAGATAATTAGGGAGTAATAACATCTAAGTAAACACATTTTTAATCATCATAAGAGCACACAACAATAGAAATAGACTACACTCACCTTAGTTTAGATAATTAGATAATTAGAATAGTAGAGTAATCGGTAGAAATACCAACCCCCAAATCCAAACCCCGAGATTTGTATCTTTCAATTTTCTAAAAAAAATATAAAAAAAGATAAAAAATAATCTTCCTCAACCCCAACCTTAGCGTAGTAATTTCTCACTAGCATTCCTATTCCCCTAGAGAATGATATCAATTCCCGAGGCTTACCCTAATACTACACTACAACGATTAGGTTCACTGCCTAGGGTGTTGAAAAACTTGCTCGACGAAAAGGAAGTTCCTTTGACCCCGAACGCGCGTTGATTACGACGAAACTTATGCACCCGTAGCTAGGCTCGAGTCTATTAGAATCTTACTTGCATACGCATGTGCTTATAACTTTAAATTATTTCAAAGGGATGTTAAGAGTGCATTCCTTAATGGGCTTATTAACGAAGAAGTATATGTAGCTCAACCTCCCGGTTTTACCGACTTTGAGAAACCACATCATGTCTTCAAACTCAAGAAGGCATTATACGGACTTAAGCAAGCACCAAAAGCTTGGTACGATCGACTTAAGACTTTTCTAGTAGAAAACAAATATACCATGGGATTAGTAGATAATACTCTTTTTACCAAGAAAAAGGAATCACACATTATCATAGTTCAAATATACGTTGATGACATCATATTCGGATCAACTTGTCACGAGCTATGTGATGATTTTTCTAAAATCATGCACGACGAGTTTGAGATGAGTATGATGGGTGAGTTAAAATTCTTTCTAGGACTTCAAATTAACAACTAGAAGATGGCATATTCTTTAACCAATCTAAATACATAAAAGATATGCTTAAGAAATTTGGTCTTGAAGACTAAAAACCAACTAAGACACCCATGTCCTCGGACACTAAACTCACCAAGGATGAGGAAGGTGAGTTGGTAGATAACACTAAATATAGTGGAATGATCGGTAGCCTACTCTATCTCACGGCTAGTAGACCCGACATTATGTTTAGTGTGTGTCCATGTGCTCACTTTCAAGAAAATCCCAAAGCATCACACTTAGAAGCCTTGGAAAGGATATTTAAATACATTAAGGGAACAACGTGTTTAGGATTATGGTATCCCAAAGGAACGGGTGTAGAAACTATAGTGTATGCCGACTCAGACCATGACGGTGACTATGTCGATAGAAAAAGTACAAGTGGTATTTGTACTTTTGTTGGACATTTTCTCACCTCATGGTTTGCCAAGAAACAAACGGCTCTAGCTATCTCAACTACTGAAGCCGAATACGTCTCAGCCGGAAAAGCATGTCAACAAGCTCTTTGGATGAAGCAAGCTCTCGTGGATTACGGAATTCATCTCAACGATATCTCTATACTTTGCGACAACAAAGGAGCTATTGATCTCAGTAAAAATCCCGTCCAACATGCTCGTACGAAGCATATTGAAATCCGCCATCACTTTCTTCGCGACAATGTTAAAAAACGAAACATCTCAATTGAGAAAGTGTCTTCCGAAGACAACATTGCCGACATCCTAACTAAGCCTCTCAAACAAGAACCATTTAATCTTCTTAGACTTGGCTTAGGGTTAATGGAACCAAACATGTAGTTAAAACATAGTCTAAACCTTAGAACAAACAAAACAAAACAAATTAGCTTAAATCTGCTACTGTTCCCACGGCACCAAACGACAACACGGACGGAACCAAAAATTTGGTGCCGCCTGGTCCGTGGTGACAACAGTAGCAAAAATACCACTTGCATAACATCTTCTTCCTCTCAACCCACTTTACCAAAACGTGTCAACAACACACCTACCTCATTGTTGAGACTTTCTCACCCATTAATCACTGAAGATAACATCATTGTAAGTATCCTAACTGCATTACTTTTCTTAATTCTGAGTCTAGGATTCTAATTTGTGCACAAAATCATTACATGGGGATTATGTATATTCTTGTACAAAACATGGATTCAATTGGCAAATTGCATAACTAGTTATCGAAATTAGGTACTACATTGTCACACTTCATAAACTAATCATGTTTCCCACTACTTAAAAGATAATTACTATAAAGCCTTATTCTAATTAAACAAAAACCCCATGTCAAAATTTTGAAAAGCTTCTCTTCATTGTTAATACAAATAGAAATGTAAACTTTTCATCACTTGCAAGGTAATGCATAACTAATATGCATTCCCGGGTATATTCAAATGAAGCCACATTGAATTAGGAGCGTTTGGGTTATCTCATGCCTTTTGCCAAACACCCCCATTGAAAACCATTTTATGCATAAAATGAGTCGAGATAACCGCAACTCCAAATTGTTTTCATATAGGCACACACTAGAACCAAAACGCTAAGTTTGTTTTTTATTTTTAACATGCAAATCTTTGCTCATAGGAACAACCATGGTAGCCGCAAAATTCTATGATCACAAGCATACTCTTAGCTACATCCCTAAACACCACAAAACCAAGGGCCTCGCCAAAGAACAAGTAGAAATCTTTAAGTCTGGAGCAAAGGTACTTCCATGAGGGTAGGACCACTCATTCCTCCTTTGTCGATGGAACTAATCTCCGTCAAGAGCTTGCCTCTATCAACTTCGATTGTCTCCTCGACATCGATGAACCCATTTGTCCTAGGTTTGTCTTTTAATTATATGCTAGTGTTGTCTCTTTCACTGATGAGGACAATCAAATGGATCTTAGGTTTAGGATCAATCAAACTGACTACACCATCTCCCTAGACCAATTTGCTCAAGTGCTAGGAATTCCTAACCGTGGTACATGTGTTTACTCGGATAAGTGGTCACTCACTATCCTTGATGCAATCAATGACTGCTCTCTTCCCTACCAAACTCCTTTGGCGGATAAGGACATCATCCGTGAGTACCTTTTTAATGAAATGGCAACTCTAACCCGTGTCACCCGAAAGGGAAAGGAAGTGGATCGAGATCCATATGGTATGGAGCTCAATGAGCTTAAGCCAGAATTCAAAAAGTCGGAGGAACTCCTTAGAGCAAATGTCATTAGCACTATAGGAAATAGAAACCATATCAATGATTGCCTTTGTCATATACTCTACAACTTGTCCACTCGTCAACCATTCAATTTAGCCTACTACATTGCTAGGAGAATGGTAGACATTCCTACTCAAGGATCCGTGGCTCTTTCATATGGGATGCTACTCACCCGTCTCTATAGAGCATTTGCACCCATTCCACCAAGCCCAAAAGGGTTTAAGCTAGACTATGCTCTCATCCCTCACATATTTGTGCCCTTGAGTGACGAGCGAGTGGCTAAGACTAAAGGTAAAAGGGCAAAACCTCCAACTCCTTCATCATCATCATCAAATAGCTCCGAAGACGATCTCCCTAATTCTCGACTTCCACCTCAAGAGTACTATGCATCTCTTCCCGAGATTGAGAATAAATCGGCGGAGTTCAAGCAAACCAAGGAGATGTTCAAGTGCCTTGGAAAGATGATTACAAAAATCTACAAGAAATTGGATAAGTGAGGTTTTAAAGGAGTGTTTGGAACATGACAAAAACAATGGTGTATGATACTATTTGGTTGTTTTTACTTTGTAGGATGATAAAATAACTTAAGACAATGTTGTATGCTAACCGGTTTATGCAGGGGGATAGCACAAGTGTGTTATCAAATTTTACCCATTTTCACTTTTATGTGAAAATCGTTAGCCCTTGGTCAAAGTCTATGCTCCACTATGTTTGTGCATGTGTTATCGACTTTTCCTAACTAGAAATAATTAATGTCATATAAATTAAGAAAAATTTCAGGTTTCAGAAAGGTCCTCGACGGTTAAAAAATGGGGCTGTGATGAAATCTGATCACCACGGACCAGATGGCACCAATCTTTTGGTTCCATCTATTGTATTTTTTGGTACCGCCAAACCTGAACAGGCGGACCAGGCGGCACCAAAATAATGGTTCCGCATGTGTAAAAATTTGGTGTCGTCATACCTGCAGGTAAGTTTTTAAATTTCGCTTATTTTAACATTCAATAGTACCATAATTTACCTCTAGGATTGTTCTTACTAGTTTTTACCCATATTAGAACTAGTTTAACACACTTAGGCATCTAGGATATCCATTTCCCACCAGAATTTAAAAATTCCAAAAATCCACCAAATGAACCCTTTTTCATAAAGGAAGGAACCAAAAATTTGGTTCCTTGCAATCCGTGGGTGATCTGATTCTCAAGATCCTACAATCATTAGAACACATTTATTGCATATCTTTGTCACTTCACTCCATCCTTCTTGTATGGCTTGACTTAGGTGATATGACTAGCATTAAAAATACTTCTAAATCATTAGAAACCTCATCTCTTCTATGGATTAACATCAAATCAAACACATTTCTCCATAATTTCATAATCCTATAAATTAAGAGCTTCTAAGATGATCATTCTCATACTTTCTCAAATATTCTCATCTACTAGCAAAACCTTAAGCAAAAATGACTAAGTCTTCTCCATCAAACAAGCCTTGCAAGAGAACGGCTAGAATGAACGTAAGACCATGTTGCTTTGTCAACATAAGCTCCTCTTCCGACTCCTCTCCCTTAACCATCTCATCTCCCATAAGAGATGAGAACTTTCTCACTTTGACTACTCTTACACCACCTCCAAAATCACCTATCATTGTTACTACTCCACCTCCAACAAAGACTCCCATCACTAGCTCACCACCTCCGGCTCCTATCCAATTATCCAAGTCACCATCACCTCTTAAATCTCCAACACTCATCCCATTAGAGTTATTCTCTACACCACCTACATCTCCAAACCCATTCTTGGAGGACTTGCCTCCTAGGCCCAATCATCCACTACCACTACCCTCCTTTGGTACTATTGAGCGAATAGCTCATGAGTCTCCACATCCATCATTCGACCCAAACGCCCCGTTAGGGCCTAAACCTCTTCTTTTCCATCCTATTCACAAGGAAATTCATGGTCCTTTGTATGGGGATCATCCACTACCTCCAACATCCATGCCTCCTCATATATAGGACATTGAAGAATCCATGTGGGATGATCACCCAACTAGAGAGGAGATTGAAGCCAAGCTAAATCATCTCCACCAATTCTCCAATATGGTGGACTCCCACCTTAGTGAAACCATGCAAATACAAAGTGCTTTGCTAGCCTCCATAATCACCACTCCAACTACCAACACCAATAACTCCACCATTCCACCACCTCAAAATCATGAACCATATTACCCTCCTAGACACGGTTGCTCAAATTGTGAGCGGTGATGGTCCATGAGCTTCAAGATGAAATGAGGTTCATCCTCAACCACATCCTAGAGCGCATTAATGCTCTTGCTCATCCACCACCTCAATAGGAGGTTCCTAGTCTATCTTTTTAGAATTTTTATTTTTCTAGGATTTTCTTTGTATTTTTTCTAATTTTCTAGGATTATTTTCATTTCTAGGATTTCCTTCATGTACTAACACATCATTGTGTTTCTTTTCATAATTTTCATATCATGAAAAATTTTAACAAGTGAATGGTGTTTCTTATATTGTTGTTATTTGTTACATGGTGATTGGAAATGCTTATGATGATGCTTATTACTAACATCTTTTTTGTAGCTTTTTCACAATCTATATATCTTTCTCTTGGCACCCAATTTAGGGGGAGCATTGACCAAGGGGGAGATAATGGCTCGGGCTCATTACTTTTCCGCCTCGCATCTTCTTTTTGTTTCGACAAAAAAGGGGAGAAATATTATAAAACTTGGACTTTGACTTTCTATAAAAGTCAACTGCATACTTTGACTTTATGAAAATTCAACATCACACTTTGACTAATGAAGACTTTGACTTTTAAATAAAGTCCACTGCATACTTTGACTTTCTGAAAATTCAACATCATGTCTAAATTGGACTTTTATCTAAATCTTTCAAGTTCTAAAATTAATTTCATATTTTTATAACTCTTGTACAAACTTTACATCTTTTATAAAAATAAAATTTATGTTTTGTCCTCAACAAAAAGGGGGAGATTGTTAATACAAATATCGTCATTAAACGTTATTTATATTTTATGATCTTTACCTAAGTTTTGTTGTCGACAAAAGTAAATTCAATTTTTATAAAGTTTAAAGCTTGTCAAGTTTAATTGATATTAAAATAAGCTTTTCATTAAGTAATATCTTCATCACTCAAGCATTTACATTTTGATTAATCATATTATTAATATGACTCTAAACCATAATGTATGTTAACATTTTTAGATCAAACATGTTTTAGTTTCTTAAAACAAAACATTACATGTGTATTTACATTTTAACATATTTCTAAAAATAGAAAACAACACATGACATATGTAGTGCATCATTGAAATCTCTAGAAGATTTAACTAGATATTTTGTGTAGATTTAAACTCTACATATCTTACACAATCTTAGATA
Source organism: Chrysanthemum makinoi (assembly GCA_910596185.1). Lineage (NCBI taxonomy): Eukaryota > Viridiplantae > Streptophyta > Magnoliopsida > Asterales > Asteraceae > Chrysanthemum > Chrysanthemum makinoi. The sequence goes on from OU343217.1 coordinate 79,477,387, forward strand.
GATATGGTTGACTTTGGTAAGATTTTGATGATCTTGCTGTCAGACCCCGGCGACACCAAAACTTTACACGGGCGGAACCCTTTTGTGGGTTCTGTGGTCCGTGGTGAATGCTGATCATTTTGGCTATAAATAGCAAAGCCAAACCAAGTTGTTTTTCATCCCTTTCTAGCATATTCACATACATTCCTTCTCTCTAACATTTCTAACTCATTTTCATATCATTATAGTGATCCTCTTTTGTAGCAAAGAAGATCAAGGCATATTCAAGCTTCAACAAATAGTTGGAAGTCTTGTTTGTTTATTGTTGTATGATCTAGTCTTGATTCATACATCATTGTTGTACCAAAAAATCATAAACTTGTGAGTGTGAGTAGTTAGTATTTTAGTCCTTAAAATACATTGTGTATGGGAGTGGTTGTGCCCTTGGAAAAGAACTCGACATCTAGCTTAGTGTCGGAAATAGTGTGTAAGCAAAGTGTAAAGGTTTCTCCGCCAGTGAAAGGAGCTTGTTGACTAGTGAAGTTAAACTCTTGAGTGTGAGACTCGGGGAGTGGAGTAGGGCAAGGAAAAAGAGTCCTTGTAGACCGAACCACTATAAACAACTTGTCGTTGTTTGATTGTTTCTTTTCTTATTTACTCTTTATATATATTGCTTGCATATTGATTATCATTCACTAACATATCTAAGATCAATATCAATTGATCTTTCAATAAGTTTCAAAATAAAGTTTTTAATCGGTATAC
>OU343217.1:79478230-79578433 GCA_910596185.1 Chrysanthemum makinoi
AACACAAAAATCGAAACAAGAGCACATGTTCACTGGCGAAGAAAAGTTACTATTTCTTTCTATTTACGAGAATAATTAAACTTTTCTTTAGTAAAATTAGACCAAACTATGCTTAAGTAGGTCTATATATAGTAGTGAATGTTTAATCATTCCTAAAAGATGGTGGCGACTGCCTCTCATTTTTTTAATTACGTAAATGGCTTCATTGTTAAATAAACATCGTATATTCGGACGTGACCACATAAATGGGCTATTAAAACCACAAAAGCATTAAATCCTAACAAACGCTTCTAGAAAGACTCTGCTATTACATTCTATATATATATTACAATGTTACATATTTGTATTCTTGTAATTAAGTATACTTAAAAAAAACATATGTCAATCATGATGCTGATTTTCTCAATTCCAGCCAAAATCAAAATCTATCGAAGTCACACGTAACAATGATAAAGATACTGAAATTCTGAAAATGTTATATACAGTAACAAAATTTTGACCAAAAAATTGGATGAAAAGATAAGAATGGTAAAAGAGACAGAAACTGTATCCTATACGTTACATTAAATACTTTACTCAACAAAAGAAGTACGTAGTAATTAAATTAAAGATAGAGTGTATCAACAAACTGTGTCATTTGCAGTGTTAAATACTTAAATAGATTCTCTCTCAGATTATGAAATTACCAATTTAACCTTAAACTCCATCACTACTGCACACATTATTTGTCCTTAGTCTGTTACACTACCCTGCATGTAGGGTTCACTCCAATTTAATAATCAACCCTAGTCAGTATCCCACATGTGCTTCTGAGTACCCAATCCCCCACCCCCACCTCACATTACCTCGCAAAAATAAAAAGCTTTTGATGATACGTATAATTTTGTTAGGAATTACTAGGATAATCATAGTATTAGAGGGTATTTATTGTTTATTTACCATAAGCCGATTTCGCTTATTTAATAAAGTTCGATTATTTGAGACTCTCATTTTACCATTTAAGTTTTCTTATGATACGATAAACTTATAAAAGTTCTAATGTTTTAAAATAAGTTCATAAAATTGGGTTTATAAAAATAAGTCGAAATTTCGATTTTCTATATTTTATAATTTTCATTTTTCTGAAGCATTTTGCCGGCTTATTTAAGCTCATTATGATATGATAAACTTATAAGTTCCATGCTCCCAAAATGTCTCCACAAAATTACTTATAAAAATAAGCCCAAATCAGCTTATGATAAATAAGCTTAGCCAAACATTAATGATTTTTTATTATTCATTCTTATTAAAATAACAGTTAGCTTTAATTAATAAATTAATATTTTTCATTTACAATAATAATTTTAATTAAAGGTAATCCAATAAACTCGATCAAACTTGTCTATTAAAATATAGTAGTTGACAACTAAATTAGTATATTGCAAAAAAACATTAACTATTAATTTAAGACGAAAGGATTATTAGTTTTCGTGAAAAATCTGTATTTCTTCTAAATAGTAAATACGTCTAATAAAAAAAAGTTTAGGAATATATCTGATTGAAGTTTAGTGTAATACGAGGTGAAGCCTCTATTATCCTCTTCCATTTTGCCCGTGTTCTTCTGTCTTTTTAGCGATTTTCTTTTTCTTTTTGGGTTTTGGTTGTGTTTTGCTTTGTATGTTTATGTTTTTGTTTATGTGTTCATCTTTGCTTTATATGCTTGTTTGCTTATTTTCCTTCGCTTTTTTGGGTTGTTTGCAGCCTCTGCTTTTTATGTTCTTTTGATGGTTTTCTGTTTATCTGCTTTGTTGCTTGTATGTTTTGTTTTTCCTTTCGTCGTTTGTGTGCTTATCCTTGTTGGTGCTCTCTTTCACACTTGATCTTTTTCTGCGCACTCTTTGCACACATTTGCAGGAGGTCTTCCTGAAAGTAGTCTCTTTATTCTAGGGTTTACCCTGAGGTAAGAGTAGGATCGTCTACATTATACTTCACCCATATCTCGTCACGATGGGATTGAGTATGTTGTTGTTGTAGGATTGTAAACTCATGGTGACAACTATGTTGTTGATGATTAGTTTGAAATTGTGTATAAAATAGAGAAATATTATAGGGTAATTTTTTTTAAGAAGCTTTTCTTAATAAATGATCAACAATCGAGTTTTTAAATGTTGAGTTTTTTTTTTCTTTTTCCAACGACTCGATCCTATTTACGACCGACTTCTCTCTCTTTTTTTTGGGTCTAGGACGCTTCGAGGGGGAGGGTGTAATGGGTGGACGCGACGGGTGATGCGTCGATCGAGACCTTTGATCGAGCAATTACGGATGGCCTTAGAATCATTTTAGTTTCTCTCTCTTTAATCCATACATTCTTAGGCTCATTTTAGTTTCTCTTTTTTTAATCCATACACATGAACTAACTATTTTTATCTTTACAAACTTTGATGCTCCAAGCCTTTTAATATAATGTCACACCCCCAAAAATTTCGCAGTAGAAAGGTAACTGGGGGCGTGATTTCATACACTAATTCACCATGTACAAAGAACAACCTCATCATAAGTCGTTTGAAAAAGTACATTTTCAATTGGAGAAATAGTGTTTTACAAGACATAGCCCAATAATTTCACAAAATAAAACAAAGTTTTTGTTTGTAATCGAACATTAAGTAATGCAACAAATCCCTATCAAAATGAAATCACATAATGCGACTTTATGCCATGCTCCATGCAGTTCAATCAATGAAAATAAGATCCTGACCGAGCCGAGCGATGCGTCGATCGAGACCTTTGACCGAGCCATTACGGCTTGCCTTAGACTCATTTTAGTTTCTCTCTCTTTAATCCATACATTCTTATGCCCATTTTAGCTTTTTTTAATCCATACACATGAACTAACTATATTTTTATCTCTATAAACTTTGATGCTCCAAGCCTCTTAATATAATGTCACACCCCAAAAATGTCAAAGAGGAAAGATAACTGGAGGGTGATTTCATAGCACAAAGTCACCATGTACAAAGAACGGCCTCAACACGAGTCGTTTGAAAAAGTACATTTTTTGATTATATAAATAGTGTTTGACAAGACATAGCTCAAGAATTTCACAAAATAAAATGAAGTTTTTGTTTGCAAACGAACATTAAGTAATGCAACAAATCCATGTCAAAACGAAATCACAGAATGCGACTTTATGCCATGCTCCATGCAGTTCAACCAATGGAAATAAGAGCCTGAGAAATACATGCTAAAATGTGTCAAAATAAAGTTGGTGAGTTCATAGGTTTAAGTATTTGTAAAATTGGACCACAAGGTTTAATGTTTGTTTGACCAGTTCATTCGGTCATGTATGAAATGTATGTATGTTTGACTGGTACATTCGGTATGTTTGACTGGTACATTCGATCTTGTTGCCAGGTACATTCAGACATGGTAAATTCGGTATGAAATGTATGTATGTTTTATGTAATTATGTCCATACATAAAGCAAACAATGTATTTAAGTAAACGAGCATTTATTTAAGTAAAACGAGTAATGTATTTAAGTAAATAAGCATGTATTTGAGTAAAACGAGTAATGTATTTAAGTAAACGTGCATGTATTCTCACCCCCAAAGTAGTTCAAGATGAGTAATAAAAACAATTAAAAGTGGGGCTATGAAACTCTCCTTGAGTAGGTAGTTATAACAACCCGTAAAATTTCGGATTATTTTAATAATATTTATCGTGTCAGAAAATTCAAATCAATTATTTTCCGACAAAATGCCAATATCTAAAATATAAAAACGAGAGGTCATTTCGTTCCTTTAGAAATAAGACACCGCACTCACAATACTTGCCCACAAAGTATCTGTGAAATTTATTATTGTCCAAGTTAAAATTTAAGCATACATAAGCATAACCCATCAGTTATTTCGCACACTACAGCGCAGTGGCAAACAAAACAAAAAAAAATACTGAGATAAGAGAAAAATACATTTTTATCAATCACTAATAATTTACGAAAGAAAACAAAAAGTTGTCTCGTGAATTTAGGAAGCCACGGCACCGCACGCAGACCGACACTAAATTATTAACTGCAAACAATTATAATCAAATCTCAACGTAATAAGAATGTCATATTATTACACTTATAAAATCGTTTCCGAAAATATAATTTCTATATTCTTCGGGTACCTAGGTACGTTTACTCGAGAATTCGACAAAACACGGGTACCAATACAAGAATTATAATAAAACAAAACAAATTACACCTGTTCCACCCCTTATATCTCTTTCTTGTTCATTGTTTCCCTTTTTCGCTTCTATCCAAAACCAGGAACCAAAAAGGTTCCTCGCCCCTTCCTCTTCATCACCATAAACCATCACCACAAATCTTCACCACATAATCTACCCTAAGGGGACACTAGCGCCACTGTTAATGGAGATGGAATCCAGGTAGAGTGCCACGCTGCAATCAAGAAGAGAAAGAGGACACAAGGCTTCCTTAATATACATCTATATATAGCGCCAACTCTTGAAGGTGTTCATCCACTCATCACGATACAAAAATAATTAGGGTTCTTAATAATTAGGGTTTCTCAAAACAAAGGGGTTTTCAAAATTGATAAAGGGGTTTTGTAGTTGATGGCATAAGGAAGCTACTCCGTAGTTAATTGTTCCAAATCACCTCGAGTCCCTCCAATTTGGTTTCTTTGTTTCGTGTTCATATCCTTCACCCACTCTGGGTTCATTGTAAGAAATATATTATTTCTATTCTTTTTATTATTAGTTGTTGGAATTAAAATTTATTTTATTTTCGAATTCAAAATGGTCCATTTTATTTGATGTTTTTAAACCTTGCGTTGTTGAGTAATAATGATAAATGGTGATGATAGTCAAAAAAAAAATTTATATATGTTGTTGTTGTTGATGTCGGCAACCAAGAATCACAAACAAGAGAGAAACCATGAAAAACTTAATCTTGAATGTTATTTCGAGTTAATCTAAGACAAGTTTGTTCCAGCTTAAATTCGTTTTAGCTTAATATGATTTCGGCTTAGTATATGAATTACAACTCCCGGCTTTCTTGACTTATTGGTACTTTGGTCTCGGCCAAGTAGGAACCTATAAGGGTTGAGTCAATATCAAGTTGGGTAGTACCCGACCGTTAAGAATACTATTCGAGTAAATGGTTGGTGGGTGGGGAAGTTCTCGTGGGTATACAGGTTTGTGTTTGCTTTGAGTCATCAGTAAACTCCGAAGGTGTTTGGTTGTGTTTGATCTCCTTTGCGCATTTGGTTTGGTTCGAACAGGAAACGCCCTCTTACGATGCCTATTGTTTAAACCGGTCACGACACATGAGGATTGTGTTTACTCGTGCTTAGTGTCTAACTTAATTGCCTAGATAGTCCTTTGACTAGCTTATTTTCGCACTCATTATGAGTATTAAAGAATTTTCCTTATTAGTTATAGTGTGGTTGGTCTTGGTTTAGCCGAAAGCACCAAGGGGTGCTCACAATTTGGCTCTTTGTTCACGCCACGACCACAATGTCAAGGACATCTGAACTCGTTCCATGTGGTCACTCAAAATCTGTAGCAAGCTTGTAGCGTGTCCAAAACTATGACATGAAAGTTCCCTGAAAGAGTCATACGTATATAAAATCTTGATGTCCTTGTATATAGTCAAGATATATTAATATCCTTGGCCAATATGTTTCCCGTGTTTCAAATTTGTTTTGTGTTGAATGATTTTGTTGGTAAATAGGCTACTAAGCCCACGCTTCCAAAGAAAATGTCCAATTGATACTACACAAGGCCCAAGCCCGTGTTTATACCAGTGGTCTGTTTGTCGCTTCCTGTTGGGCCACAACCCAACCATTCGGGTCCATTAAATTTTGTCGCAGCCCACACCGGGTATTAATCCATCTTCCGAGTCCGCGACTATTGTTTTCAAACTGAGTAATAAATTCTCGCTTGTCACAACTCGCACGCCTTGTCATTCCATTTCCATTATAACATAAGTAAATCATCATACTACCCACGTCGATATTAATAAATAACTCAAGTTATCAATTGGAAATAAAATTATAAAAACAAGTGATTATACTTATCTCGACTTGTAAATTTTATATAAACTAGTAAATATATATATATATATATATATATATATATATATAGACACTTGATGAGAACCAGATATAAAACTCAATTATATCAATTTTTGACAAAGCCAATTAAATAGAAGGATTTTCACACGAGTCATACTAATTCTTCAACAAACTATTCTACGATTTATAAAACGAAATATAGTACTTAAAAACCTATATCGCAAGATGTTTTCATTGTCGATGGTATATACAACTTTTGAAACATATTGATATGTGAACCATAATTATTAAAACCCTACAATGTATTTTACTAATGCAATTTACACCTGGACTAAATTAAGACTCAAATCTCTTTATAATGAACTTATGCTAAATGTTCTAAATATATATATACATTTAAAATATATATCTTTTTCATTTACATTGACAACGTCTTATTATAAGAATACTATTCTTCCGTGTAACATCTTTTGGTCATCGTGGAACCAAAGTCGTAATTCCACCTTTGAGATCTCTTTCCATGTCATCCTTCACAAGCCGAAATCTATCTAATTCCTTGTAAATTGTTTTTAGATCAACGATACCACATAAGCAACAACAACAAAAACATTTAAAACCTATAAAGTTAGTTAAACTTTATCGAGACTTATACATAAAGACTAAATTGCAGATTAATTAGGTTAAGGCCTGCGTGTCGGAGCTGCACTATCACTCCTTGATTAAATTTCCTTTAGACTTCATATTGCACATTGCCAAGGTGAGTTTCATAGCCCCTACTCTTACTTGTTTTATAACCGCTTTGGGGAAGATACATGCACATTTTACTTAAATCATTTTACTTGTGCTTTCCATGCATACTATGCTTTTACATGTTTAAAGTTTTCATCATACATAGATGTTTTATAGAACATACTAAAATGTTTGACCTAGAATATTACGCAGCTTAGCCTAAGTCCTTAGATCCCAAATTGCCCTCTTCATGAACCGTCAATTCTGGAGAAGCGAATGTTATAAATAGATCTATTGAGGGTGACACCTCTGTTCGGTTGACCCCGCTGGTCAAGGCTAAACATATAACATGTCGAGACCGAAAGTGTATCGGATAAACACTCGCCATGGGCTCACTAATTGTATGAATTCCTTGTGCATACGTAAACCGTTGTAGCTCGTTGCATGAACTTAGTGCTAGCGTAATAAAATCAATATATGACATTATATTCGTTGTAATGTACATATACCCTACTTATGGTCCACTAATGAAATCTCTTTTATGAAATCCTTTTATGAATTGAAATCATAAACTCTATGACATTATGCAAGACGTAATGATCATCAAGAACCAAATTTGAAACAAGTACAAATCCCTTTTAAATAAATCTATGAACTCACCACGTAATAGACCCCTTTTAGCATGTGTCTTCAGGTTTTGAGGTGATAGCATATCTTTGGAGGCGCAAGGCAAAGGCATGGCATGGTCATAGACGATCTATTGATATGTATGTGGGACCACTTATTTATAATGGGTCATTTTCCGCACTAATCAATAATGTAAACATTGTTTTAAAAAATAAATAAAACTTTATTTATGAAAAACCAATTGTTCTATGCTTATGTTGTGATACCAATTTAGTAGCACCCAATACTTGTATGCTTCCGCTGAGTAATTTTTGGGGGTGTTACAGATTGGCATCAGAGCCTAGGTTATAGAGAACCGTATTTTATAACCTAGACTATAACCACTTTTACAAAAACTAAACCCTATGACCGACATGCCTGCCTCCGGCCGATGCCTCACTTATGATCCTGTTGAGATCATACTTGATAAGATACATGTTTTATCATTGCTCACCTAATTTCATTATAGGTTACAATTATCTTCCCTATAATGTATATTTACGTATCACAAAGACTACACCTTTCCCTCACATAAAGAGAATAATCGTTCTAATCCTTCAAGACAACCTTTAAAAGTATTGTGGCATATTACTAGCGAACTAGCTAAGTATTTCAAAATTCATTGAACCTCGGGTGAATATAGACTCATCACCTATATTCAACCAGGGACAAATGGACATAGCCTGATCACCTATGTCCGACTCAGAGGTGAATTTTGCAAGATCTTAGGATAGTTATAATAGTCTTATGTCAAGTGAGAAAATGATAAACATGTAACATTTCAATAAGTCACACATTGACGGTTACACTAAAGCCACAATAATCGGCGTCACACTATACCATAATCACAAGCCACTCACCTAATACCCTAATCACAAGCATACCCTAATCACAAGCCACTCGCTGGTATACCTTAATTACAAGTCACTCACTGGCATCCCTTAATTACAAGTCACTCACTGGCATCCCTTAATCACAAACCACTCACTGGCATTCCTAAATCAAAAGCCACCCACTGGCACTCCTTAATCACAAACCACTCATTGATAAAAGCCGCCACCTGGTATTCCTTAATTGTAAGCCACTCACTGGCATCACCCTATTACTTAGTCATAAGCCACTCACTGGCGTCACAATATTCCTTAATCATAAGCCACTCACTGGCGTCACAATATTCCTTAATCATAAGCCCCTCACTGGCGTCATACTACTTCTTAATCATAAACTTTATAATTTCATATCACAATCGGGTTATGTTATAGTCACTCCTACCCCACACCTTACACTCCATGGACAAATCAAACCATTTTAGGAACAACCTTCCAATAACACCTATGGGAAAAATTCTCTAATGGGAATAAGCAATAAAAGAACAATAAACCTTTGGCAAAATCTAGAAAGACACAGTAAATGACCTATAATCCCGCAAAACTTGAAAATTTCAACATTAAAAAATTGATAAAAAAAAAAAAAAAAAAAAAAAGAAAAAAAAAAAAAACTCCACCCGCCTTTTAAGAATAACGTGCCTACCTTGTTACTCTCCTACAAACAAAAGAGTTGCCATACAAACTATTTCCGATTATCCCTCAAACCATTATAATCAAAATATTCCGTGAACCACTCCATGAATTATTCTACAAACCAAATTACCACCTTACCATTTCACCATAAAATAAACTACAATTCTACCCATACTTTACCAAAATAAAGTGTTCCTTAATACTTTGAAAGGTATTCCAGAACCACTCTATTGGTTACTTATTTTCTCGAAATGTGTTTTAAGTTAATACCCCATAAACAGAAATGATCAATGTCCTCCTTGATAACTAAGCCTGACCTTAGGATGTATCCTACACCTCTGCCTAAAACCATAGATAACCATGAGGTTCATCAACTATTAAACCTCCAAACCTACCCAACTTAGACAACTAAACCCTACCCGTGGCTATGGGTAAATATTATATCCTGCTACATATCCTTGCTACAATATATTTTCCAAATTTGAGGTTCCTCTTTAAAATCCAACAATAATGTTTTCCAAAATCCTTCGTTAAAATGAGCCAAATTGCTGAAACACTAAAAATTTCGCAAAACTTCCTTATACATAATAATTAAGAACCAGTTTTACAATTCTTGTGAAAATGTGTCATTTTTACACATTATCGATTTTGAAATCTGGTCTTAGTCAAACTTGTATAAACTTTTAGTCGAAAAGAGAAATTCAAAACAAATGTTTCTTCATCCCTAAGAATCAACCCATATACTTTAGAACCATTAAACACCGTAAATGGGTAATGCTTTTTGATAAAACCATGAGAAGTCAGAGATTCTCACATTAACAAAATAGTGCAACCACATAACAACAAGAATTAGAACTTTCACTCAATGAACCTACCCCGAAAATCATGGCTCCTCAAATAGAGGATGTGCTACTGGCATAAAACCTAGGTACCCATACCCAAAAAGTAAACCCTAGAACAACCTAAGGAAAATTCAAAACTTGTTCCAAATACCATCACCTCGTTCCGACACCCTACCGGAACGTGAACTGAGATCCGGGACGGATCCCCTGTAAGGTGGGTAGACTATAACAACCCGTAAAATTTCAGATTATTATAATAATATTTATCGCCGTAAAATTTAAATCAATTATTTTCCGACAAAATGCCAATATCTAAAATATAAAAACGAGAGGTCATTTCGTTCCTTTAGAAATAAGACACCGCACTTACAATACTTGCCCACAAAGTATATGTGAAATTTATTATTGTCCAAGTTAAAATTTAAGCATACATAAGCTTAACCCATCAGTTATTTCAAGACACTACAGCCAAGCAGTTGGCAAACAAAACAAAAAAATAATGAGATAAGAGAAAAATACATTTTATCAATCACTAATAATTTACTTAAAGAAAACAAAAGGTTATCTTGTGAATTTAGGAGCCAATGCGACGCAAGCACGAAACCGACATAACTAAATTAATAACGGCAAACAATTATAATCAAATTTCAACGTAATAAGAATGTCATATTATTACACTTATAAAATCGTTTCCGAAAATATAATTTCTATATTCTTCGGGTGCACCGGAAGGTACGCTTTACTGAGAATTCGACAAAACACGGTACAAATCAATACAAGAATTATAATAAAACAAAACAAATTACACATGTTCCACCCCTTATATCTCTTTCTTGTTCATTGTTTCTCTTTTTCGCTTCTATCCAAAACCAGAACCAAAAGGTTCCTCGCCCCCTTCCTCTTCGGGCTCACCATAAACCATCACCACAAATCTTCAGCCACATAATCTACCCTAAGGGGACACTAGCGCGGCTGTGAATGGAGATGGAATCCAAGTAGAGTGCCACGCTGCAATCAAGAAGAGAAAGAGGACACAAGGCTTCCTTAATATACATCTATATATAGCGTCAACTCTTGAAGCATGTTCATCCACTCATCACGACACAAAAATAATTAGGGTTCTTAATAATTAGGGTTTCTCAAAACAAAGGGGTTTTCAAAATTGATAAAGGGGTTTTGTAGTTGATGGCATAAGGAAGCTACTTCAGTTAATTGTTCCAAATCACCTCGAGTCTCCTCCAATTTGGTTTCTTTGTTTCGGTGTTCATATCCTTCGACCCACTCTTGGGTTCATTGTAAGAAATATATTATTTCTATTCTTTTTATTATTAGTTGTTGGAATTAAAATTTATTTTATTTTCGAATTCAAAATGGTCCATTTTATTTGATGTTTTTAAACCTTGCGTTGTTGAGTAATAATGATAAATGGTGATGATAGTCAAAAAACAAATTTATATATGTTGTTGTTGTTGATGTCGGCAACCAAGAATCACAAACAAGAGAGAAACCATGAAAAACTTAATCTTGAATGTTATTTCGAGTTAATCTAAGACAAGTTTGTTCCAGCTTAAATTCGTTTTAGCTTAATATGATTTCGGCTTAGTATATGAATTACAACTCCCGGCTTTCTGTTGGGCCACAACCCAACCATTCGGGTCCATTAAATTTTGTCGCAGCCCACACCGGGTATTAATCCATCTTCCGAGTCCGCGACTATTGTTTTCAAACTAGGTAATAATTCTCGCTTGTCACAACTCGCACGTCTTGCCGTCCATTTCCATTATAACATAAGTAAATCATCATACTACCCACGTCGATATTAATAAATAACTCAAGTTATCAATTGGAAATGAAATTATAAAAACAAGTGATTATACTTATCTCGACTTGTAAATTTTATATAAACTAGTAAATATATATATATATATATATATATATATATATATATATATATATATATATATATTGTGGAAACGTAGAGGGGGGTGAATACGTTACCGCTTAAAAACTTTAGATCTTTAGTATCAAATCGCTTATGAAGCTTGTTATAATATGAAAGTACCAATTATTGTTTGTGACTAATATAAAGTATGGTAAACCAAGTTGTCACACAATCATGAACATCAAACCACATCACAAACAATAGTATAGTGCAAGTATAAAAGTAAAGAGATAAAGAAAGGAAAGTGCAAACCGAACACGAGGATTTATAGTGGTTCGGTCACGGATCTCCTTTCCGCCCTACTCCACTCCTCGAGTACCCAACTCGAGAGTTACTTCACTAAATCAACAAGCTCCCTTCTCGGCGGAGAAAACCTTACAATCGTTGCTTACACTTTTTCCGGTACAAAGCTAAATACCGGTTCTAGTTCGAGGTAGAACCAACCTAACGTCGCCTATACAATATTTCCGACACTAAGCTAGATGTCGAATTCTTTTACAAGGGTACAACCACTCCCAATATGTTTTATGGCCCAACATAATAAACCTTGTGTTTTATGGCACAAACACATAAACCATCTAATCTAGTTTGGTGAAAGTGTTGTTATGATGCAATGATGTTTACACTAATGATCCATGACACAAATGTCTAATGGATATGAATAACTACTTCTAAATGAACTTCCATTGATAGGAAGCCTTCATGATGAAGATCACAAGTTCCCTAAACTTCTTGTGATAGATCTTCAACTTGTGGTAAGTGGGGATGGCTAAATCTCCAAACTTTCCTTGGTTGATCAAAGAGTATGCTTACAACAAAGATGAATGTTAGAAGCATTATGATCATGATCATTAGGGTGTTTAATGTATGTTATTACATTGTTAATGATTGATCTAAATGTATGCAAGAAGGTGGAGAAGATGTGATTTGAAGTGGTGAAGAAATGGGAAAACAATGGGCTTCTATTTATAGCCAAAGTGGACAGAGCGTCCACGACCACGGACCCCTTTAAAAGGGTTCCGTCCTTTATACAATTTGGTACCGTGGGTGCCTGACATAAAAATCTAAAAATCTTTCTTCAAATCTTTCCAAGATATTACCAAATCTTACTAAGATCACATTTGATATATTGTGTGTCAATCTAACCAAAATATTCAAGTGATCTTCCAAGGATTTCAAAGATGATGCATGACATGATGTAACATGTATTTCCATTTTTAGATTAAAAGGTTTATCAAGGTAAACTTGTAAAATGTATTATGTAACTAGTTAATAAAATGTCTAGTTACCTTTTGAAATACTTGTGAATGCAAAATGTAAAATGAGGTTCGAAATAGAATGGTTAACCTATTAAAATACTTAGTGACTCTAAATGTATTTTAAACATTCTAAATGATTTGTTAATGGGTTTGATCATAATGCCACATAACAAACATGTACGAACCTGTGTTGTAACATACGAGGACTTGAGACATCGAGAGGTGTTGAATGTATGTTGAGACAAATATAATTACAAGTAACTTGTACATTTTACGTTATGTATTACAAGTTACATGTTTGTCATCAATCAAAACAAACGAGACTGTATAGATTAAATATCGTAATATTTGCACTAACAATCTCCCCTTTTGATGATGACAAAATATATGTAAACGTAATAGAAAGTAAAATGTAAAAGGTTACTTGTATCCTTACTACCTTTACATTACCTTCTCCGTTTACACTCTTCTCCCCCTTTTGTCGAAACAAAAAGGGCGTGTCCTTGGAGTTTAACTTCATTTCTCCCCAAAAAGGCGAGCTTGCATCATCCCTAGTGAAGTTAAATCGTCTACTTCAATCCGTCCCTTGTTTGGTAGAGGATCCATGGATCAAATAAAGAGGCTTACCCTACATCAAGGTTAGTTTTATGCAACAAAAATTATGAGAAATATATGAAAAAGAAAAATGCATTGCAATGTTAGCCTATTTTCTTCACTTTTTATCGAAGCACAAATGCTTGTTGAAAAGTGAGAATGATGATAAATGCGTGCTTGCTCCCCCTTGACGGTTGCTCCCCTTGTTTGAGGCGCAGTGGTATGATTAAAACCTACAAAAAAATTATTAGTGCAAAACTATATTCGTCATTAGACGAGTAAGTGTTATACAACAAAGTGTGTATAAGATGCATTCAGTAAATTCTTGACGGAAGCTCCCTTGCTCTAGGGCATCAAGATGAACCTTCAAAATAAATATTAGTATAATAGAAGCTTTGTCTTTAGACAAATATGTCATATACAACCAAGTGTATAGACGATGCAATATGAGTGCTTAAAGGATATTCCTCCTTGTTCTAGGATGTCAAGAAGCACCTAAAATAAGAAAAATAATTGATGCAAACTTCATCCTTAGATGAGTAAATTATATACAATCGAGTGTATATGATGATGAACCTACAATGAAAAACATTAGTGCAATATATTTCATCTTTTTCACAAAGAAAAATAAGATGTATATATGTGATAAATGATATAATCAAAGATCTCATGAAGTGTAGTCTCCTAATTACAATCATAAGAAAAGTGAGAATATAATATGATAAAACCTACAAAATAGTTCCTAGAAAGAAGATATGAAGTCTTCCACCGGGTGTGCCACTAGTGGTGCTAGTGTTGGTGTCGGTTTACTAGTAGGATTCATGTGGTGATGATAGATGACTCGAGATTTACAAAAGTAAGTTTTCGCTAATCCATGGTGGTGATGATTAGTGAAAGTGGTGATGGAAGGTGGTGGTGATTAGGTAGGAAGCTATTAAGGAGTTAGAAACTCGTATGTATAGCAAATATAAAAATATGGACTCATGCAATCCTTTCGTCATGTCAAGTGACCAAAGCTAAGAAGAAAAAAATATGAATGGACATTGCATTTCAATGATGCATAAGGGTTATGATTTGAATGATTTATTGATGCTAACAACCTATTGTTTTGAGCAAGTTCTCATATGCTTCAACCCAAGAGTAATCAATAATGTGTTCTATCTAAGAATATATAAAAGTGATAACATGAAGATAAATTCGTTCATTGATTGACACGAATTATAAAATGACCTATTCTAGGTGACAATGGGAAAGGTAGTATTAGCATGGTTTTGACCGACATGGATGATTATCACTTTGAAAAGAAGTGAAGACAATATGGAAAATACTAATAATAATAATAATGAGTACCTATATGAGGATGAGAATGACATCATATAAGTGAGAGTTGGATGGACCAACGTGTTGGAAATGGCTGTTTTGATTAATATATTGTTTGCACTAACAATGACATGCATGATATATGTCAAGCGAGAAAAGGATAAGATCCTATGATGGTGTTCTAGATAGTGAAGTTGTAAGGTGCTAGTTTTAAGGAAAATCCTAGATTCGTTGATTGTGGAGATGAAGAAGTTTGTAAAACACATGATGTGTTTTTCACTTGATGAGGTATTGGTGCAAACTTGTGATATAAGGTTAAAAAGGTTGAACTAGTTGTGGTTTCATGAACCGGTTTTAGCTAAGTGGTGTTTACCTATGTGTTGGTATTTTAGAGTCTAAGAGACATAAATTTTGACAAAAGACAATTATGTGAATGGATTTCTCTCCCCTTAATTGGTGGATATTTAACATAATGTGCAATGTATCAAATAAGGAATGACAACAAAGTGTTTAGGAGGTTATTCGGATTAACGAAAGAGGTGAGCTTAGTAATGTTTTTCTGGATGATGGTTAGCATACAATGAGCTTCAACCTTAAAGTCATGTACTTCTTCTCGATTAATACGAGATGATCGTATGATGAGGCATGTGGTTTCCTAATAGGAAGTGAAGAGGATTAGAGTATTGTTATAACTAAATAATGATGGAGATGATTTTTGGAAAGCGGAAGCTTAAATTGAGATTTGGAAAGAGGTCGGTTGAAAGACAAAAATGCAAAGCCAACCCGCTAGAACTTAATTCTATATGCTTTTAAACTATATGCAAGTGTAGGGGTCCCATAAAGCATAGTACTAATCTACGTAGCAATAAAGGGATTATGCAAAATGAGCATACAAAAGTTAAAACCAATTGAGATAACAAATAATTTGTTATCAACCCACAAAACAAATTTGTTAGTGACAAAAGATGTTAACATGATAGAAATCAAATGATAACATGTTATATAAGCAAGAACAACACATTGCACTTAAGTAGACAAGAGATCACCATACAAGATAGCATCAAGACAATCATATTATGCAAGAATACAACTTTATTCAAGACATTTCATTTTGAGATTGTTTTGTCGTTAGACTTAGACGTATAAGCATACTTGGCTTATAAATTAACACAACAATCTATGTGATTAATTTGTAAGATAAAAAGGCTTCTAAAAGTTTGTCATACCAAAAGCTCTTTGACATATTATATGTGCACACGTAGCAAACAAATTATGTGACAAGAAGCAAAAGAAACAAGATGAAAGAGTCATGCAAGCCATGTTTAAGACATAACAATTTGGAGCATGTATCATTTAGATCGTACTACACATAGATATAATGAATGCCAACTAATAGCTTTCAAACACAAATATATCATATCAAAATTATCACATATCAAAATGACATATTATGAGTTCATAAGCAACATGTTAATCATGCTAAGGATAATTCAAAAGTAAGTATCATGCAAATAAAGTTTAGGTTTTAAACGTTTAGTAGCATGAAACAAGGATACAAGCATTATAAAAACCGTACTAAGGTTTACACATTTGACTAGTTATCAAACACTAAGATAATGTCAAATCAACTTATCGTATCAAACAAGAACATGTAATCAACACATGTAAGTGCAATGCAAGTGGTTTTACTAAGGTTTATACATTTGACTAGTTATCAAACACTAAGATAATGTCAAATCAACTTATCGTATCAAACAAGAACATGTAATCAACACATGTAAGTGCAATGCAAGTGGTTTTAAAAGAAAAGTCATATATACTACTTGTTTGATTAGTATTCCTAAGGCGAGGCAAACTATCAATGTTTTAACACTTACTTTAGGCAAGTATAGGAATACAGATTTTTCAAGTTGGAGAATGAATATGAGACTATTACTAGCGGTGCTCAATTAAGGCTAAACACGACCATTTTAACGGGTGATTCCACATACCCAACTTCTCTCCAGGAAGCAATTCAACCGTTAGGTCAAATTGAGTTTCTAGTGCAATAGGTTCTCCAGTAGTCATTCTCATGTTAGAAAGATGGGAACTCCTACTTTTGCATATTAAAGTGCATAAAAGATGATAGTTTACCAATACTTAGCTTAATGTGACTTAACTAATATGCAATATAACTAAAGTGATGAAGACGTCATGTTATACACATGAATTTTAACAATGGTGTGTTTGATAAACAATGTGTTTTAATCTTGTGTTAAGAATCTAAGGTTTGTTCAAATTACAAAGCTAATTGTATGATCTAATGGATGACATCTTTTATGTTGAAGTGTATACTTTAAAAGTGATTGAATTATCTAAGACTAGGGAATGGAATATGTTAAATTAAGAATGTTCTCAAGAAAGTTCTTTGGAACTTTATTTGACAAGAATCTAAATAAGGTTACTAACTTCAATAGATCATGTGTATGTTCTAGAGATGTGTAGTTTCAACCTTGGATGTGCACAAGGTTTGAGCAAGGTTAGGTTATGATGTACGCTTGAAAGGAAATGAATACAAATAGTATCTTTCAACAAATGAGATTATCGCATGGGATAAAGTTATCATGCTTATGAAAATAAGTATGACAAGATGAATTGAATATGCTAGTTCATAGAACTTGTTCGTTTCAAGATCATTTAGCCAATGAGGTGTAATGAAATCTCTTGTAACATAACCATATATGTCGCAAGGAGAGAATGATGCATAGGATATACAATATCCTTTTAATAAGATGAATACTTAACGTATGATTTCTTAGGCATAATGTTTTTCAAAACATCATGTTTTCCTAAATGAAGATATGAAGCCAAAGTGTTTGAATTGGATAGTCCTATCTAAATAAACTTGGTCTCAAGATTATATTCACTAGATGATGACAAGAGGAATTCACTCGAGTTTCTTATGTATACTCCTCAAGAGTCATTATTGCTTGGGGTGTATGATGTTGACTTTGAGATTGCATTTTAACATATGTTGTTAAAATGTTGATTTGAGGTTTAACGAAATTTATGCAGAAGTTTAATGACAAAGTATTACTAATACTTTGATAATTTGTGAAGGTAGTACTACTTATACCTAGTGGAAATTGACAACAATTACCAAGAGCACCATGCTTATTTGATAGTTGAGGTTCTAGCCATAATGAATTATCTAAGTCCTTATATGTGGGAAGGAATGTTTGAGTTTGTTCAAACGTGCATTTGATTCAGTACAAGTGTTGGACACAAGGGCTTTTTGAGCAATACACTTAACAAATTCAAATGATGGTAAGGATGGTGGATTGGTTGATCTAGGTGGTAGGTTTTCTAGTGTGTCTAAAAAGGATGTGGTGATGTAGGGGTTTGTTGTGCTATGTGAATACTTAGGTTGATTGTCCATAGATGTTGAACATAAAAAGTACGGATACTAATTCTTATGGTTCATTGGTTGCTACAACTAGTGGGTGAAGTACTTGAAGCTTTGGTTATGTCTATGAAGCTTAGGGGTTGAGGTATAGGTTCACCTTGAAATGGGACGTTTGATTTAAAGGATGCTCTTGGAAGATCATGAGCAATACTCTTAATGGTGCCAAAAGATGGAAGAGGGATAGTAGGTGTCAGAGAGGGATAAGTGGCACAATGGGTTGTTTGTTTTGGTTAAGTGTTTCAACATGTGTTGTTAAAATACTTGGGTGTTGATTTTTCGGATATGACTTTTAATGACTACAATCGTAAGTCGCATATACTTGAATATTTCGGATGAAATACTTAAGTTGTCAATCCTAATTTGTTGAGATTATAAAGCTTAGATTGAACTCAAGTATAACAAGACTTGATAGTATGTCTTTAACATACGTGTGAGTTATGACTCTATGTAAATACTTATCGTCTTGAAGGATGACACATTATTTTCATGTTAACCAAGTGAGGCAATACATGTAGATACAAAACAATATCTATAGTCATATGATAGACTTGTGTATGATACCTTTGCAAATAATGAGTCCAGATTTGTTAGTCTCGGTAAGTCATCTAAGTCATCCGCAAACGGGTGAGGAGATGTTGGTGGTGTTGCACAAAGTTTGATAGAGACAAGCTTTGGAGACTTTGGTAGTGACGGTGTTTTGGATGGTTGTGAAGTAGTCATAATGGTGGGTGATTTTGGTGGTGGAGTTGGAGTACTTAAGTTTAGAAAGTTCACATCTTGAATGGGTGATGAGATGTTGAGAGGTAATGAGTCTAAGGATGAAGAGTTCAAGTTAATGTAGCAACAAGATCGAATGCTAATCCTAGTGGTTTTCTTAAGTGTCTTATTTGAGGTTAAAGATTTAGTCATTTTGACTTTGCTTTGAGAAATGCTAAGCTTAAGGAAAAGTAACATTGAAGGTGTGAAAATGACCATCCTGAATGTGTCGATTTATGGAACTAAGGATTCATGCACTTTATGTTAATTCATACAAAGATAGTAGTTTCTAATGAGATGGAAGTGTCTAAGATCATGTCAAACATCCTAAGTTAATTCATTGAGGATGTGTTGAGTGAGGTATGAAAGATATGCATTAACAACTATCCTAGAAACAAAATTTGGTAATCTAGATTGCGAGATTTAGTAAAATTAAACAACTTACCTGTAGAATCCACGGCACCAATTTTCGCACAGGAACCCTTAATTTGGTGCCACCTGTCCGCCTGCATGAACGGCGGTACCAAATGCATACAGACGGTACCAAATTTTGGTGCCGCTAATCCGTGGACACCAGAAAACTTCACAGACCCATTTTTTGGTGTCGGGGAGTTTTCCGAAACCTGAATTTTTGCTTAAAACATGTGACATTAATCATTTCTAGTTAGGAAAAGTCAATAACACATATACAAACATAGTGGAGCATAGAATTTGACCAAGGGCTAACGATTTTCACATATAAGTGAAAATGGGTAAAATTTGATAACACCCGTGTGTTATCCCCCTGCATGAACCGGTTAGCATACATCAATGTTTTAAGTTAGTTTATCATCCTACAAAGTGAAAACATATAAATTACATCATACAACATTGTTTTTGTCCTTGTACCAAACACTCTCTTAAAACCTTCATTTTTCAAAGTACTTGACTAATTTACTTAGTACTTATTGCTAAGTGAGTTATGACATTTCATAAGTTATGCGAGATGTTAGTATAACCTATGCAAATGAAGTGATCTAATTCTACAAGCGATGGTAAAACAATTTTCCAACTTAGTGCACAAAATCTATCAAATAACCTATTGTGCATAAACAAGAAATCGTCAAACAAACGAATAAATAACATGGCAAGATTGACACTTATATTATGCAAACAAACAAGTGTAAACAACAATTTGAAAAGTAAGCAAGCAACATATATGCAAACAACATAAACAAGTGGTCATTTAGCATAGCATAACAAGAAAGACACTTTTCGTCATTTTATGTTTAAATATGACGATGTATACCAAGCTTGATTAGTTTCCTTTAAACATATTACCAAATTATTTAGTTTCAAAGGAAGTTGTATCAAAGTTCTAAGAATACCAACTTAAATTGCTTGATTCAAAAATTTGAGTTTTTATGTTAAAGCGAAACTCAATATTTTAGACATACTGTAGTATTTGGTATATTTCACTTATTTAAAATTAGACTCAGGCTATGAGAGTATTTTTAAATGAAAGTAGACTCAATTCCCTTTAAAATGATAGGTGGCTCGACTGCATCGGACTTACGGTTAATTAGTTATGATTTTTGAAGTTGCCCAAAAACTCGCATACCGTACACACGGATTCCATGGAACCAAATAAAGGGATCCGCCCTTTATAAGATTTGGTGCCGTGGTCCTCTGAGACGATTCACCAAAACTAGTATTTGACATAGAGAAAACGTGTGTGACTTACTAGATTTCATAGTAAACATATAATACACATATTTAACAACATATCTACTTGTGTAACTTATCTTAAACATTTACGGAGGTGATTTTTCAACAAAATTTATAGTTATCCCAAACACTCCTTTAAAATCATATTTCTTCGTAAATTTTCTATAAGCACACAATACAATACTTACTAGTTCTTTCAACAAACTTTTTATTTTATTTTTCAAGAAAACCTTCAAGCTTGTATACAAAGTTACATTTAACAACAAAATTTCTAAGTATAACAAGCAAAACATTTTTCATATTATTTTTCGCTTCAATGGTAATTTGATACATGGATCGTACTCTATTTTAAAACCATTTGTTTTGAAAATAAGAGCTACATGGCTCTGATACCAATTGTGGAAACGTAGAGGGGTGGTGAATACGTTACCATTTAAAAACTTTAGATCTTTAGTATCAAATCGCTTATGAAGCTTGTTATAATATGAAAGTACCAATTATTGTTTGTGACTAATATAAAGTATGGTAAACCAAGTTGTCACACAATCATGAACATCAAACCACATCACAAACAATAGTATAGTGCAAGTATAAAAGTAAAGAGATAAAGAAAGGAAAGTGCAAACCGAACACGAGGATTTATAGTGGTTCGGTCACGGATCTCCTTTCCGCCTTACTCCACTCCTCGAGTACCCAACTCGAGAGTTACTTCACTAAATCAACAAGCTCCCTTCTAGGCGGAGAAAACCTTACAATCGTTGCTTACACTTTTTCCGGTACAAAGCTAAATACCAGGTTCTAGTTCGAGGTAGAACCAACCTAACGTCGCCTATACAATATTTCCGACACTAAGCTAGATGTCGAGTTCTTTTACAAGGGTACAACCACTCCCAATATGTTTTATGGCCCAACATAATAAACCTTGTGTTTTATGGCACAAACACATAAACCATCTAATCTAGTTTGGTGAAAGTGTTGTTATGATGCAATGATGTTTACACTAATGATCCATGACACAAATGTCTAATGGATATGAATAACTACTTCTAAATGAACTTCCATTGATAGGAAGCCTTCATGATGAAGATCACAAGTTCCCTAAACTTCTTGTGATAGATCTTCAACTTGTGGTAAGTGGGGATGGCTAAATCTCCAAACTTTCCTTGGTTGATCAAAGAGTATGCTTACAACAAAGATGAATGTTAGAAGCATTATGATCATGATCATTAGGGTGTTTAATGTATGTTATTACATTGTTAATGATTGATCTAAATGTATGCAAGAAGGTGGAGAAGATGTGATTTGAAGTGGTGAAGAAATGGGAAAACAATGGGCTTCTATTTATAGCCAAAAGTGGACAGGAGCGTCCACGGACCACGGAACCCTTAAAAGGGTTCCGCCCTTTATACAATTTGGTACCGTGGCCCTGACATAAAATCTAAAGAATCTTTCTTCAAATCTTTGCAAGATATTACCAAATCTTACTAAGATCACATTTGATATATTGTGTGTCAATCTAACCAAAATATTCAAGTGATCTTCCAAGGATTTCAAAGATGATGCATGACATGATGTAACATGTATTTCCATTTTTAGATTAAAAGGTTTATCAAGGTAAACTTGTAAAATGTATTATGTAACTAGTTAATAAAATGTCTAGTTACCTTTTGAAATACTTGTGAATGCAAAATGTAAAATGAGGTTCAAAATAGAATGGTTAACCTATTAAAATACTTAGTGACTCTAAATGTATTTTAAACATTCTAAATGATTTG
Organism: Chrysanthemum makinoi; assembly: GCA_910596185.1. Taxonomy (NCBI): domain Eukaryota; kingdom Viridiplantae; phylum Streptophyta; class Magnoliopsida; order Asterales; family Asteraceae; genus Chrysanthemum; species Chrysanthemum makinoi. The sequence continues at coordinate 79,500,848 of OU343217.1, forward strand.
TTAATGGGTTTGATCATAATGCCACATAACAAACATGTACGAACCTGTGTTGTAACATACGAGGACTTGAGACATCGAGAGGTGTTGAATGTATGTTGAGACAAATGTAATTACAAGTAACTTGTACATTTTACGTTATGTATTACAAGTTACATGTTTGTCATCAATCAAAACAAACGAGACTGAATAGATTAAATATCGTAATATTTGCACTAACATATATATATATATATATATATGTGTATATATATATATATATATATATATATATATATATATATATATAGACACTTGATGAGAACCATATATAAAACTCAATTATATCAATTTTTGACAAAGCCAATTAAATAGAAGGATTTTCACACGAGTCATACTAATTCTTCAACAAACTATTCTACGATTTATAAAACGAAATATAGTACTTAAAAACCTATATCGCAAGATGTTTTCATTGTCGATGGTATATACAACTTTTGAAACATATTGATATGTGAACCATAATTATTAAAACCCTACAATGTATTTTACTAATGCAATTTACACCTGGACTAAATTAAGACTCAAATCTCTTTATAATGAACTTATGCTAAATGTTCTAAATATATATATACATTTAAAATATATATCTTTTTCATTTACATTGACAACGTCTTATTATAAGAATACTATTCTTCCGTGTAACATCTTTTGGTCATCGTGGAACCAAAGTCGTAATTCCACCTTTGAGATCTCTTTCCATGTCATCCTTCACAAGCCGAAATCTATCTAATTCCTTGTAAATTGTTTTTAGATCAACGATACCACATAAGCAACAACAACAAAAACATTTAAAACCTATAAAGTTAGTTAAACTTTATCGAGACTTATACATAAAGACTAAATTGCCGTATTAATTAGGTTGCGTGTCGGAGCCGTGCACTATCACTCCTTGATTTAATTTCCTTTAGACTTCATATTGCACATTGCCAAGGTGAGTTTCATAGCCCCTACTCTTACTTGTTTTATAACTGTTTTGGGGGAAGATACATGCTCATGTTACTTAAATCATTTTACTTGTGCTTTCCATGCATACTATGCTTTTACATGTTTAAAGTTTTCATCATACATAGATGTTTTATAGAACATACTAAAATGTTTGACCTAGAATATTACGCAGCTTAGCCTAAGTCCTTAGATCCCAAATTGCCTCATCATGAACCGCCAATTCCTGGGAAGCGTAATGCTATAAATAGATCTATTGAGGGTGACACCTCTTTCGGTTGACCCGCTTGGGTCAAGGCGAAACATATAACATGTCGAGACCGAGTGTATCGGGATAAACACTCGCCATGGGTTCACTAATTGTATGACTTCCTTGTGCATACAGAAACTGTTGTAGCTTCGGTTGCATGAACTTAGTGCTAGCGTAATAAAATCAATATATGACATTATATTCGTTGTAATGTACATATACCCTACTTATGGTCCACTAATGAAATCTCTTTTATGAAATCCTTTTATGAATTGAAATCATAAACTCTATGACATTATGCAAGACGTAATGATCATCAAGAACCAAATTTGAAACAGTGTATTGAAATCCCTTTTTAAATAAATCTATGAACTCACCAAAGTAAATCGACCCCTTTAGCATGTATCTTCGTGTTTTGAGGTGATAGCTTTTCTTTGGAGGCGCAAGGCAAAGGCATGGCATGGTCATAGACGACTCTGATTTATGTATTGGGACCACTTATTTATAATGGGTCATTTTCCGCACTAATCAATAATGTAAACATTGTTTTAAAAAATAAATAAAAGTTTATTTATGAAAAACCAAATGTTCTATGCTTATGTTGTGATACTAATTTAGTAGCACCCAATACTTGTATGCTTCCGCTGAGTCATTTTTGGGGGTGTTACAGTAGTGAATTGGAAAAGTAATACGTGAGTATAACGACAAGGAATTCCTAAACGCGATCTAGAATAACAAGTCGTTTTAGGGAAAATGCAACATGTACTAAATGCATATGAGTTTTAGAAAGTTTTATCACCCTTATACACTTGTAGTGAGGTTTTACAAAGTTACGTAAGTCAAACGTTTAAGAAAAAGAGTAAAAACGCATTTTTAACACTTTAAACCCTAAAAATAAAGTTGTGTTACTTATTAAGTTTATCCGAATTCAATTGAACGTATCTACTTCATTTTAAGCTTATTTTTCTTCGTTAAACTCTCTAAACGTAGGTGAGTATGTCTACTTTTATTATTTCAAGGCCTCAATTCATTAAACTATGATTCGAGTGTCGGTTTATACAAAAAAAACTTGGACTTGCTGTTAAGGTTTTTCAAAAAAATTCTGACTTCATCAGGCTATATTTCACTCGTTTTCGAAAGAACTCATTTGGTTCAAAAGCCTAGGTTTATTGTTTTTTAGTCTAATTTCAAAAAATGTAAGACACTTGTCTCAATTCTACACCAATTATTTTATAAAATCAAAAGTACATACAAGTGTCAAAGTTGTCCAAAATTAGAAAACATAACAGACTTCTCGAGGCCGTGTCAGTTTTGGACAACCGATCCCGTATCATTTATTAAAAATATCAAATCAACTCCAAAAATTAGGAAATTCGATGGGGAATATCCTAAGACATATATTTAAGTATGTGTAAATTGTCTTGTCCCAGAAAAATGTTTAAGATGGTTTTCTATGGTGATGAATATGACTGAAAATCTAGGACAAATTATGTGTTTTCTAACCTAACTTTAACTCAAATTTCAACACAAACAATAATAAATAAGTGATATAAAAATGACATGGAATAATATATAAACATGAAATGAGTATGGAAATGCTTACAAATGTTGATGGTGATTAGTGAACAAAAAACCCAAAGAAACTTATGAAAAACCCAAAACTGACAACTCCAAAACCCTAACTTCAATTTCCCTTTGAACCAAGCTTTAAACCAAATCAACCAATGACCAAATTATACTAGAGGGAGTGTGTGTTTGTTGTCATGTGTTATGGAGAGAAATAAGAGATATTTGTGTGTTGTAAGTGAATGAAAACTAGTTAGGTGGTGCCCTTTTATAGAAACAAAAAGGGTATGGTTGAATGTTCAAGATCCAAGTCACATGCTTGTATATAATAAAAAAATGAATGGCATGGTGAGGGTAATTTACAAGTTCAAAGTAAAAAAAAAGTTGGAATACCTACAAGTGGAGGGTCGGTTATTGAGGTATACAGGGGGAGGGATTTTTGAATTTTTAAAGTATATAAATGTGTATGTATGTACATATTACAAAATGTGGTGGATTGGGTTGGTTATTAATGCAAGTTTAAATGACTTGCGTAAAATTTATAAAAAACAAATGTAATTGACTTATGAAATATACATGTAAAAGTCATATAGTACATATATGTTACGTAGACTAGACGTAGCCTAGTGCCGTTATACGTTCAAGGTTGTTTTCCATCGTACGCGATTTATCCTAACGGTTATATGTTAAAGTAAATGTTCAATGTAAAATGTTTTGAGTTTATAGCTGTGTAATGACCTAAAAAATACGAGTTGTTACAGTCTACCATCGTTAAAGGAATTTTGTCCCGAAATGTGTGTTGATTGTCGGTGTTGTGTCTGTAAAGAGGTGAGGGTACTTGCGACGGAGTAGTTCTTCTTGTTCTTGTCCCGAAGGTTTATTTTTGGATGGATAGTCCTCGGGTTCAAGTTCGTACTCATGTCATAGGATACACGTAAGCCCACTTATTTACAATTCGTTATTTATCTAAAGAAGCGTCCCAATCTAGGTACATGAAGAATTATAAACTTATGATTTGGCGATTTACAATTTCTTTATTTAAGCGAAGAGGCGTCTCAATCCATTTAAATAAGGAGATTATACATCATCCTACTTAAGAATTCCCGACACAACACGTATACTCAACCAATATGTTAATAGGCAGTGGATTATGAGGCGACGTAGGTGTTCAAAAAGTATGGGATGAGTGTTCAAACTTGTTGATTCCAGTTGAACTAGATCTTCTTCCTTAGCTTGTAAAAGGATTAGTTATATTAGATAAATCTAACACAACTATAGTATAGAAACTATGCTTGAATGTATTAAAAATTATGCGGAATCTAATCTTTAATATTTAGAAAAATTATCAATGAAACAGTAAACCAATGAATACACAGTTCAACAAACAAGCTACAATATTTTTAATGATAAGAATATGAATACTCTTAACAGTATTAGGGTTACAAAACCTTGAAGCTAAACGGCTGTATGTATCAAGATTTCTAACTCTATAGCCTAGGACCTCCTTTTATACACAAAAATGTCCTACACGGCTTACAATACTTTCCTCAGTATATCAAATCTTTTCTATAATTATCTTATACATATCTGATAAGCAGTACTAACAAAAACATCCAATAATACTATCTTTCACTAACAGTTGTAACTTTACACCATCAGTCTTAACCTTGAACAACATTAACTTTGTACTAGGGTCTTAACTTTTGCACTGACACTGGCAGTTGTAACTTGAACTAGCAGTCTTAACTTTGTAACCAGTAGTTGTAACCACTTAGCATATATTCCTTGAAGTTCCTTAGAAGCACAAACTTTGTAAGAGCAGCAGTAATTCCAACATGAGTAGCAGTAACACAAACAAAATTAAGAAGGCTTTTAATCCCAACAAAACTCATCTTCAGAGGCGGATAGTAAGGTAATCAGACTGACAGACTGTAACAATTATATGTTAAGTAAATGTTCAAGCGTTCAAGGTAAAATGTTGAGCTTATAGTTGAGTAATGACCTGAAAATACGAGTTGTTACATATAAGCTTAGGTACATGGATAATATTCATATAATTATGGATATGCTTTACAAACCTTCAGTATTATATGTTTTTATATGAAAAGAAGTTACATTTTTTGTACTATTTTCGTCACAATATTATTGTTCATTTTTTCATTTTCTTGTTGTCTTAGAGTGCAAGGTGTGGGGAGAACGAATAACACGTTATTCGTCTGTCATCTCAGTGCCACATCATCAGGGTACCAATATCACACCAGCAACTAAACACCATACTCAACAATAAAACTAATAACACATTGTAGTTTCACAAAATACCACCATCGAAAATACCTACTCACTCACAAAAAAATGAAAAAAGAAAAAAAAAAAGACAAAGAAACAAACGACATATGTTATTGCATTGGCTAAATGACCAATGGCACGCGAATGGCTAAAGGGGCGGTGCAGGATAGCAGACGAATGACATGTTGTTGCTACCTACGGCGAACGAAAAATCTTCCCATACCGAGCACTCTTAAAAGGATTTATAATATTAAAATAAAACTTGAAATTGTTTGAGTTTAACGTATTACTCTTAATCAAAATTATTATTTATAAAACTAAATAAAAGCATCAATTAATTGTAAAAATGATAAAAGTGTATTTTAGTTGTTTTTGCAGAAGCAAAAGAAATGATAATACATTTTCTTTATAGAGATTGTTTGCTATTTTTTTATTATTAAGTCATGTTTAATTAAGAAGTTACTTAATGTAGACACTCTAAGTTATATTACTTAGTAATATTTTTAAGAGTAAAAAACACGGTTGGTCTCTAATCTTGTACCTAAACATCACGCTGGGACAAACTTGCCTTTTTCATCGTGGGAAGTCCAAAACAAGGTTTTTATAGTCTAAATTAGTCGCTTGACCCATTTTCCGTTAGTCAACGTCTGTTATTTTCCCCATGTGCCTTGCACACGAGGGCAAAATGATCATTTCATTGTTTTGGTTAATTATTTTGGTGGTAAGACTGGTACAACATTAGGGACTAACGGTGTTTAATCAATAAAGTTATACCATCATTACCACCACCCTTCCTTTATCTATTTTTCCTGCTTATCTCTCTAAATTTCTGCTTCTCTCTCTAAAATTAATAGCAACATAGAATGAAAGAATGAACTAGTATGCAATATTATCAACTAGACAATTGCAAAAATAAATTTCAACAAAACCTGGGAAATTGATTATATATTAATACCAAACATATTACAATCAAATAAACATACTACTGAATTGGACAATCCCAATCAGAGATACAATCAACATACTACAACCTATCCAATATCGGCTAAAACTCTAACATATCATATGCACATACAATGCACCTTATATTTGTTTATCCTTTTGATCGTTCTTTATTTACCTTCTGAGTCATCTTGTTTTGCACGTACTCCTCAGTGGCACCTTCACGAGAGAAGGCTGTAACAAGCTCGGAAAGAGCACCAGTCTCCAAGAAATTATTAAGCTCGTCCTCATATATGAAATCCTGATAATATAAGGACTCTCGAGTTAGGCATTATCCAAAACAAGACATGGTTGATTCTTTTTTTCCCCCTCCTGTTAATGGGTAAAATAAATAGGTTTGCTAATAAGAAAAGTCACCCAAAACAAAAGTGTACTTTCACAGCATAACACCTCCTAACTCAGTTTCAATAATAGCATCAATTAGATTATTATCAAAATACTACAGTTTTGTAATCATATTTGATACATTACATGTTTATAATAAAATTTATAGTTTTTTAGGCCAACCCAAACAAACAAACCACATATTATAATTTGCACGTTTATCATGTTAGCCAACCCACCAGACCCCACTCATTATGGCACCTCAAACTATGACCTTTAAAAAGAGTGTTTTGAACATACCACTTTGCGATTCCTGCATTCGAAGAATAAGATGGCCGTTCCGAGCTCAGTCCCAGCTTCCTTCTGAGCTAACCTATCCTGAAGGAAACCTCTAAATGGAGCCAATCCAGTGCCCGGGCCAATCATGATAACTGGGACCTTAGGATCAGAAGGAAGTCTGAAATTGGATGTTTTAACATAAATTGGGGCCCAACTGCAATCCTGGCTTTCTATCATAGGCATGAAATCCTGAAAAAAAACATCAAGTTAAGATTAAAATCGTATCAAAGTTCAAATCGAACTCTATTCGGCCACCAACAAAGAAAATGAGCTAATACCTTCATCCATGTTGAACAGACTCCCTTGTGAACGCAACCTGATGATGTTTGCTCATGCACTAATGCGCAAGTTACATGAATCCTGTTTGGCGCAAACCTGAAACAGCATGGCATTTATAAGTTGATCCTGATCATATGTCTCTGGTTTGTCATGGAACACAACGCGGTATTCTGCAACAGCAGCTGTGTATGGAGTGGCTACAGATGTATCATCCTCATCACGAAGTAACTATTCCAACTCAGGCCATACCAACTCTTTCCTGAAGAAGCAGTGTTCAATCAAATATTTTAAACTCATCACACGACCACTTATTGAAAACTAGTTGATTTTCAGCATTCAAATGAAGAAGTGCATTTATCTAATACCATGCAGTGAAGTCGTCTTCGATACATTGATCATCGTCTCCCACGCCAACATGAACAAGGCTCTTTGCACCTGTAGATAGTGAAAAGTTTAGCATTAGACAAAGGGGAAATCATTCATAAAGCAACATGATAGAAAAACTGCCAATTTCTATATCTACTCAAATATAGACGACATAAACTTGTTAGATACTATTCAGTAGTAACATTCATGAATAACCACCCTCTTCGTAATGAAGTGTGATGATCACTTTCTAGTACAATGCAATGTACTAGCTTCAAAACATTAATCATCACACTTCAAACTTACACATGATAGCTATGGACCATCTGCCTATTTATTATATGGGAGTTAACGTTGAGCTAAGTGAGTACAAGAACCAACCAAGTAAACAAGCTAATGAAACACATCTTCTATGGTGTTTCACTGAATGAAGTTCCACGTGTCTCCTTATGGAACATAAAGTGCTCAAGTTACCAACATAAGCTGGCAAAAGTAAATGACCACCCACTCAACAAAGCAATATTCTTATTTAAATGAATCAGGATATGCAAGGAAATGAACCTACCCTGTTCCACAAGTTTTTCATCGACCACCTTCGCAATCTACATACGCAAAACAAGGCAAAAAAAAGTGATATCAGCATCAGTTGGCATTCAACAGAACATTCATGATGCTACAATTACTTAATTTATCAAATAACACAATATAATATTATCCATCACCTTGCTGAAAATGCTCATTCTGTCTGTTACCAAGTCCAAACACTCCGTACTGAAGCTTGTCAAGCCATTCACCTTTCTCTTCTCCCTATAAGAGTAGGACAAAATAATCAAATTAGCATGTAAATCATACTTAATTACCACATTGTACTATTCCACAACTCGCACACTATTTACCTCGGTAAACCATTTATAGAATCTAGCAGCATTATTTGTCGGCTCACCATCTCCATATCTACAAAACCAATTTAATTAGTAGGTACGCATCAATCACCTACCACATCTTTTACAATTATAATAACATCATATACTAGCTGATCAGATCCCAGCATTTGAATTACAAAAAATGTATCAAATAAGCAACTTTATAAAACTTACGTAGCTAAAAACAAAAAAGCAATAGATTCTTTCTGTAACTCTTCCTCATACTCATCATCTTCAGCAGCATAATCATCCTAAAAAAAGTATAAACAAAATCAATTACGCTTTAAGAATCAATACTACTTCCAAATAAAGTATCAACGAATCTAGTCAATCCATTTGCATCTCGCTTTAGCTTCTTCAAACACCGCTGTTTCATATCTCGCTTTAGCTTCTTCAACAAGTGGCTTTAATCAACAACACCAAATCAAATGTGAATTTGAGTTTAACTGTGATTTGGTGGATTAATTTGGGAATTAGGGTTAGGTTAGGGTTTGTATGTGTGATAAGTGAGGTGAAATTTGGGGATAATAAGAAAAGATAGAATATAAATTTGGGGATGTCATTTACAGGGAATCAGAAGTTACACATTTGAAGGTGAAGGCAATGTGATGTTGGTTGGAGAAGGTGAACGTGAAGGATGGGAGAAAGTGATAGAAATGAAATATGTGTTTGAGGTTTTTATATATAAATGGGCAAAATGGTCATTTAACAAGAATAACGGGGATTTAAGAATATATAACAGGACGTTGACTAACGGAAAATGCGTCAAGGGACTGATTTAGACTATAAAAACCTTGTTTTTGACTCCCCACGATGAAAAGGCAAATTTTTTGCCAGCGTGATGCAAAGGTAAAATATTAGGGACCAACCGTATATTTTACTCTATTTTTAAGTTATATTTATTTATTAAGTCATAAGCAAACAGTTTTCATATAATTTAATAAATTTTTTTATATCAAGTCAATTAAGTTGAATTTAAACATTATCTAAATATGTTTTATCGACAATCAATTATTTTAAAATGAAAAGTGTTTTGTTGATAGATAATTATTTGAGTTAATTACATAAATGGTCCCTGTGGTTTGTCGGGTATTACGGATTTGGTCCCTATACTTTTTTTTGCGGATCTCGTCCCCACGGTTATGACCGGTTACGGGTTAGGTCCCTTGACCAAGATTTCTGTTAGTTTGACCGTTAGTTAGCTAACCTTGTGTTGTAAACCATGGGCATTCTTGTCATTTTACGTTTGCCTATCACTTTTATACTCTAATATATTGTAACACAGACTTTAACACACACACACAAAACACAAACACAATCACAACGCACAAATCATAATCACAACAACAATGAGATGCTTTCGCTGTGGAGCCCCATCAATCATTCGCACATCATGGACTTCAATTAATCCAGGGAGACGTTTTTATTGTTGTTCTAAGAGTGTAAGTTATCTTCTTTGAAAACCCCTAAATTAAAAGACCTAATTTGACCTAACTTATCTTGTTTGTAATAGTGTGGGATTATTGATTGGTACGATCCGTGGAAAATGTGTCAAAGAGCTATGCAAATCATTCCTGGTCTCTTATGTTCTATGAATCAGCTACAAGCAGATTTGCACCAAAAAAGTGTTGAAGCTAAAAGGGTTAAGAAGATGTTGGTTCTCAGTTGGTTAATCTTTGTTGTATTGTACTCTTTTAAATGAATGTAGTTTGTAGTTTGGGTGTATTTTGGTGGATCTAGACATGTTTGGTTGTATTTTGGAGTTCTAATTGTAGTTTGAAGATGTAATAAAGAGAGTTGGTGTTTTGGTATTGAATGAACATGGCAAACATCACTTAGCAATGTTGTATTGTACTCTTTTAAACTGTAACGTTGTTATTCAGTTTCAACCTACACCTAGCAAAACATTGTATTGAATGTTGTTATAAAGTCAACTGCATTAAACCATATGCAAAAGTGTTAAGTAGAAAGACATAAATAGGTGCAAATGTTTGGTAAGCATTCACACACAATACTTGACCAAAGTCTAATACAACCCATACATAATAAAAGATTAAAAGTTGAACATAGTCTATTACAACCCATACCAAATAAAAGTTGACCATACACAAGTCTATTGCAAATGTTTTGTGACCAAACGGATGCCACCAAAACACAAAATACCACAAGTACAGGACATACAGAAAATAAATACTACAAATTACATTGGTTTTGATGGTGAAACCTTTTTGCACTTGACTTTGTAAACCTTGTTGGTGAAGACATACCACCACTTGCAGCCATGCTACCACTTGCAGCACCAGTTGCACTAGTAGGTTGAGAAGAAATAGGTGCATCCATGCCACCACTGGCACCAGCACTTGCACCACCACTTGCACAGTAGGTTGAGAATAAAAATGTGCACCCATGCTACCACTTGCACCAGCACTTGCACCACCTAGCCCAATGTTGAGGTGGAATTAGCTTTAGCCAATTATAAGCTTTTATGTTATGGTATTTCAGAACCTCCATGTTCCTGTCAAACATTTGCACAACGGTAGCAGTGGCACATTTCCACAACAAGTCTTTGTACATTTTCCCTCTCCATGAAAGCTTCATGTTGTCATATATGTGCTTTAAGCAATACCTATGCTCAGCACAAGGAAACATCTCTGAAATTGCTGGTATGACTCCCTACAAATGATAGCTAACTTGATTAATAAATAAGGTCAAGTAATTAACAAGCAATGTTATAAACAAGTAAAGAAAAGTAAGTACCTTTTGCCTATCTGTAATGAATGTAAAATTCGAATTTCTGAACAATTCCAGATCATTACTATGTGCAGATCCTTCATCACCACTAAACTTATCCCTTTCATGTTCAGTTACTTCAACATCTACATACATCCTCTTTGCACCAGCAGACTTGGACTGCCCTACATTGTCTAGTTTCCTACATTGTTCGCTTCACGACTTACCATTCCCACTAGCTTCATCTACATTGTCTAATTTCCTACTTGACGCCTCTACATCCTTCTTCATTCTACCCATCTTACTTAAGCAATTCTTCAACCACTCATCCTCACTTACATCATCCATTACATCATCTATATCAGTGTCCACTAAATCATCAAGTATAGCTTCATTATTCAATCCTAATACATGAGCATTATCTAAAACCATAGGGACTTGTGGAACAGAGTGGTCAACATACAAATCAATCACCTTATACTTACCAACATGTTTTATCATGTCCAACACATCTTTATCAATAGCTAATTTCCTAAGACCATTAGCTAATTCATTTCCAGGTTCCTTATAATAATAGTCCATACAAACATTTTCATAACCTAATTCTTTCATCATTAAATGTACCTCATTAACAGAAAACTTATCACTATCAATGGTGTCTATCCAGTTTACCTTACCACCCTTATAACGAATGTTAGGAGGACTTGTGAATGCACCTCCATGGTTTATCTTGAGACAAAACGCAGTTGGGAACTTACCTGTTCATTAAAAGAGAATAATTAGTGTTAGATACCACAAAAAGAAGATTATGACAGATGAAGAACCTAAAAGGGTTGTATAAACACTTACTATAATCATGGTACGGGTCTGATTTTGCCCCCTTATTACGCACCCTCCACTCACATAACATGGTTTGCGAAATCGTTTCCTTTAAATGTTGATATTGATTTCAGTATCAGTAACCCTATGGATTCATTAACAATTGGGGATAGATGATGGGTATGGTGCTTTGAATGTTTTATCAGTGATTAGGTTGGGTGTGTAACCCTAGGGATGAATTGTGTTATCAATGATGTAACAAAATCCCTTTATAGTGATAAAAAGAGCGCCAAGTAGGGATTTACCAAAATGCCCATCATGTGACAGTCATGTGATACCATTTTACGGTCAAACCAACAGAAATCTTGGTCAAGGGACCAAACCCGTAACGGGTCATAACCATGGGGACGAGATTGGCAAAAAAAAAATATAGAGACCAAATCTGTAATACCCGACAAACCACATAGACCATTTATGTAATTAACTCTAATTATTTTAAGACGAGAGGAGTATATCACAGATTCACAGCCATATACCGGCCAACCCTACCCAAAGCCCCCACTTTACCCCACGTTCATTTACACTACACATTACACAACTCTTTGACTCACACAACACACATCAAGATTCAACAAAAACACACACACACCACCCAAAACACAAACACAAAAAACACTTCATCAGATCTCACACAAACCTCCCATTCCCATTATCCTTTCTCACAAGAGCACCATAATAATGGACGCCTTGCAAGACGACGACAGTGGCATGATATGCACTGAACACCCTTTCAAAAACACCACACCAGCTGGTGGCATTTGTGCCTTCTGCCTCCAAGAAAAGCTAGGAAAACTTGTTTCTTCCTCTTTTCCAATCACTGTTTTCCCATCTTCTTCTTCCTCTTCACCTTCTTTCAGATCTGATACAACAACCAATGTTAGTACCACCATCACTACACTTCCACCAAACCCTACTACTAACCCTACTAGTTCTAATGGTCAGTGTCATTATCTTAACCAACATGATCAACATGGCCAAAATAAGTCAAGGATACTTTATTTACTAAGCCATAAAAAGAAGAAAAAGAATGACATTACCAACATCAACCTTAAGAGAAGCAAGTCAACTGCTAACCCACGTATGCGTCACGCGCCGGGACAAGGTGGCGCGTTGCGTTATATGGAAGGTGAAGAGGGTTTATCAGGATCAAACAAACGTGGGTTTTGGTCGTTTTTGTACATGCAAAAACATGCAAAGAGAGGCATTTCGTCGAACATGTTATCAGGATCCCAAAGATCTAAAGAAAATGAGATGATTATAGTTGAAGAAAACGACAGCCCACCTCAGCCGTCGTTTGACCGGAAGGTATCACGGTCCAGATCCGTCGGGTGCGGCAGCCGGAGCTTCTCCGGGGACTTTTTTGAGCGGATTTCTACAGGGTTTGGTGACTGCACGCTCCGGCGCGTGGAGTCCAATCGCGAAGGGAAGAAGGGGACTAACTTACGCGCCGTGGGACACGACGGCGCGTGCATGAAAGAAAGAGTCAGGTGCGGTGGTTTGTTTAGTGGGTTTATGATTACTTCATCTTCTTCGTCTTCTTCATCATCATCTTACTGGGTTGCTTCAAACCCTAATGACGTCATAGGTGGTAACATGAATGGAAAGATGATGACGTCTACAGGAGTGGGGATGACGTCAGCACATGGAAGGAGCAAGAGCTGGGGGTGGGCTTTAGCAAGCCCAATGAGAGCTTTTAGCAAAACATCAACAACAAAAAAAGAAGGTGCAAATAGTAATAATAATAAAAATCAAACACCAAATTTATCTGCTATTCCATCATTATTGTCTGTGAGAAGCTAATGTTTTTTTCCTAAGTTTTTTTTTTTTGGTTCAAAATTTAATTTTTCATTTAATTTTTTATATTTTTTTGTTTTTTTTTTTAATGAATTAGATGGATTTTGAGATTTTAGATCTATCTAGTTTATGAAAAAGGAATCAAGAAAATATAAGGTTAAATGAAAAATGGGAAATGAAAGTGGTGTGTAGTACTAATAAAATGTTGTTATAAGCTAGTGAAATCACCATTATACTCTCAAGTAAACAGTTTTATTTAGTATAAATTGGTTCATCTTATTTTGTTTATGGAGATATTTATTTTAGTATTGTTTTATATGGTGATCATATATTATTGTAAAAGTTCTTGTGAAATGATAGTGCTACTACTAGAAACAAGTGTGCTTTTTCTTGGTCTTCATTGGGTTGATTGGATATGATTTATATCATGGAGACCTTCACATGATAAGTTGATAATGCTTGTTTAATTTATTGGTTTGGGTTTTTTTGTTCGAAAAAGAAAAAAAGGAATAAAGTAGCATATGAGAAATGATGAATAGCTTTTTGGAAGATTTGATAGGAGTTTTAAAAGGGTTACAAATGTCTATTTCACCTTTTGGTTATGTTACTAGATTGTTTTGTGGGATTAACTTTATGTAACCAACAATTTGCAAATGTTTTGACAATGACTTTTAGCTTATGCATGTGTGGAAAGTTGGATGATAGTGGAATTTAAAACATGTACTTTCTGACCAGTCATGTTATGAAAAAAAATTACAACTAGACAAGTTAATTGCCTCTAGGTTTAAATTGTCTATTGTCGGAAATAAGTGAACGTCAATTACTATTTCATTAAGTAGTGTTTTTTTTGGCATTTGACTTCAATCTAATATGTTTTATTTTCATCATGTTTCAATCTTGATGCTGAAGCACACTAGTACGTTTAGTAGTTTTTTATCTATCTATTTAAGTCATTGTTAGACTAGGTGCAATGGTGGTCCTGATCGTCGCAATGTCATGTCAGCGCAGACATCATCCTCTACTCATTACCTTTACCTCGTCATAATCACTTGTTATCACTATTAATCTGTCTCGCTAAACACCTAGTATACACGCAAAGCACTCATGTGGGCACACAAAGCAATCATGCACACACCCAAAATTGAAATTAGACAATTGGTGCAGACTGCAGAGTCCACTTTCTTCTCCACTTTTCCTTGCCTTGACGCGTGAACTACCTCAGGCTGCAAAACCCAGCACAGTAGTGGTGCTTATAGTCGCCTTTCCACCCGTCTGAGAAGAATTAGAAGCATGGTCACATTTTTTGCCGTTGATCAAGTAGAATGATCAATAATGTTTACATCCAAGGTATTGCTTGATGTTTTAGCTTTTTATATCTTACAATAAACCGGCTTTTTTGTTTCCTACGTGTTTACTCGTATTGACGTTTCCTTGCACGAGTTGCTGAGTGACCAAATTAGTTCGCCATGATGAAATTTTCATTTTTTTTGGTTTAAAGGGGTATCTTGCATATTAGACTTATATGAGTGCTTTTATTGTGTTCTAATTATATAGATTATTGACAACTTGTTTGATCGTATGATATGTTTACCAAGTAACGGTCTATTTACATAAAGGGCATAGTTAAATTTTCTGATAGAACTTCTAGATAGTGACAACGGGTGGCATACGCCACGGGATTGAGGTAATTTATGGAGTATATTGACTGCCTTCAAAGTGTCCATGTCATAACGTACACTTTGATACTCCGTATTACTTTTCGTATTTTGTTTAATGAATGACCCTGTCACCTTTTATAGACTTTTACTATGTCATGTCTATTTCTGAAAGGAAACTATTTTTATTTTAAACATGTGATAGTGCTTTTGAAATATTAAAAATCAAGGTGCATTTGCATATTTGAAAAATCAAAAGGATTAGGACTACTCATACTATAATTTTGTATTTAATGTAATTTCATGCTCAGTGTGTTTTAAAATTATTATCTACTTTTTTAGTATTTTGACTTTTTTAGTATTTTGAAAGATGTCACAAACTAATTTGTACGCTTTTTATCATAATATATTTGATTGGTTTAAGAGTGTAATGACCTTATTGTTCTTTTACTAAACAATAATTTTGAACGAAATGAGTAGGGGTGTTTAGGGTGCGTTTGGTATGCTGCCGTGAATGACAATGGGTATGAGTTTGATAGTAGTGGTGGGTCCTTTACCTATGTAAGATCCATACCTATCCTTTTTAATGTATATGGAGTATGGATTATATTTATCATTCATTACCATAGTAGTGAGCCCTCTTATGGTAAACAAACATTTTGAATCACTTTCATAGTCATAGTATGATTCCCATAGCAGGATACCAAACACACCCTTAGTGTTTGATCTGACATCAAATAAACCAAAAAGTATACTAGACCAAAACCGAATAAAACCGAACCAAAATCTTTAATTGGTTGTATGGTTTGGGTTGAAATCGAACCAAAGTATATAATCAATGTTTGGTTTGAATCATGGTTTCATAAAAATTAACCAAACCGAACCAAAAACCCGAATATCTATATATATATATATCTATATATATATATATATATATATATATATATATATATATATATATAAGGTACATATACTTGATATGGTTAATTACCATTTATATATATATATATATATATATATATATATATATATATATATATATATATATATATATATATATATATATATATACATACTAGTTGGATCTTACATAACGCATGCGGCGATAAATATAGTAAATGAATTACTAACTCAACTCTCCTCGCAATTCTCTACCCGCTTAGTGAATTAATTTCACTAACACTCCAAATGTATATGTGTTAGTTGTATGTGTTTGTTTGCGTTTTTCGTATCTTTCCCGTGACATCATTATTACCGCATATAAAAAGACCTTAACAATCTCTTACCCGTCAAACACTCTCCCAAAAGTAAATGATTTTGATACATCAAGTTTGTATTGATTGAAATAAAGGTTAAAGTTATAAAAATTTGAATCAAAATAAAATAAACCTACTAAAATGTAAAATTAAATACTCATAAAAATATATCAAAATGGATGTTGAATTAAAGAGCACAAAATTTTAAAAATATGGTGAAATTAGATCATAAAAAATTAAACGAATTAAAAGATATTTAAATTTAAAAATAAAGGTGATTAATTAGTTAAGAAGTGACATGTGTCACCCCATTATTGGAAATCTTTATTTTAGTTTGTTCTCATCCATTTTGTTACTCGTACTTTTTAGTTAGAGAAGTGACAATTTCCGATGATTAGACTTTTATCTTAATTTTTTGGGAAGCCCACAACTTAAATGCATTATATAGTAATATATATATGAAAAAAAAACTATATCTTTATAATCAATGTTTGGTTTGAATCATGGTTTCATAAAAATTAACCAAACCAAACCAAAAACCCGAATATATATATATATATATATATATATATATATATATATATATATATATGAAAAAAAACTATATCTTTATAATTTATATCCCGCATTCTAACTAATAATCTAAAAAATCCCAAAATACCTTTTGAAGTGGGTTATACTTAATACCGAGGTGGTGTTGCAAAGTTTGTGTTAATGCCACATCTTACCCTAACAGTGAGGTAAATTGCTTTTGAGTTTTTTGATGATATAGTATGGTTTCTTTGTTAAATGATTCCTCTCTTGGAAGGGACGTACTCACATGAAACTGCAAACTTTGCGAAAATATATTTCAACATGTCATTTTGGACCAAGTGCGGTTGGATGTGGCTAGATTCAGGTGACTGTTATGTATGATCAAGAAGCTCGTTGTCATATTATGTCCGAAGTAATAATAGGCTCTATTGTGCACAATTTTATATGTTAAATTCTTGTGTATATTTTTGTTTCGGTAAAGGTAAACGAGTAGTGATACGGTGGTCTACCTTGTTTATTTCATGCAGATACGACCTACTTTAAGGGAAAAAGATGAATGGAGGGAGCTGCATTCTCATTCTTACGTGACACAGTTACACCAAATTTACTTACTTTCACCTAAATAACACATTTCTATTGTTCTCTGCTTCTTTTCCTTTATCTAATACATTGATGTTGTGAATTAGACGTTCGTCAATTGACTGGTATTAGACATCCGAATATAACAATTGGCAATGCACCATGTTTTGTCTCACAAGCTATTCCAAAATTATGCAGGAACAATATTCAACTCATCATCTTCACACACTTAAGAACCATTATGGCTCCACTAATGAGGTATATTTTGTTGGGATTTAATACTCATAACAATTATATAAAATCAAATAACATCATCAAAGCATGCAGCGGAAGTAAATAGGAATAATATATGTAAGTAATTAACCGAATAAGAAAACGCGTACCTTTTAGCAATTCAAGAATCAAACGATGATTAGAACAAGAACAAAACCCAAAACCCTAACTTTAGGGTTTATTAAATTCGACCACCAAGATTACAAGCTCAAGCGTGCTTGTCCTTCGTTCTTGTACACACGTACTATTAGCGATTTGATGTGAAAAGCTAGTTTCTTGAATCACAAATAAAACCAAACACTTGTTTCTTTGACTTGGAAAAATCGATCCCAAGGGGATGGGGTTACACCGATCGGCCAAGCAAAGAGGGAGGAAAGGAGAGGAGAAATTAGGTTATTGGTGATCCAAGATTAGGAGAATAATGAATACAAGGGATTGTATTTATAGTTTCTCAAAACTTGGTGACCAAGAAAACTCACCCTTGGGTTTTTGAGAAGCCACGACCGGCCACCCAACCCAAGAGGGGTTCTAGAATTTTCTTGCCCACTTATTTCATCTCTAGTCCTCGTAGTTTACATTTAACGACCGTTAGTCAAAACCCCGTTAAATATTAACTATCGTTATGTTTTATTTCGTGACTAATAATTAATAATAACATTTTATATATTAATTATTAACATCAACTCTCATACGTAATGTGTGCAATCCCGAAGTCTCGAGTTCGAATCCGGACATACATATATTTAAATATCATAAAACCTTTCAGCTCCCACTTGGATATTACTAAATATAGTAATGACATCAGTTAGTCTAGCTTTCACACGCCAATGCCCCCAGATCAAATCAGTATGGTCTCCCGGAAAAACCATTTAATGATTCATCAATTTTACTTATCATTTTGTTACTAATACTACATTAACTATGAATATGGATCAAGTCATTTCATAAGTTAATATTATGTTTCTCGTTGTATTCGATTGAACAAGATTACCAAATCATCCGAGCATTCCGATAGATCTTGGGTATGGCCATACAAATATCTTGTCAACCCTACGAGGGGTCCAAATATAGTATTATGCTTTGAAACAAATTCAAAGGAACAAATTCTCTTGACTACAAACATAACTCATGAACTTTGCAACACTTCCAAAAATAGCCCTTATAACTACCAGATTCCATGATAGCGTTAGACTATCTTACACAAATGCACTACATTCATATCAGTTATCCGGTATCTCAAGTCTGAGGATAAACACTTCATGATATACTTAATGACAGAGATCCATAAAGTATCATCATGTAAAGTTGGGATGAGTCCTATATTCAATTCATTGAATATCATGAATTTGGTATGTCCCACTCATCAATATACTTTAAAAGTATATTCTACCAAAACTCAGATTTGTCTTAATTCAATGACATTCCCACATCATTGATCGACAACGGACTGTTTAGAATAACATAAGTTATTCACGGATTAAACATGCAAATATAGGATATAATATTAAGAAAATGAAAAAATAAACATAAACAACTATTTTATTTCATTAAAGTAATATTTGTTCATAACATCCTTTATCCAAATACTAATCACAGATCTGCATGAAACTACTAGCTAAACGAAGCCCTATCCCATCAGCATGGTCAGTAAGTTTTTCCTTTGGCAAAGGCTTTGTAAAGGGATCAACTAGATTATCATCTGTATGAACTTTGAGTAGATTGATTTCACCTATGTCGACTTGTTCTCGAACATAGTGATATCGACGAGGAAAATGTCGGGCACCCTTCATGACTCCAGGCTCATTGGCAAATGTTATTGCAGCAGAGTTGTCACAATACACATTTAAAGGTAATTCGATTGAGGGCATTACTCCGAGTCCGAAATGAATTTCCTAATCCAAACAGCTTCCATCGCAGCTTCTGAAGCAGCTATGTACTCAGCTTCGGTAATAGACATCGCAACCGTTGTTTGCTTCTTGCTCTTCCAATCAACTGCTCCTCCATTAATGACAAAGACATAACCCGTCTGAGACTTCGTATCATCTTTATCAGTTTGGAATGACGCATCGCAAAAACTGTAACATCAAGTTCTCATCGGATTTCCTCCATACACAAGAAACATTTCTTTAGTAGCCCTTAGATACTTAAGAATGTTCTTAACAGCTTGCCGTTGTTTCACACTGGTTCTGTTGATACCGATGGTGATATTTTGTGCAAACGCCACATCGGCCTTGTACATCTCACAAGCATACATGATAGATCCTACAGCCGAAGCATAAGGAACTTTCTTCATGTATGTCACCTCTTCAGGTGTTGACGCGCATAGTTTATTACTTAAGCCATGTTCAACTTGCATCGGCAAATATCCCTTCTTGGAATTTTGCATACTGAATCTCTTCAATATTTTATCAATGTAAGCACTTTGGCTTAGTCCAATCAACCGCCTTGATCTATCTCGGTAGATCTTGATTCCGAATAAATCGCTTCCCCTAAGTCCTTCATAGAAAAGCACTCTCTAAGATAAGACTTTACATCTTGCATACTTGGAATGTGTTTTCCCATGATCAATATGTCATCGACATATAAGACAAGGAAAATAACATTACTCCCACTAGCTTTGTGATACACACATGGCTCATCAAGATTTTGAGTGAAACCAAATTTCTTGATTTCTTCATC
Source organism: Chrysanthemum makinoi (assembly GCA_910596185.1). NCBI lineage: Eukaryota > Viridiplantae > Streptophyta > Magnoliopsida > Asterales > Asteraceae > Chrysanthemum > Chrysanthemum makinoi. The sequence goes on from OU343217.1 coordinate 79,521,543, forward strand.
AAACTTCTTGTTCCATTGCCTTGATGCTTGCTTCAATCCATAAATGGATCTTTGAAGTTTGCATACACGCTTCGGATACTTTGGATTCACAAACCCTTCAGGCTGCGCCATATAGATGTCCTCATCTAGGCGACCGTTTAAGAAGGCAGTTTTGACATCCATTTTCCATATCTCATAGTCATAGTACGCAACTATGGCTATAAGAATCCTAATAGCTCTAATGTCTGCTACAGGAGAAAATGTCTCCTCTTAGTCTACCCCATAGGTTTGAGTATACCCTTGGGCTACAAGACGAGCTTTATAGGTGTGTGCATTGCCATCCATGTCAGTCTTTATCTTAAAGAGCCACTTACTTCCAACTACCTTAGCATTTGGAGGTAAGTCAACCTCTATCCAGACTTCGTTATCTTTCATGGATTGCATTTCCCATTCATTGTAACTCGCCATTTCTCCTTTTCAGGACTCATCATGGCAGCTTTATAGTTAGCAGGTTCACCAAGATCCCTAACATATATTCCTCAGCTTCTACGTTGAGACATAGACGCCAGTGCACGCGTAGCCCTTGCGGATCTACGAATGGGAACCACTTCAACTTCAGTGGAACGCCCGACTTTCGTGTTCTACTTGAGGTTGGCTAGTGTTTTAGAAGGTGTTGTATCTTCTAGATCATCTTCCACCATAAACTCTCCCAATCGAATTCATGAGATATGAAATCCCTTTCAAGGAATTCTCCATACCTAGCAACAATTACTTTGTTTTCAGGTGGAAAGTAAAAGTAGTAACTCGTAGTTTCCTTTGGGTATCCTACGAAGATACACTTAATAGATCTAGGTTGCAGCTTATCAGCAGAGTCACGTTTAACAAACGCCTCACAACCCCAAACCTTTAAGTAAGACAAGTTTGGAGCTTTCCCATACCACACTTCATAAGGAGTCTTATCAACCTTCTTAGTTGGAACCATATTCAATATGCGAACAGCAGTTTCCAAAGCATAATCCCAAAAGGATAAGGGAAGAGTTGTAAGATTAAACATCGATCGCACCATATCTAGCAATGTACGATTCCTTCTCTCAGATACACCATTTTGTTGTGGAGTATATGGAGATGTGAGTTGCTGGACGATACCACACTCAGCTAGATAATCTTTAAACTCTTGGCTTAAATATTCACCACCTCTGTCGGATCGAAGAGCTTTAATCTTCTTTCCTAGTTGCAGTTCTACTTCACTCTTAAAAACCTTAAATGTTTCAAAGACTTCATGTTTATGTTTAAGTAAATAAACATAACCATAACGACTGAAATCATCACTAAAGGTTAAGAAGTAGCTAGCACCCTTTCTTGACACATGTCTTAGTGGTCCACATACGTCAGTATGTATCACACCAAGAAGATCAGAAGCCATTTCTAAACTATTTGTAAAAGGTTTCTTGGTCATCTTCCCAGATATGCAAGATTCGCATTTATCAAATGATTCATCATTGATATCTTGCAAAAGCCCATCGTGTTGCAGCTGTTGCATGCGTTTCTTGCCTATATGAGCAAGTCTACAATGCCAAAGAAATAAAGAATCCAAATCACATTTGATTATTTTATTATTGATGCTAAAGACAGAATTATTTTTATCAATAACATTATCATGCAAATCAATTTCAAACACACCATTTACTGGAATAACATTAAAGTAAAAAACACCATTTAAAGAAACCGAAATTCCATAATCAAGAAATGTATAAACGAAACCAATATCTTTTAACAAGGAAACAGAAACGACACCCCTAACAATGGAAGGTGCGTAATCACAATCGTTTAATGACAGTACTAAACCCGAAGGTAAAACTAAATCAAACGTGCCTATAGCTTCAACGACGCATGTGCTCCATTACCCACGTGCAGGTATTGCTGTCCATAGGCAAGCTTCCTTGCTCCTCTAAGTCCCTGCAGTGTATTACAAATGTGAATACCACATCCAGTATCATATACCGAGGAATTTATTTTATGAGGAAAAGCAAATAATTCTATCGTCAAAAGAGTACCTGAAGTACTAGCCACAGTGCTAATATTTTTATACCTCTTATTGCGCAACTCATCAAGGTAGAGTGGACAATTCCTCTTCCAGTGTCCTACCTCGGTGTAGTGATGACAAGCCATATCCTTCTTCGGATTCTCACGCTTTTTGGGAGGGTACTTCTTCGGTTCTTGCTGATAAGTCATAACTTGTTTTCCCTTATCAACTTTACCCTTACATTTCCCTTTCTTGTTCGCTAGCGGCTTATTAGGCTTAGAAATCCTACCCTTCTGGATGGTCAAAACCGCAGGTGTAGGGGCCTTCTTGGGCAAACCTTTTCGTAATCAATGAGCATTGCATGTACCTCATCGACTGTCTTCCCCGTGCAATGCGTATTATAATTGCGCACGAAACTATCAAACTCCTTGTTAAGGGATCTGTTGATAAGGCCAATTTGTATGTCATTGGGGTAGACATAGTTAAGACGCCCCAAATGGTCCATGTAACTCATCATTTCCAGCGTGAAACTACAGGTTTCCCTTCTCCTTGCTTGCAACTATGAAGAGCATCTATCAAATAATACAATTCTACAGTCACAGGCTTTTCAAATAACCTTTGCAATTCTTCAAGCATGACATTAGGGAAGTAATTTTCAAACTGTTTTTGCAAGTTTGGATTCATACTCCCGAGCATAATGCAGGCGACCTCATTATACTTGTCATACTCATATTGCCATTATAACAACCCGTAAAATTTCGGATGATTTTAGTAATATTTATCGCGTCAGAAAATTCAAATCAATTATTTTCCGACAAAATGCCAATATCTAAAATATAAAAACGAGAGGTCATTTCGTTCCTTTAGAAATAAGACACCGCACTTACAATACTTGCCCACAAAGTATCCGTGAAATTTATTATTGTCCAAGTAAGCATACATAAGCTTAATCCATTGTTCAAAAGTTATTCCGATATACTGCAGGCAAGTAGCATACAAGACTAAAAATAAATATCGAGATAAGAGAAAAAAAATACATTTTTTTTATCAATCACTAATAATTTACGGAAGAAAACGAGAGGTTATCTCGTGAATTTAGGAAGCCACGGCACCACACGCGTATCGACACCGATTAAATAACGGCAAACAATTATAATCAAATTTCAACGTAATAAGAATGTCATATTATTACGCTTATAAAATCGTTTCCGAAAATATAATTTCTATATCTTTCGGGTACCGGGAAGGTACGTTTACTCAAGGATTCGACAAAACACGGAGTACAAGTTATACAGTAATTATAATAAAACAAACACATATACACCTGTCCCACTTCCTTCTTCTTCATTTCCATTTTACGCTTCTTCCAAAACCAGGAAACAAGAAAGAGTCTTGCTCCCCTTTCCTCTTCAGTCACCATGATCCATCACCACATCTTTCAGCCACATAATCTACTCTAAGGGAACACTAGCTCGGCTGAGAATCGAGATGGAATCCATGTAGAGTGCCACGCTACAACCAAGAAGAGAAAGAGGACACAAGGCTTCCTAAATGTACATCTATATATAGCGTCAACCCTTGAAAGCCGGTTCATTCACTCATCACAACACAAAAATAATTAGGGTTCTTAATAATTAGGTTTTCTCAAAACAAAGGGGTTTTTGAAATTAAGTTGGGGGTTTTGTTCTCGGATGCGTAAGGAAGCTATCACAAGAGTTAATCGCTCCAATTCGATCCCGGTCTCCCCAATCCGAGTGCTTAGGGTTCGATGTTCATCTAATTCGACCCACGAAATTTGATGTAAGAACACTCCATTGTTATCCTCTAAATCTGTTAAAATGTAATCTTATTGTCTAATTCGAATTTATACATATATATTTATATACTTTTTTTTTACCAAATGATATTAATTTAAAACAATATTGTTGGTATTATGGAGTTGTAATTTCTCACAAAAAAATCTGTTGTTGAAGTGAGTTTCAATCGACCCACTTGTATGGGTAACAATATTTATTTTGTTGTTGAACTTGTGTGGCAAAACAAGAAAAGTTACATTATCAAAACACATGTACTGGTTTAATAATTTGTCAGATCTGAAACTTTGCTTATTTGATTTTCTACTTAATGACAAGCTTATTCATTACTTTTTGTTATTCGTGGTATAGTGCCCTGGTTCTACTTTGGCCTATTTGCGATCACTTGGTATGTATGTGGGTCGATGGATCGTTGGAGCCAACTCCAACATTGGAGTCGTTGCTTTGTTCAGTCGAACCCCGTACTCACGAGGGTGTCGAGTCGAGGTTACGAGTTGGGTAGTACCCGACCGTTAAGAACACTAGTCGCGTTAGTTGTTAATGTTTTTGTTGTTATGTTTGTAAATTTACCAAAAGAGGTGTGTTCATTTCGTTTGTATTTTACTTTGAGTCGAGGGGAAAGACACCTCGACGGCTCCTGCCAAGACCATCCGGACCACGCGTGGACTTATGAGTCTAGGTGTCTTTGCACCGCTTGTGTTCGGTTTTGGTCTCATGTTTGCGTTAGCTATGGTCGTGCCCGTCGTAAGGCCCAAAATCGCACTCACCAACATTTTTCCTAAGCAGCTTTTAGTAATAAATCCTAGTTGGGCTCATGGCCCATAACCTAAAAAGTGTGATTACTAATTTCTGAAAAGGGCTGTGAAGCCCAACCATATCCAATAGATGAAATGGATCTTGTGTTATCATCAGGCCCATCTCCACTCATTAATAATAATGCACTGGGCCGAAGCCCAGTAATAAATAGGGTCCGTCTGGTTGTTCAGCCCACTCGGGCATGGAGTGAGAATCGTCTCGAGTTTTTCTCAATTGAAAATCCCATCTCGTTCGACCTTTTCTCATGAGTCCCCGACATTAAACATGCGACATATTCCTTTTACACGATGGATAATATATATGCACGACGTTGATACACGAAACAATTAGTAAATAAAAACAAACTTGTAATAACAAGATAATTACACGAGTCATTTGCACTACTTGAAACATAACTAGAAAGTTCTATGCGATACAAATTTGGCAACACTTGATTCAGATATGAAACCGGGAAATCAAATTTAGTGAAATGTAACTCACAATTTTTGTCAAATGATAAAATGTACAAACATGACTATCGCCTTACCATAAACATATATTATATTTTCTAAAACCTTGATTTTAACAATTGAGATATATTTATATAACTCAAATGGGTGTATAACGGTTCATGTCATTCACAAATATTATGTTGAGAATTTTTCACCAACAAGATTAGTATGCTCTCGGATTTAACTATTTTTATAACTACATAAACTATTCTACTAATTTAAACCAAACTTATTATTAAAAATAAGTATTGTGAATCTTCTAGTGAAATATATTTAAAACTTGTCGGAACATAGTTATCTTGTTAAGGTAACCACATTATATTTTATACACTATAAAGGTTAAATTGAGACTTAAACTTCTTTAAAATGAATACATTTATTTTAAAGGCTAAATGTTCTAAATATATATATACATTTAAAATATATATCCTTTTCATTTACATTGACAACGTCTTATTATAAGAATACTATCCTCCCGTGTAACATCTTTTGGTCATCAGAGAACCAAAGTCATAATTCTTTCTTCGAGATTTCTTCCATGTCATATTCTCATAGGCCGAAATCCACCCAAACCTTGTAAATTGTTTTAAGACAAATGATGCCACACAAGCAACAACAACAACAACACAAACATTGAAAATTTATAAAGTTAGTTAAACTTTATCGAGTCTTAAACATAAAGACTAAATATGCCGTACTTAATTAGGTTGCGTGTCGGAGCCGTGCACTATCACTCCTTGATTAGATTTCTCTTTAGACTTCCTATTGCACATTGCCAAGGTGAGTTTCATAGCCCCTACTTTTAACTGCTTTATACTTGTTTTGGGGGAAGATACATGCTCGTTTTACATAAATCATTTTACTTGTGCATTCCATGCATACTATGCTTTTACATGTTTAAAGTTTTCATCATACATAGATGTTTTATAGAGCATACCAACATGTTTGACCTAGAATATTACGCAGCTTAGCCTAAGTCCTCAGATCCCAAATTGCCCTCTTCATGAACCAGTCAATTCTCTGCTGGGAAGCGCGTATGTTATAAATAGATCTATTGAGGGTGACTCCTCTGTTCGGTTGACCCCGCTCGGGTCAAGGCGAAACATATAACATGTCGGGACCGAGTGTATTGGGATAAACACTCGCCATGGGCTCACTAATTGTATGACTTCTTTGTGCATACAGGAACTGTCGTAGCTTCGGTTGCATGAACTTAGTGCTAGCGTAATAGATTCAATATATGACATTATATTCGTTGTAATGTACATACCCTACTTATGTCACACTAATGAAATCTCTTTTATGAAATCCTTTTATGAATTGAAACTATAAACTCTAGGACATTATGCAAGACGTAATGATCATCAACAACCAAATTTGAAACAATGTACTGAATCTCTTTTTATATAAACCTATGAACTCACCAGTAAGTCGACCCCTTTTAGCATGTATCTTCAGGTTTGAAGTGATAGCTTATCTTTGGAGGCGCAAGGCAAAGGCATGGCATGGTCATAGATGACTCTGATTTATGTATTGGGACCACTCGTTTATAATGGGCCATTTTCGTGATCAAATCAAAAATGTAAACATTGTTTTTAAGAAATGAATAAAAGTTATTTATAAAAATCCGTTGTTCTATGCTTATGTTGTGATTCCAATTTAGTAGCACCCCAATACACGTATGCTTCCACTGAGTCATTTTTGGGGGTGTTACAGATTGGCATCAGAGCCTAGGTTATAGAGAACTGGGTATTTTAAAACCTAGACTATAACCACTTTTACAAAAACTAAACCCTATGACCCGACCGCACAAGTCAGATGCCTCACTTATGATGATGTTGAGATCATACTTGATAAGATACATGTTTTATCACTGCTCACCTAATTTCATTATAGGTTACAATTACCTTCCTATATCGATTATATTCATTATCACAAAGACTACACCTTTCCATCACATAAAGAGAATAATTGTTTTAATCCTTCAAGCCAACCTTTAATAGTATCGTGACATATTACTAGCATGACTAAGCTAAGTATTTCAAAATTCATTGAACCTTGGGTGAATATAGACTGATCACCTATATTCAACTGGGGACGATGGGACATAGCCCGATCACCTATGTCCGACTCAAAGGTGAATTTTGCAGTTTTAGGATAGTTATATTTGCTTTATGTCCAGAGAGAAGATGATAATATTTTGATAAACATGTAACATTTCAATAAACCACACATTGACGGTTACCCGGAAGCCACTCACGGCGTCCACACTATCCTTTAAACACAAGCCACTCATCTTGGCGTACCATAATCACACGCCACTCATCGGCATACCCTAATCACAAGCCACTCATCGGCATACCCTAATCACAAGCCACACCGCCAATACCCTAATCATAAACCACTCACCGGCATTTCCTAAACATAAACCACTCACTGGTATTTCCTAAACACAAACCACTCACTAGCATTCCCTAAACATAAGTCACTCACTGACATTCCCTAATCACAAGTCACTCACTGGCATTTCTTAGTCATAAAACACTCACATGCATCATAATATCTCTCAATCATAAGCCACTCAAGGCCATACTACTTCTTAATCATAAACTTCATAATTTCATATCACAATCGGGTTATGTTATAGTCACACCTACCCCACACCTTACACCCCATGAACAAATCAAACCATTCTAGGAGCAACCTTTCAATAGCACCTATGAGAAAAATTCGCTAATGGGAATAGGCAACAAAAGAACAATAAACCTTTGGCAAAATCTAGAAAGACACAAGAATGACCCTTAATCCCGCAAAACTTGAGAATTTCACCATTGAAAAATTTGATACCTAGAAACTCCACCCACCTCTTAAGAATAACCGTGCCTACCTTATTACCCTACTACAAACAAAAGAGTTACCTTACAAACTATTTCCGATTATCCCTCAAACTATTATAATCAAAATACTTCATGAATCACTTCATGAATCATTCTACAAACCAAATTACCACATTACCATTTTAACATAAAATAAACTACAATTCTACCCATACCTTACCAAAATAAAGTGTTCCTTAATACTTTGAAAGTTATTCAAGAACCACTCTATTGGTTACTTATTTCCTCGAAATGTGTTTTAAGTTAATACCCCATAAAAAAAAATGATCAATGTCCTCCTTGATAGCTAAGCCCGACCTTAGGATGTATCCTACACCTCTGCCTAAAACCCTAGGTAACCATGAGGTTCATCAACTATTAAACCTCCAACCGTACCCAACTTAGACAACTAAACCTTACTGAGCCATGGGTAAATGTGATATCTTGATACACATTCTTACTACAATAAAATTTCCAAATTTGAGGATTTCTCTTTAAAATCCAACAATAATACTTTCCAAATCCTTCGTAAAATGAGACAAAATACTCATACACTAAAAGTTTCGCAAAACTTCCTTATACATCCCATAACTAAGAACCAATTTTAAAATCTTTTAAAAATGTGTCATTTTTACATGTTATCGATTTTGAAATATGGTCTTAGTAAAACCTCATATAAACATTTACTCGAAGAAAATTGAAAACAAATATTTCTTCACCCTTTAAACAAGAAAGCACACAAACCCATAGCAAACCTTAAGAATCAACCCATACACTTTAGAACCATTAAACACCGTAGAAAGGTGCGTTTTGATAAAACCATGAGAAGTTAGAGGTGTCCACACTAGCAAAATAGTGAAACCTCATAACATCAAAATTTGAACTTTCACCTAATGAACCGACCCCAGACAATCATGGTTCCTCAGATAGAGGATGTGCTGCTTGCATAACACCTAGGTACCCATACCCAAAGAGGAAACCCTAGGACAACCGAGGAAAACTCAAAACTTATTTCAACATGTCATTTTGGACCAAGTGCGGTTGGATGTGGCTAGATTCAGGTGACTGTTATGTATGATCAAGAAGCTCGTTGTCATATTATGTCCGAAGTAATAATAGGCTCTATTGTGCACAATTTTATATGTTAAATTCTTGTGTATATTTTTGTTTCGGTAAAGGTAAACAGTAGTGATACGGTCTCTACCTTGTTTATTTCATGCATAATCACGACCTACTTTAAGGAAAAAGATGAATGGAGGGAGTCATTCTCATTCTTACGTGACACAGTTACACCAAATTTACTTACTTTCACCTAAATAACACATTTCTATTGTTCTCTGCTTCTTTTCCTTTATCTAATACATTGATGTTGTGAATTAGACGCTTAATCAATTGACCGGTATTAGACATCCGAATATAACAATTGGCAATGCACCATGTTTTGTCTCACAAGCTATTCCAAAATTATGCAGGAACAATATTCAACTCATCATCTTCACACACTTAAGAACCATTATGGCTCCACTAATGAGGTATATTTTGTTGGGATTTAATACTCATAACAATTATATAAAATCAAATAACATCATCAAAGCATGCAAATGAAGTAAATAGGAATAATATATGTAAGTAATTAACCTAATAAGAAAACGCGTACCTTTTAGCAATTCAAGAATCAAACGATGATTAGAACAAGAACAAAACCCAAAACCCTAACTTTAGGGTTTATTAAATTCGACCACCAAGATTACAAGCTCAAGCGTGCTTGTCCTTCGTTCTTGTACACACGCATCTATTAGCGATTTGATGCGAAAAGCTAGTTTCTTGAATCACAAATAAAACCAAACACTTGTTTCTTTGACTTGGAAAATCGATCCCAAGGGGATGGGGTTACACCGATCGGCCAAGCAAAGAGGGAGGAAAGGAGAGGAGAAATTAGGTTATTGGTGATCCAAGATTAGGAGAATAATGAATACAAGGGATTGTATTTATAGTTTCTCAAAACTTGGTGACCAAGAAAACTCACCCTTGGGTTTTTTAGAAGCCACGACCGGCCACCCAACCCAAGAGGGGTTCTAGAATTTTCTTGCCCACTTATTTCATCTCTAGTCCTCGTAGTTTACATTTAACGACCGTTAGTCAAAACCCTGTTAAATATTAACTATCGTTATGTTTTATTTCGTGACTAATAATTAATAATAACATTTTATATATTAATTATTAACATCAACTCTCATAATGTAATGTGTGCAATCAAGTCTCGAGTTCAATCGGACATACATATATTTAAATATCATAAAACCTTTCAGCTCCCACTTGGATATTACTAAATATAGTAATGACATCAGCTTAGTCTAGCTTTCTACGCCAATGCCCCGTGATCAAATCGAGTATGGTTTCCTGGAAAAACCATTTAATGATTCATCATTTTTACTTATCATTTTGTTACTAATACTACATTAACTATGAATATGGATCAAGTCATTTCATAAGTTAATATTCTGTTTCTCGTTGTATTCGATTGAACAAGATTACCAAATCATCTGAACGCATTCCAGATAGATCTTGGGTATGGCCATACAAATATCTTGTCAACCCTACGAGGGGTCCAAATATAGTATTATGCTTTGAAACAAATTCAAAGGAACAAATTCTCTTGACTACAAACATAACTCATGAACTTTGCAACACTTCCGAAAATAGCCCTTATAACTACCATTCATGATAGCGTTAGACTATCTTACACAAATGCACTACATTCATATCGCTTATCCGGTATCTCAAGTCTGAGGATAAACACTTCATGATATACTTAATGACAGAGATCCATAAAGTATCATCATGTAAAGTTGGGATGAGTCCTATATTCAATTCATTGAATATCATGTGAATTTGGTATGTCCCACGCATCAATATACTTTAAAAGTATATTCTACCAAAACTCAGATTTGTCTTAATTCAATGACATTCCCACATCATTGATCGACAACGGACCGCTTAGAATAACATAAGTAATTCACGGATTAAACATGCAAATATAGGATATAATATTAAGAAAATGAAAAATAAACATAAACAACTATTTTATTTCATTAAAGTAATATTTGTTCATAACATCCTTTATCCAAATACTAATCACAGATCAGCATGAAACTACTAGCTAAACGAAGTCCTATCCCATCAAGATGGTCATAAGTTTTTCCTTTGGCAAAGGCTTCAGAAAGGGATCTCTAGATTATCATCAGTATGAACTTTGAGTAAATTGATTTCACCTATGTCGACTTGTTCTCGAACATAGTGATATCGACGAGGAAAATGTCCGGCGCCCTTCATGACTCCAGGCTCATTGGCAAATGTTATTGCGGCAGAGTTGTCACAATACACATTTAAAGGTAATTCGATTGAGGGCATTACTCCGAGTCCTGAAATGAATTTCCTAATCCAAACAACTTCCATCGCAGCTTCGGAAGGAGCTATGTACTCAACTACGTAATAGACATCGCGAATCGTTGTTTGCTTCTTGCTCTTCCAAATCGCTCCTCCATTAATGACAAAGACATAACCCGTCCCGAGACTTCGTGATCATCTTTATCACTTTGGAATGACGCGAAAAACTCAGAACATCAAGTTCGCATCCGGATTTCTCCATACGCTAGAAACATTTCTTTAGTAGCCCTTAGATACTTAAGAATGTTCTTAATAACTTGCCGTTGTTTCACACTGGTTCTCATTGATACCGACCGGTGATATTTTGTGCAAACGCCACATCGGGCCTTGTACATCTCCACGGATACATGATAGATCCTACACCGAGCATAAGGAACTTTCTTCATGTATGTCACCTCTTCGTGTGTTGACGCGCATAGTATATTACTTAAGCCATGTTCAACTTGCATCGGCAAATATCCCTTCTTGGAATTTTGCATCCTGAATCTCTTCAATATTTTATCAATGTAAGCACTTTGGCTTAGTCCAATCAACCGCCTTGATCTATCTCGGTAGATCTTGATTCCCGTAATAAATGCCGCTTCCCTAAGTCCTTCATAGAAAAGCACTCTCTAAGATAAGACTTTACATCTTGCATACTTGGAATGTGTTTTCCCATGATCAATATGTCATCGACATATAAGACAAGGAAAATAACATTACTCCCACTAGCTTTGTGATACACACATGGCTCATCAAGATTTTGAGTGAAACCAAATTTCTTGATTTCTTCATCAAACTTCTTGTTCCATTGCCTTGATGCTTGCTTCAATCCATAAATGGATCTTTGAAGTTTGCATACACGCTCGGATACTTTGGATTCACAAACCCTTCAGCTGCGCCATATAGATGTCCTCATCTAGGCGACCGTTTAAGAAGGCAGTTTTGACATCCATTTTCCATATCTCATAGTCATAGTACGCAACTATGGCTATAAGAATCCTAATAGCTCTAATGTCTGCTACAGGAGAAAATGTCTCCTCTTAGTCTACCCCATAGGTTTGAGTATACCCTTGGGCTACAAGACGAGCTTTATAGGTGTGTGCATTGCCATCCATGTCAGTCTTTATCTTAAAGAGCCACTTACTTCCAACTACCTTAGCATTTGGAGGTAAGTCAACCTCTATCCGAACTTCGTTATCTTTCATGGATTGCATTTCCCCATTCATTGCAACTCGCCATTTCTCCTTTTCAGGACTCATCATGGCAGCTTTATAGTTAGCGGGTTCACCAAGATCCCCTAACATATTTTCCTCGGCTTCTACGTTGAGACATAGAGGCCAGTGCAGCGTAGCCCTTGCGGATCTACTGAATGGGAACCACTTCAACTTCGTGTGGAACGCCTGGACTTTCGTGGTTCTACTTGAGGTTGGCTAGTGTTTTAGAAGGTGTTGTATCTTCTAGATCATCTTCGGATCATAAACTCTCCCACTGAATTCATGAGATATGAGATCCCTTTCAAGGAATTCTCCATACCTAGCAACAATTACTTTGTTTTCGGTGGAAAGTAAAGTAGTAACTCGTAGTTTCCTTTGGGTATCCTACGAAGATACACTTAATAGATCTAGGTTGCGCCTTATCAGAGTCACGCTTTAACAAACGCCTCACAACCCCAAACCTTTAAGTAAGACAAGTTTGGAGCTTTCCCATACCACACTTCATAAGGAGTCTTATCAACCTTCTTAGTTGGAACCATATTCAATATCGAACAAAGCAGTTTCAAAGCATAATCCCAAAAGGATAAGGGAAGAGTTGTAAGATTAAACATCGATCGCACCATATCTAGCAATGTACGATTCCTTCTCTCAGATACACCATTTTGTTGTGGAGTATATGGAGATGTGAGTTCTGGGACGATACCACACTCAGCCTAGATAATCTTTAAACTCTTGGCTTAAATATTCACCACCTCTACCGGATCGAAGAGCTTTAATCTTCTTTCCTAGTTGCAGTTCTACTTCACTCTTAAAACCTTAAATGTTTCAAAGACTTCATGTTTATGTTTAAGTAAATAAACATAACCATAACGACTGAAATCATCACTAAAGGTTAAGAAGTAGCTAGCACCCTTTCTTGACACATGTCTTAGTGGTCCACATACGTCATTATGTATCACACCAAGAAGATCAGAAGCCCTTTCTAAACTATTTGTAAAAGGTTTCTTGGTCATCTTCCCGGATATGCAAGATTCGCATTTATCAAATGATTCATCATTGATATCTTGAAAAAGCCCATCGTGTTGCAGCTGTTGCATGCGTTTCTTGCCTATATGAGCAAGTCTACAATGCCAAAGAAATAAAGAATCCAAATCACATTTGATTATTTTATTATTGATGCTAAAGACATAATTATTTTTATCAATAACATTATCATGCAAATCAATTTCAAACACACCATTTACTGGAATAACATTAAAGTAAAAACACCATTTAAAGAAACCGAAATTCCATAATCGAAATGTATAAACGAAACCAATATCTTTTAACAAGGAAACAGAAACGACACCCCTAACAATGGAAGGTGCGTAATCACAATCGTTTAATGATACTAAACCCGGTAAAACTAAATCAAACGTGCCTATAGCTTCAACGACGTGCATGTGCTCCATTACCCACGTGCGGTATTGTCCATAGGCAAGCTTCCTTGCTCCTCTAAGTCCCTGCAGTGTATTACAAATGTGAATACCACATCCAATATCATATACCGAGAGAATTTATTTTATGAGGAAAAGCAAATAATTCTATCGTCAAAAGAGTACCCAAGTACTAGCCACGGTGCTAATATTTTATACCTCTTATTGCGTAACTCATCAAGGTAGAGTGGACAATTCCTCTTCCAGTGTCCTACCTCGGTGTAGTGATGACAAGCCATATCCTTCTTCCTGATTCTCACGCTTTTTGGGAGGGTACTTCTTGGTTCTTCTGATAAGTCATAACTTGTTTTCCATTATCAACTTTACCCTTACATTTCCCTTTCTTGTTCGCTAGCGGCTTATTAGGCTTAGAAATCCTACCTTCGGATGGTCAAAACCGCAGTGTAGGGGCCTTTGGGCAAACCTTTTCGTAATCAATGAGCATTGCATGTACCTCCACTTTGTCTTCCCGTGCAATGCGTATTATAATTGCGCACGAAACCATCAAACTCCTTGTTAAGGGATCTGCTGATAAGGCCAATTTGTATGTCATTGGGGTAGACATAGTTAAGACGCCCCAGTTGGTCCATGTAACTCATCATTTCCAGGCGTGAAACTACGCCAGTTTCCCTTCTCCTTGCTTGCAACTATGAAGAGCATCTATCAAATAATACAATTCTACAGTCACAGGCTTTTCAAATAACCTTTGCAATTCTTCAAGCATGACATTAGGGAAGTAATTTTCAAACTGTTTTTGCAAGTTTGGATTCATACTCCCGAGCATAATGCAGGCGACCTCATTATACTTGTCATACTCATATTGCCATTATAACAACCCGTAAAATTTCGGATGATTTTAGTAATATTTATCGCGTCAGAAAATTCAAATCAATTATTTTCCGACAAAATGCCAATATCTAAAATATAAAAACGAGAGGTCATTTCGTTCCTTTAGAAATAAGACACCGCACTTACAATACTTGCCCACAAAGTATCCGTGAAATTTATTATTGTCCAAGTAAGCATACATAAGCTTAATCCATTGTTCTGAAAAGTTATTCCGTATATCTTGCAGGTGCAGTAGCATACAAGACTAAAAATAAATCTCGAGATAAGAGAAAAAATACATTTTTTTTTATCAATCACTAATAATTTACGGAAGAAAACGAGAGGTTATCTCGTGAATTTAGGAAGCCACGGCACCGCCGCGTGATCGACACCGATTAAATAACGGCAAACAATTATAATCAAATTTCAACGTAATAAGAATGTCATATTATTACGCTTATAAAATCGTTTCGAAAATATAATTTCTATATCTTTGGTCTGCAGTAAGGTACGTTTACTCAAGGATTCGACAAAACACGGAGTACAAGTTATACAGAGAATTATAATAAAACAAACACATATACACTGTCCCACTTCTTTCTTCTTCATTTCCTTTTTACGCTTCTTCCAAAACCAGAAACAAGAAGAGTCTTGCTCCTTTCCTCTTGATCCACCATGATCCATCACCACATCTTTCAGCCACATAATCTACTCTAAGGGAACACTAGCTCGGCTGAGAATCGAGATGGAATCCATGTAGAGTGCCACGCTACAACCAAGAAGAGAAAGAGGACACAAGGCTTCCTAAATGTACATCTATATATAGCGTCAACCCTTGAAAGCCGGTTCATTCACTCATCACAACACAAAAATAATTAGGGTTCTTAATAATTAGGTTTTCTCAAAACAAAGGGGTTTTTGAAATTAAGTTGGGGGTTTTGTTCTCGGATGCGTAAGGAAGCTATCACAAGAGTTAATCGCTCCATTGATCCGTCTCCCCAATCCGAAAGTGCTTAGGGTTCGATGTTCATCTAATTCGACCCACGAAATTTGATGTAAGAACACTCCATTGTTATCCTCTAAATCTGTTAAAATGTAATCTTATTGTCTAATTCGAATTTATACATATATATTTATATACTTTTTTTTTACCAAATGATATTAATTTAAAACAATATTGTTGGTATTATGGAGTTGTAATTTCTCACAAAAAAATCTGTTGTTGAAGTGAGTTTCAATCGACCCACTTGTATGGGTAACAATATTTATTTTGTTGTTGAACTTGTGTGGCAAAACAAGAAAAGTTACATTATCAAAACACATGTACTGGTTTAATAATTTGTCAGATCTGAAACTTTGCTTATTTGATTTTCGGCTTAATGACAAGCTTATTCATTACTTTTTGTTATTCGTGGTATAGTGCCCTGGTTCTACTTTGGCCTATTTGCGATCACTTGGTATGTATGTGGGTCGATGGATTTGTTGGAGCCAACTCCAACAAAGTTGAGTGCTTGGTTCCGGTCGAACCCCGTACTCACGGGGGTGTCGAGTGTGTACGAGTTGGGTAGTACCCGACCGTTAAGAACACTAGTCGCGTTAGTTGTTAATGTTTTTGTTGTTATGTTTGTAAATTTACCAAAAGAGGTGTGTTCATTTCGTTTGTATTTTACTTTGAGTCGAGGGGAAAGACACCTCGACGGTGCTCTGTCAAGACCATCACGGACCACGGTAGACTTATGAGTCTAGGTGTCTTTGCACCGCTTGTGTTCGGTTTTGGTCTCATGTTTGCGTTTAGCTATGGTCGTGCCGTCGTCCAAAATCTGCACTCACCAACATTTTTCCTAAGCAGCTTTTAGTAATAAATCCTAGTTGGGCTCATGGCCCATAACCTAAAAAGTGTGATTACTAATTTCTGAAAAGGGCTGTGAAGCCCAACCATATCCAATAGATGAAATGGATCTTGTGTTATCATCAGGCCCATCTCCACTCATTAATAATAATGCCTTGGGCGAAGCCCAGAATAAATAGGGTCCGTCGGTTGTTCACCCACTTTCGGGCATGGAGTGAGAATCGTCTCGAGTTTTTCTCAATTGAAAATCCCATCTCGTTCGACCTTTTCTCATGAGTCTCCGACATTAAACATGCGACATATTCCTTTTACACGATGGATAATATATATGCACGACGTTGATACACGAAACAATTAGTAAATAAAAACAAACTTGTAATAACAAGATAATTACACGAGTCATTTGCACTACTTGAAACATAACTAGAAAGTTCTATGCGATACGAATTTGGCAACACTTGATTCAGATATGAAACCGGGAAATCAAATTTAGTGAAATGTAACTCACAATTTTTGTCAAATGATAAAATGTACAAACATGACTATCGCCTTACCATAAACATATATTATATTTTTCTAAAAACCTTGATTTTTAACAATTGAGATATATTTATATAACTCAAATGGGTGTATAACGGTTCATGTCATTCACAAATATTATGTTGAGAATTTTTCACCAACAAGATTAGTATGCTCTCGGATTTAACTATTTTTATAACTACATAAACTATTCTACTAATTTAAACCAAACTTATTATTAAAAATAAGTATTGTGAATCTTCTAGTGAAATATATTTAAAACTTTTCGGAACATAGTTATCTTGTTAAGGTAACCACATTATATTTTATACACTATAAAGGTTAAATTGAGACTTAAACTTCTTTAAAATGAATACATTTATTTTAAAGGCTAAATGTTCTAAATATATATATACATTTAAAATATATATCCTTTTCATTTACATTGACAACGTCTTATTATAAGAATACTATCCTCCCGTGTAACATCTTTTGGTCATCAGAGAACCAAAGTCATAATTCTTTCTTCGAGATTTCTTCCATGTCATATTCTCATAGGCCGAAATCCACCCAAACCTTGTAAATTGTTTTAAGACAAATGATGCCACACAAGCAACAACAACAACAACACAAACATTGAAAATTTATAAAGTTAGTTAAACTTTATCGAGTCTTAAACATAAAGACTAAATATGCCGTACTTAATTAGGTTGCGTGTCGGAGCCGTGCACTATCACTCCTTGATTAAATTTCTCTTTAGACTTCCTATTGCACATTGCCAAGGTGAGTTTCATAGCCCCTACTTTTAACTGCTTTATACTTGTTTTGGGGGAAGATACATGCTCGTTTTACATAAATCATTTTACTTGTGCATTCCATGCATACTATGCTTTTACATGTTTAAAGTTTTCATCATACATAGATGTTTTATAGAGCATACCAACATGTTTGACCTAGAATATTACGCAGCTTAGCCTAAGTCCTCAGATCCCAAATTGCCCTCTTCATGAACCGTCAATTCCTGCAGGAAGCGAATGTTATAAATAGATCTATTGAGGGTGACTCCTCTGTTGGGTTGACCCTCGGGTCAAGGCAAAACATATAACATGTCGGGACCGAGTGTATTGGGATAAACACTCGCCATGGGCTCACTAATTGTATGACTTCTTTGTGCATACAGAACTGTCGTAGCCGGTTGCATGAACTTTGTACTAGCGTAATAGATTCAATATATGACATTATATTCGTTGTAATGTACATATACCCTACTTATGTCACACTAATGAAATCTCTTTTATGAAATCCTTTTATGAATTGAAACTATAAACTCTAGGACATTATGCAAGACGTAATGATCATCAACAACCAAATTTGAAACAATGTACTGAATCTCTTTTTATATAAACCTATGAACTCACCAGCGTAATGACCCCTTTAGCATGTATCTTCAGTTTGAAGTGATAGCTTATCTTTGGAGGCAAGGCAAAGCATGGCATGGTCATAGATGATTTATGTATTGGGACCACTCGTTTATAATGGGCCATTTTCCGCATCAAATCAAAAATGTAAACATTGTTTTTAAGAAATGAATAAAAGTTATTTATAAAAATCCGTTGTTCTATGCTTATGTTGTGATACCAATTTAGTAGCACCCCAATACACGTATGCTTCCGCTGAGTCATTTTTGGGGGTGTTACAGCCATGCAGCTCGTGCTTCAGCAGTAGCATCAGCTGCAGGTTCAGGAGGACAAGGCGTAGTCAAATAATTGAGTCTTTTGGCAACCCTCAAGACAATTCGGAGTTGCCGATACCAATCATTGAAATTCGCGCTACAGTCAATTTCTCTCGATCAAACATAGATTTGAACGACGAGGCTAGTCAGTAGATTCACTCGAGCCATTTCTACAGATATAAAAGTTCAAAAGTTAGTACTTTCGATAAGTAAACATTCAAGAAAATAAAATACCCTTTGGTCAATATTCATATTAACCATAGTATTTTCCTTGAATTTTGGATCCTCATTATCATAGTTTCACCACATCGTTGATCGCTAGTGATGAAAGTATATAATAGGTAATCGTTGAAAAACGATAATTGACAAACAAGTTTTCAATTCCCAAAATTATGGGATTTACAATTTTTGCCAAAACAATTAATGCAAAACGTAAGCATGTTTCATCCCATCTTATGCCTTAAGTCATATGTCTCACTAACTAACTTAATTAAGTTATCTAATTTAGAAACTGCAAATCATTAAGCTGAGGTCTCACACAACAAAATAATTCACCTTGTTATTGTAATCTAGATCAAGGTCTCACATAACTAAATTACAACTTCAAGTGTTTCATATCATTAGATGGCATAAACTTAAATTTAAAGGGTACAATTTTTGATGTGTAATCAAAACTTATGTATAAAGAAGCATGCATACTACTTTATAGCATAAAATTTTCGAAAAAACTTACATGAGATTTTAACTGCTAAGATTGAATTCTACAAAGTTTTAATCGATGCGTTGAGAAACTTACAACTTTGCACTAAGATGCTTCGTACATAGAATGGTTATATTAGGTAGCTCCAATCGAACTCACAGGAGAGGACCGGTAGCGCAAAGCATAACCTTAGACATCCATTCAGTGCGACTGTGCGCACTTCTTAATTAACCCTTTTATAGTTTGTTCTAGTGGGTGAGCCGTTCTAACCATTTAGTACAGATCGCATCAATCGATTAAAAGTTCAAGAATAATTCTAGATAACAAATCGTTTAGCCATTATTTAGTCCATTTAATTTTCTATTCATAAAAACCCCTTTTGCTTTCTAACATGTCAAAAAAATATATAAACAAAAAGCATTTTAATAAAAATTAAACACACTCAAATAATATAAACATATAACTAAACAATTTAACATATGTAAAACAATTAGCCACATGCATAATTATTTCGATAAACTCTAATAAACAATTCTAGGCGTAAATAAATGCATACATTAACTAGGGCTTTCAACTACAAGGTAGATGAGCCACATACATCGACAAGTCTATTGCGTAAGCCAAAGTTAATAATATACCAATTAGCACGTAACGAATTTTTATTAGTTATAATTGAGGTCTTCCCCAATTCAATAATTATCAAATAAATAGAACATGTGTGTATCAACTAAACAATTTATAGCATAACAATACTCCATGGCAAAACATGCATGTTCCACCATGGATTCCGCATAACAATTATCACCCAAGATACGCATATTACATAGCACATAACAATTATTCATTAATTAACCACATAAAATTAGCATGCAATCCTAGGGTTTCTACAAGTTTTACAAAATTAAAACCTAATTAAATAATTAAAGGGTAATCGACCCTATAAAATAAAAAATTAGGGTTTCGAATTCAAAACCCTAGAAACCATAAAAGCATGCATATAATCATAAAGATTCAATTTTTATGTGTTTCGGTAATTAATTACATCATATTAACGGCTCGTGATGCCAATGTTGGGATTTAATACTCATAACAATTATATAAAATCAAATAACATCATCAAAGCATAGCGGAAGTAAATAGGAATAATATATGTAAGTAATTAACCGAATAAGAAAACGCGTACCTTTTAGCAATTCAAGAATCAAACGATGATTAGAACAAGAACAAAACCCAAAAACCTAACTTTAGGGTTTATTAAATTCGACCCAACCAAAAGTCGACCACCATGATTACAAGCTCAAGCGTGCTTGTCCTTCGTTCTTGTACACACGTACTATTAGCGATTTGATGTGAAAAGCTAGTTTCTTGAATCACAAATAAAACCAAACACTTGTTTCTTTGACTTGAAAAAATCGATCCCAAGGGGATGGGGGTACACCGATCGGCCAAGCAAAGAGGGAGGAAAGGAGAGGAGAAATTAGGTTATTGGTGATCCAAGATTAGGAGAATAATGAATACAAGGGATTGTATTTATAGTTTCTCAAAACTTGGTGACCAAGAAAACTCACCCTTGGGTTTTTGAGAAGCCACGACCGGCCACCCAACCCAAGAGGGGTTCTAGAATTTTCTTGCCCACTTATTTCATCTCTAGTCCTCGTAGTTTACATTTAACGACCGTTAATCAAAACCCCGTTAAATATTAACTATCGTTATGTTTTATTTCGTGACTAATAATTAATAATAACATTTTATATATTAATTATTAACATCAACTCTCATACGTAATGTGTGCAATCCCGAAGTCTCGAGTTCGAATCCGGACATACATATATTTAAATATCCATAAAACCTTTCATATTATTCATGTTGTTTTACCTACGGGTTATGTTACACAAACAATCACTATATTGTCACATCAAGAGGTTTTGGTCAAACCGTACAATCCACGATGCACATTGTACAAACCGATCTCACCCCTTTACTTATATGCATATTAAAGGTGGTGATTCTATCTCATGTAGTTGATTAATTAGTCTATCTAGGTTACCTCTAGCTCTAATAGGTTAAATGAGATAACAAAAAAAATAGAAAAGATTGAACTTGTCAAATGGGTCAAAGAGTCAAACAGTCCGAAAGTTGTCCGAAATATATTTTCTATTCATAAAATCTACAAGTTATAACCAAAAGCAATTCTCAGCTATTAAAAAAGTTGGCGAATGTGTATTTTGATGCATAAATTAGATCTAGTATAAATTGTATGCAATTCCAGATATAAAGAATCTCAAAGATCATGACTGTACCCAGAGCCGTCTCATGGATTTCGATGGCCCTGTGCCATAACTACGCGGAAGCCCCACTAAATACAAAAAGTAAATGTATAAATAAAAACATCCATCAATAATACGTAAAAAGTATTACTAAGATTCCAAAAACATTGAAACAGCGGTACTAAAAGAAATGGTTAACCGGGTTACAAGCATTAAATTAACTATTTAAATAGTGCGATTCTTCGGCATTCCTAGAAACAAAGTTGTTGATTAGATCATCATAGTTAACACTCTCTAATATGTTATTCTCAATAGAAGTAAATAACTAATCTAACTAATAAGTAGCTAAACATTTAACAATTATAGCTTAGAACATAAAATGTTGAACCATAAAAAGCAAAAATTTTAAGGGTTTTGTTAAACACAACCCTGTGGGTTGTGTGTAAGCATTCCAAAATTATGAAAATCACAATTAATGAACTCAAATAGTCCATAAATATATACTTTTAATAGTTATAAAAAAGGTAAGTGATGTTAACTATAGAATGTTTAAAGTTCATTAAATGTTTATTAAATGTTAATTATATATTTATAGAAGGCTTATACACAACCCATAGGGTTGTCTTTAACAAAACCCAATTTTTAATACTTAAGCGAAAAAAATAGTTTAAAACGTTACCTAATTGATTAATGGTAAAACTTTCGAAATTTAGGATGCCGCAACTCTTTACCTCCAATTATCCTATTTAACTAATGATACAAGTGTAATACTTTTGTAGATATTGGGCCTTAGCCTTTATTGGTTTGCCCCACAAAACAAAAATCAAATT
This sequence comes from Chrysanthemum makinoi, assembly GCA_910596185.1. Classification (NCBI taxonomy): domain Eukaryota; kingdom Viridiplantae; phylum Streptophyta; class Magnoliopsida; order Asterales; family Asteraceae; genus Chrysanthemum; species Chrysanthemum makinoi. The sequence goes on from OU343217.1 coordinate 79,544,385, forward strand.
TAGCTATGATACTACTCATTACTCAAGGTTTTATAGAAAGTATTATTGTATTGGGATAAAATATAATACATATATATAACAAATGTTTCAAACTTTTAGTGGCCTTTTTCTTTGTGTGGCCCTGTGCCATCGCACATGTGGCACACCCTTCTAGCCGGCCTTGACTGTACTTGACAATTTGTTACACTCAAAAACTAGGTTTAAGTATTTATTTACTAAAGTGCTACTGAATATGTTTGATCACGACTTTTATGAGTCGGGAGACTCGATATGATTGGTTAGTCAACGGAAGTTAAGTTGTAGTCAAACCCGATAGTCAAATTAATAGTCAAAGTATGTGTAATATGGTTATAGAAAGTATTATGTGTTGCAACTCGCAATGTATGAAGAAATAAGAAGTGATGGCCCCTCACTTCTTATTTCTTCATACTTGCGAAATAGAGCAAGAGAGAAGAGAAAGAAGGCTCAACTAATGATCATTTGATGAAAGAATTAGGCTTCTAATTCAAGGGATGAGTCATAGCTAAGTTCATATGCAAGTAAGTAACTCTTGGTCACTTTGAGTTAATAATTTATAAATTAAGGTTTATGAACCCTATTCGGGAAATTAGGTAAAATGTCTTTTTAAGCTAATTAAGAGTTATAGTAATTTATGAGATGTGTTATATTGAAATTAAGTTAGTAATTTTATGGGTTAATTATCATATGATCAATATATGATAATATGGTAATTAAAGGTGTTAAAAGGTGAGCTATGGTTATATTAACCATTGTTATAATAATTTGATTATTATGTTTATGATGATTTGACCTAGATTCCAAGAGAGGAGATTGTGAATGATGACGTTGATGGTGAAATTATGATTGGTAACTTAGCTTGGATGCTAAGGAAAGTAACTATGGTTACTATGTTTTTAATATGGATATTTGCATATTATGTGTTTTGAATGAAAGTGTTAGGATTAAAAGTAATTGGAATAGAAATCGTGGTATAATAGGAGACTTGCTTAGTTAAATGACACGAGAGTTAGTCTATGGTTATGGAATTGCTAAGGTATGTATTGATGTTGCTATGTGTTAACGTTGTTATAATATTGTGGTTATAGTATTTTAATTGTTATAGTGTTTGAATTCGAGATAACATGGTATAATGTGTTGGATTAGTGTGAAGCATTCATGTTGCATATGTGTGGATTGATGTATTAATCATGTATTAACTTATTTATTTACTATGCGAAAGCTTACGTTATAGTTGTTAACCATGTTTTGTAGGTGCTTATGTGAAGATGGTAAGGCTTTGGATGGGAAGTAAGCACGAATTGAAAGTATTGGACTATGCGTAGGATCATAGAAGTGAATGTCGAGCTCAATTGATGTTGAAACCCCAAGCGTCATAATGGTTTGTTAAAGGTCTTTTGTAAAATCTTGTAAAATTCTCAGTTATCAATAAACATTAATCAATAAGTAATCCACTATTACAGTTCACTTAACCATTTTTACGTACATTTTTTTTTATATTTTTATATATATTGTGACACAAAAAAATATATCATTACGGGATTTACATTTCTTTAGGACGAGCTCACACACGTACCCTGATATTTTCAACTATCACAAAATCACCATATATAACTCACAACCCCCTCTCCATCTCCTTTTCACGAATTGGGCCCATAAATCCAAATGGACCCTTAGTAAACTAACCGGACCCTTAATGAATTATACTTGGGCCTAATCCAAAGCTTAGCCCAATAACCAAATCCAATAAGCCTAACTAATCTAGTTATAAATGCCTCAACCCCCTATCACTTTGCCTCGTTTACTCAAAATCTCGAGACACAAGCTATGATATAAATCACATGACTCGATTCCTCTCATGTCAAGGAATCAGGAACACCAAAGATATAAAACTAACTCCAAGATTTAATAGGTAAACGAACCTCAAAGCTAAACACATTTGACACCTAAACCTAACATGTCTAAAGTTCCAAATATAATCCAAACTTATTCTAAAGTGTTTCTAATTACTCAAAAGGGTTTCCTAATCATTTTACTTGACCTCACATGCTGTGCTCGACTCAAATGAGTTCCCTTAGCACATTTGGTCACGTTAATGAGTCATTTGGACCCATTCGCGACCTAGTAAACAAAACGAGCTTATGAGGCGTTTTACTTGAACCTATGTGCTATCTAAGACTCTCAAACACATATGTACACTTAAAACATGTATTTCGACAACGTCATGGTCCTTGCTTAGACCCAAAGACATACGAATAAAAACCACAAGGTCGGTTAAATGCTTACTCACCCCTAAACCCGATTCCCACCTTAACACATTGTAAACAAGTTGCAAAACTCACTCAAGTACACCTAGTCCTAGCTTACACTTCCCACACCTTCTTATCCTAAATCTCTTTGAGATCACATCAACCCAACTTGTAATAAAACTAAGTATGAGTCCCATGCACCTCAAACTTCTATACGTACACTATTAAATATCACCCTTAAAGACTTTCCAAGTTCTTTTGCTCCTGTGATACGTACAAGAGGAAGAGCTAAGTTCCAAGGGATTAGAAAACGCGACCAAGTCCTTCAAGGGTCACTCACGATTCCTGCTAGGTGGTCTAACGAGCTACCAATCCTATACGCCAAGTACTAGTCTCACCATCAAGATATTCCCACCCATTTGTGGTGTAGTAAGTACTCTCACCCAACACTTAGTAAAATTTCATGTTTTTGAATACCTTATATAATGTACGAGACTAGCTATCTTTCCCTTGTTATTTCCATGTTCTCATATTCCAAATTCCTATATTAAACAAACATTTGATTCTTGGTAAGGCATGGAATAGAGTAGAATGGTTGTTGGTAACGTATAACAATGCCTACACCATTTTCATAACACGTTTCTAAGTCGCCATGACTGATACGGAGGTTCAGGGTCGAGAAGGCTTCCTTTTCTACGAGCAAGTTTTTCAACCCTCTAGGCAGTGTACCTAATCGTTGTAGTATAGTATGGGGTAAGCCCAGGGGATTGATTCGTTCTCTAGGGGAATAGGAATGCTAGAAAGAGATGTATGACGAGAAGGTGAGGTTGAGGGAGATTCTTTTTAGTCTTTTTATGTTTTTTAGAAAGCAAGGTAAATATCTCGGGGTATAGGAATGGGGGTGGTACTTCTACCGATTTTAACTACTTTTATAACTACTTACTAATTAACTAATTAACTATGGATAAATTATGGTTAATGTAGGTGTGTGCTCGTATGATGATTAAAAATGTGTTTACTTAGATGTTCTTACTCCCTAGTTATCTCTTGTTGGTCGGTTGAATTGTCACATCCTTATCTTAATTGGTGCGTTGTATTCCGTTTGGTCATGTGGGGGGGGGGAGGGTGCCTAATTCCCTAATTCTATGAATTGTAACTCTCCTCTAGACTATCCGAGATTGACAAGTACAATAGCATCTCCCCCGAATACTCTACTATCCTTAAGCTACAACTCACGAAATAAACACAATGAATAGCTAAGTGCACTCTTAAGCTTTTTTGCTATTTAGGACGTTTAAGCTCGAAACAATTAAAGAAGAAGCAAGTTTTCCTTAATCTAGCGTCTACCAATTAAGACAAGAGACAACCTAACAATAATTAACAACTAGGTTTTATAGATCTAAGCAAACACAATGATAATTTAGCTAGTCATGTTAAACAAGCAAGCATACAGACATACAATTAAACATGGGGTAGACATAATGATAAAATGGATATACAAACTTATCTTATGATGTAAAATAGGGTATGGAACCCTAGAATACTGTCCAAGTTGGACTACAACTGAATTAGGGTTTGCTCTCAAAAGTTCTACCTCTTTTAAAATAGAAAAATCAAATTCTATATATAGATTTACAAGTGCGACGTCGTCACCTTTTGCTAGTGATGCCGTCAGGTCTCCGTTATTACGGTTTTGTTTGGGCCAGGTCATCGTTGGGATGGCGTCCGTTGAGAAGCGTCACACCGTCACTCTTCATGAAGGACGTCGTCTGAGATTGGTTCTTGGGCGTCTGGTGTGGAAATTGAGAGTGACGCCTTGATAACATCAAATAGTCCTGAATTTTAAGTGTCAATTTCCCCCGATAATGCTCGTATTTTATATGATTCATATGGATTTACGCTTGTATTCCTTTATATTTCACTTTCAGGTAAATTATGAGCATTGGAGCTTATGAGAAGCGGATTTAGAGATTTTCTTGACGATTTATGATAGTATGCCAACTGTGAAGGAGCTACGACGTAACTCACTCTTTCACGTTACGCCGTAGCTAGTGTTTTGACTCTGAGGACCAACTTAACAACAATTACGGCGTAACTCCCAACTAAGGTTACGCCGTAATCAACTAGGTCTACAAATGTTTTGCGCCTCCATCAGCTACGCCGTAACTCCTCACAAAGATTACGCCGTAGTCCTCGCAAAAGTAACCTGTATTGAAGATACGGCGTAACCTCTCCCAAGAGTTACGCCGTAACCTGCTTAACGAGAGCATTATTTGAGGAATTATTGAAGTTCGGCGTAACTCTCAACTCAAGTTACGCCGTAACTAGATCGTGCCTATAAATACCAGCCCTAATTTCTGCATTTCACATCATTCACTCACAACTCAAAGTCAGAGAACGTGAAGAGGGGTCCAAAGGCAGATCATTCAGAGCATACGGAGCCATCTCCAAGGGAGGAATCACTCCCTAATGATAAGCATTATTGATCATTTTATCTTTTACTTTCGATTCATGTATTTCATTATGTTAAACATTGAATTCTTTGTTTATTTTATTATGATCGGCTAAGCACCTTTGGTGCTAGCCTAGTTATGATTCCTTGAATGTTTCGTTTGTGTTTACATGCTTCCGTATAATTGTTTCTAGTATAGCATGCATAGTTTGTTGGTAGCTACCCTAGCTTTGGTAGTTTTGAAAGGTGGTCGTATCTAGTTGCTTAGGAGAATTGACCAACTGACCCTAAGTCGTTTGGTAGAGTTGAGGAGGGTAAGAATTGACCAACTGACGACCCTTCCTCGCTTGTGCGAACTGACCAAATGATCACCGGTCGTCCAGATGAACTTAAGAAGTTAGGGATGAGTGTTTAAGATGCTAGCGCCCGAGCACTCATTATTTCTAATCTTGCATGTAGGGTGCTTAATGACTTGGCTTAGGTGACTAAAAACCACTCTACTATCAAGGGTAGAATCTTGACCTCGGGTAGGAGCCTTTGCTGATAGGTTAGGGCGAATTGACCAAATGTTGTCCTAGCGACTTAAACCCCCACTTGAACCAATTGGAAGTAAAAAAACATGAATATTACACAATAGGATGAGTAATTAGGTTAGCACACTTTCCCTCTATTGATCACAACCTCTACCTTCTTTACTTTCTTTTATTTCTTGTTTATTAGAATCCGCTCACATAGCTCTTGGGACGACCTCGGTTTTACCGACTACTACACAACACACGACTGGATACACTGCCCGTGAGTGCATAAGGTGGACCATAGGTAAACGAGACACTGTGTATAAGGTGGACCATAGGTAAACGAGACACTATAAATATTAAAACCTGGTTAGAAAACTTGCATCAAGTTTTTGGCGCCGCTGCCGGGAAGTTATATTAGGATTTTTGATTAAGTCTTTTATTTTTTTTTTGTTAAATTTTTGTTTTCTCACTATTTCTTTTAAGTTTCAGGTACCATGGAGGTTGTGGACATTGATAACCTCACTCTTGAGGAATATTTGGCCATGACTAGGGATGAATAAGGGCCGAGGCTCGTTAGGCTGGCTATTGGAGCTAATGTCCATTTTGAGATCAATGAATAGTTTATGAGGGAGCTACGAGCTAAACCTTTCTCTGGAAATAGAGACGAAGATGCTTATGAACACGTTGAAAATGTCTTGTACATCACAAGCCTTTTCAACACACCTGGTGTTTCTCATGACGCGGTAATGCTACGAGTGTTCCCCATAACACTTACTGGGGCTGCAAGAAGATGGATTGATAGATTGCCCGCCGGGGCAGTCGATACATGGGCTCTCCTAAAGAAACATTTCATTCAAAGATATTGTCCTCTTTCAAAGATATTAAATCAACTCATGGAGATCCATAATTTTAAGCAAGAAGGCGACGAGACGTTGCATCAAGATTGGGATAGATACAACGATCTACTTTACAAGTGTCCCACTCATGATCTAAACAACCAGCAAAAGGTCAATATCTTCTACAAGGGTATCAACGTGGCTACAAGACAAATGCTGGACTATTAAGGACGAATTCCAGGGATGACCCCTACTCTTGCCATTGAAGCTATTCAAAAAATGGCCGATCATTCTCAAAAATGGCATGATGGAGGAAGCCAAAGAAGCCTAGGTGGAAATCTTGAGGGTATTGCCGCCATTACAAACAAGCTTGAAAATCTTGGTCGTGTCATGCTCAAGCTCAAGGAAAGTGTTCACGCTATCCAAGTAGGATGTGAAAGCTGTGGTGGAGGACATCTCACAAAAAATTGTCCTTTTATTAATGATGATGGTAAAATTGAAGAATCGAAATATGGAGAAGCAAATAGACCGTTTCAAGGGTCGAATGGAAACGAGAATGGTTATCGTGGAGGACCTCCAACATATTACAACCGTGGGCCTTTTGGGGAAAGAAGATCTAATCTGGTGGATACAATCAACAAATATCTTGAGGCCTCAGCCCAAAGACAAAAGGAACAAGATGAGTGGCTAAAAAGTTTTCAAGAAAATACAAATAAAAGCCTCTCTAACCATGACAAAACTTTAAAAAACCTAGAGGCAATGCTAAAAAAACTCAGTGAAGAGATGAAGAGAAGTAACACTGAACCTGAGGGAATCAAACCTATGGTGGTGTGCAAGGCCGTTTTTTCTGAAGAAGATGTAAATACACCGACCGATGATTTCCATTCTTCTCTTGAACCTGCGGCGGAAACCGGCGGTAGTCAACAGTTACGCTGTAACACTTGTAATGAGTTACAGCGTAACCATGATCCAGAAAGCGAACCCAGGTTGGGAACTGACATACTTAGCCAATTACCGATCAAGGAGGTCTGCACGAATAGCTTCATCATTCCATGTTCCATCGGTAATCATGATCTTTTAGCATTAGCCAATCTTGGGTCCAGGATAAATGTCATGCCACTTTTGATGTTTTTAAAACTAAGATTAACTAATCTTTGGAAGACGAGAATTGTGATTGAGATGGAAAACATGACTAAGGCAACTCCTCTTGGAATTACGGGTGGTGTATTGGTCAAGGTCGATAAGTTTTTCTTTACATCCAAATTCGTGGTTATTGACATGGCAAATACCCTAAGAGAGCATTTGATTCTTGGAAGACCTTTCCTTGCTTCCTCGCACGCCCGGATCAAGGTTTTTGAAAAGGAACTTTCTTTGGGATACAGTGATGACAGAGTGGTGTTTAGAATGGATAAAACCTTATGCCCGGAACCTAATGAAGTGATAAGCTCATGCATGGCGGACAAGGTTTCTAATGAAGAGCCAACAAATTTTCCTGATAACTTTCCTCCTTTATATTTTGGTCATTTGCAGGATAATATTGATAATTCTTCCCCGAAGGATGACGATGGAGTTCAAACCTCACCTAGGATGTCTGATAAAAAAGGTGTTACTATAGTTAAGGGAAGGCTTGATTGTTGCGCCCCTATCACTTCTATGATTGAGGGTTCTAAGATAACTTTGCCGACGTGTTCCCCATTCCTCAAAGGCTGCAATGGGGGTGGTCAGTTCTTTGTAAAGCGAATAAAGAAGGAGGTAGAATTTTGGTGGTGTTTCGAGGATGAGAAACTAATCAAGGAAAATTGGTTCGGGGGCACCATTTTATGACCGATTGGTTTGTAGATGTAGGTTGGACTCTTCATTTTTGTGAAGTAGCAATTATGATGTCCGGAGGAACCACTCAAGCATGGCCTACGTGCGATCCTCGTCTTAAGGTTTGCAATGGAGGAGAATTCCCAGATCCTAACTGGCTCAACCGTAAGGAATGGGCATGTTTCGATGAAGAAAAGAGAATGGAAGTCGGATACAAGGGAATCTCATTCGAAAATTGGGTTAAAGTAAAATTCGGGGCTACAAAACTAAAATGGGATGTCGAGTCTAAGTTTCGATATGAATTGGCCAAGTCTAATTTTTTGCAAGAAACTCGATACTGCATGACTCCGTACATTCCCTCTTCTGTTTGGGATTAGCCTTCCTCCGGTAAAAGAGCAATTGAGGATGGCAAGGGTCGAAGGCCACCGTAAATCCCCATGGCTTTGAGTCTAACTTAAAGTCTCGGTAATAAAGAAAAGTGCTCTTTCGGGAGACAACCTGAATTATCCTTTTTATTTCTTTTATTTCATTTTTGTTGTTGTTGGGTTTTGTGTTTTTAACATTTTTGCAGGAATTGGAGATGAATTCAAAAGTGACTAAAACGGGGACCTGTTCTGTCCAACGATTACGGCGTAACTTATCCTCATGGTTACGTCGTAACATAACCTCAGTGGTGATTCTCTCCAAGACATAAACCATTATGCCGCAATCTCATTATATGGTTACGCCATAGCTATTCTCTAGTAGCCAATTGCCAGGTTTTACCACAATTACGGCGTAACCCCTCTTTTGGGTTACGTCGTAATTCCCCTGCAGTTCCAATTTTTTCTATATTAACGCAATAACCTTGTATTACTTTTTAAATGAACTTTGTGGGTATGTTCCCTGTAAGCCCTCACGAGACTACACTTGTCCACTTGGGACACCAAGTGGTTTAAAAGGCTTGTTGCATATGCTAAATGCAACCGTGATTCCTACAAAAGTGAGTTTGATTTCTTTTTGTTTTTCTTTTTCTTTTTTAGAATTATGCTTGTCGGTTAGTGTGATTTCAGGGAATGAAGTTTTCTCGTGGATGGCGAAGGCGCGATTCTCTTCGTGGGCCTTCTTTCTTTTTAAGGAGCCATTTTTAGGGAATTTCTCGCTCTAATTCTACTTTCTCTTCACCTTTATTTAACGTTTAGTACAAAAGGGACTTTGTACATCTCAAGTGGGTAGACAGGAGTAGAATTATTACTTGAACTTAATTGCCCTCGTTTTTTTAGCTTATTTTAAAAAATTATGCCATTTTTAAAATTTTGACATGTTTTTCTTAACCAAACTAGATTAGACCTTAGCCGAGCACATTATAACCCTTGATATTTTATGGTGAGATTAGCCTTATCCGTTTCCAATTATTTACCCAAATCCACCAATATATGAGTGTGCCGGTAGCTTGTAAACTTTAGAACTTGGCATTTGCATCATTTCGAGACCATATACGAGGTATGTTGAGTTCGCTTAATGTATATGGAATAATCATTTTGAAAAGGAAATATTTTTAAGATTATCACCAAATAGCCTATCCTTGTGTGTCTATCGATTAGTCACCTCGACTTTTCGACCCCCATGTTAAACCCTTTTGTTGCACTCACATTTAGTGCAAGATACCCCTAGATACACCCGTCTGAGCCATTCCTTTCATTTTGTTCACCCAATATATATTGTTTCGTTACACCCATTCGCCTTAGCCTACCATGTAGTCTCAATTTGTGATCGGGGAGTCATTGTTTGCCTAAGTTCAAGGTTCAAGTAGAGAGGTTCGGAAATCACGCTTTTGTCAAAGACTTATATATGAAGATCATTGAAGACCCCCCAGATTCTCACTATATGTTCATCTCAAGTGGTGGGATGTTATGTGTAGTTATGATGTAAAAAAAAAGATTCGAAAAAAAAAGTTTATTGTTTATTGTAAAGTGCAGTGTTATAAGCACTATGATTGGAGCTCATCAAAGATTAAGCATCGTGGAGGCCACCTCGGTCACATTTGAACAATTGAGTTGGCAATTATTGCGCCAAAAGTTGAAGAACACGTAATGTGCCCATCACAACGTCTGCTAATAACACATCTCCTTGATTAGATCATGATCCGGTTTGTTCACCTTAAAGCTTGAACTTTGGATAAACGGTAGGTGATGACAACTTGGTAATAGGCTAAGACTATTTGCTTTGTTATTTTTATTTTACACCAATTATTTCTCATGTCTTATCCTACCCTTTAGTCCTGAAGCGTGTCTTGGTGATGAAGCGAGCAATCTTTGGTGTCTTGGGCATGGATTTGGTCATGTATCATTGATTTTGTCCACTTTGCCGTGACACATTAGTAATGACATTTCACCCTTAACCCATGTTGTGTCTACCCATATTGCCTTCGAGAATTGTTTAGTCCTTAACTCTAATGGTGGAGATTTGTGTAACCGCCAAGCTTATGATAGAATACATGCTATGATTGTGCTTTGAGTGATCACCCCGAAATTGACACTTAGACTAGTTGAAAGAATTTGAGTGTTTCGTTCCCATTTTCTGAGATGTTCGGCTTTGATTTATTCTAGCATAAGGGATTTTTAAACTCATATCTTCCAGGTAATGGGGGATATCTTTTTAGAAATTCTTCTAATAAGGTATACTTTAGGGCAAGTAGAGTTCAAGTGGTGGGATATTTGATAACATCAAATAGTCTTGAATTTTAAGTGTCAATTTCCTCCGATAATGCTCGTATTTTATATCATTTATATGGATTTACGCTTGTATTCCTTTATATTTCACTTTCAGGTAAATTACGAGAATTGGAGCTTATGAGATGCGGAGTTGGAGATTTTCTTAACGATTTATGATAGTATGCTAACTGTGAAGGAGCTACGACGTAACTCACTCTCTCACGTTACGCCGTAGCTAGTGTTTTGACTCTGAGGACCAACTTGTTAGGATTTATAAAATCCATTGTGAAGTGTCGGTCACCCCAACTATAGTCTAGCGTATGTTAGCTCGTAGACATATCATTATTTAGTAGTTTATTAGCTTAGTTATTTAGTGAGCAACACCGTGGAGGACGGATGGGTTTTTACCCACTGTATGCCTGATCCACAGTCCGAAGGAGGACGTGTAGTACGTAACTATAAATACCCTCTACCTCCCAAGGTAGAGGGTTGGGCCTTTCATTCTTAATCTAACATTCTCTTTGTTTTTCTCTCACTTTCTCTCTCTAGAAAGGCTCTCATTATATTTTCTCTTATCATTCGAACCTTATTTGTGCTTGATTGTGTGTTTGTGAAAACCAATATGCTACAATTGGTATCAAGAGCCATGGTTTGATCATCTATCCTTCATGTTCTTGGATTTCTAGTGGTTTTCATAGGTTTTTGGGTTTGAATGATTTTTGAGTAGTTTTCATCATTTGGATCACTTTTGATGTTAAAGTTTGAATTTTGATAGTACTTTTGTGTTTAGAATCATCATAAGTGTTTAGGTTTTGGATTAGAAGGTCTCAATCATCTTGGTTGTAGTGTTTTGGATTGAAAAAGTTTAGTTTTTGAAGTTCTGCTAGGAAGCGGTTTGTCTCTCGTAGTGCATTTCTTGGAAGCGGTTTGATCAGACTTTTAAGCGGTTTGTCACTTAAGCGGTTTGACACTTAAGCGGTTTGACACTTAAGCGGTTTGACTTAAGCGGTTTGTCACCTAAGTGGTTTGTCACTTAATCGGTTTGACACTTAAGCGGTTTGACACTTAAGCGGTTTGACTTAAGCGGTTTGACACTTAAGCGGTTTGACACTTAAGCGGTTTGACTTAAGTGGTTTGTCACTTAAGTGGTTTATCACTTAAGCGGTTTGACACTTAAGCTGTTTGACTTAAGCGGTTTGTCAGAGCGGTTTGTTAGTGCGTTTTGTCATGGACTGAGATTTGTCAATTCCTGCGATTTGTCTCTAAACCTAACATACAAATCCCTTGTTTTCAAACCTTAATATAAAGAATTAAGGCATATAAAAAACTCAACCATCACACCAAGTTATCTCACGTCATTATCAACATTCTACTTCTCATTTCTCACTATCTAACGGTTTAGGCTTGATTTTGTAAAATCCCGCGAAAGAATCTATTTCTCGGTTTAAATCACAGGCTTGTAAAATCCCGTGCACTATCACATCATGTCAAACAACTCTACTAATGTCATCTCCGAAATACTCAAGTTGTACGATATGATCGATGAACATAAGATTCCCATCAAAATACAACAGACAAACGTTGTTGAATCAAAAACGGCTAATTTGGGAAATAACGATATGGTTTCACAACAACAATTACTCATGAAGGAATCTTTGTGTTCAAATTCACATGAGACAGAGTTGTACCAGATTCAGCAGTTTCAAACTATTATCAAGGATAGTTCCATTGAACCTCTTCGACAACTTCATTCACACCTCACGTTACTTAGAACTCAAGACAAATTCACAATGGGAATTAAACGAGCATTTAATGTACTTTTCCGTCAAGATGTATCAACTTTCACAGGCATATTGTTCTTGAACTTAGGACAACTTGAACAACAACTTGATAAAGAAAAGGTTCAAGAAGCCAGTTCTAAAGCTGAACTCCAGGTGATCAACAAACAATTTCAGTCATTCGTCAATAGAGAATATATTTCGGATTATGATAATCATATGACTGAAATATGCTTCAAGAATCACACTGGGATGGAAGCAAATGTGTTCAGAGAAACATTAATCCAACTCTTGGATAATGTTAAGAAGTATATTGTGGAAAGAGCACAGAATGAAGACAAGGTGAATGAATGTCGGGTGAACGAATATCGGGTGCAATCATATGATAGTTGTGATGAGTCGGGTAATGTATCAGTTGAAAGATCGGGTGTTGCTGAATGCAGAATAATAGAGACAACAAAGAATGATGTAACCAACTGTTCAGTAACTCCTGTCAGACAAGATGTGGATACAAAAATTAGAAAGGTGAATGAATGTCGAGTGCAATCAAGAGATTGTAGTGTTGAGACGGGTAAAGCACCAGATGATGATGGATCGTTGGCGCTACCATACAGGGGCTCGAGGAGGCGGATAAGCTTGAAATAGCCAAGAGTTCGCTGACTCTTGTTACGCATAATGTGGATGCATATCGGATCCGATAAATGAACAGTGTCATGTGATGAGGTACCCTTAACTGCTCAACATAGTGCATCCGCTAATGTACCTAAACAGATGATCTTAATGCTTAACATGATTCTCGATAAATGTTCATTGGTTGAGGGTGAGTCTAATAATTTCAAAACAAATGATATGGTTGATAAAAAGGCTTTTGATGAACTTTCAAACAAATTATCAAAACTTGAAAAATATTGCATTTCACTTGAAATTGCAATATAAAGAAAGGAGGAAAGTTTTCAAACTAAGAAACCATGTAAAAATCCGGAATTTCCTGAATATCGTGAATTTTTTGAAATAAACGATTTAAAAGCTCAGCTTCAAGCCATAAACTCGACTATAAACAATTTGAAGAAACATATTTCTGATATGCATGTGAAAAGTAATTTGGTTACAAGTAATTCTGGTGTTAATGCTATTGATGATATTCAAATGAGAAATGATGAATTAGCGGTTTGTGTGACCAAATTACTAAAGGAAAATGAGACTTTGAGAAAGCACCACATAGAACTAAGTGACTCTGTCAAAGAAGCTAGATCTAAGTCAATGGAACAAACAAAATCTTTGATAGCAAAAATTGATGAACTCAAAGCTCAACTTCAGGGAAAGAGTTTCGTTATTGTTGCCCTAAAGAATGAGCTTAGAAAAACCGTTGGGAAAAGTGTGAACACTAAGTTTACAAAACCATCAACCTTGGAGAAGCCGCTTTCCCACTAGAGATCGGTCCGTTGTTAGGCAACTCTAATCAATTTATATCCGAAGAACAAAATCAGAAGACAAGGCTTGCCTCCCAAGTTGATGTGATACAAGTTTTGTCAAAACCAGCCACTTCACCGAAGTTGCCTAAGAATAATGCTTCTAGTTTCGTTAACCCTCAACAAGTAGCTACTTCTACTCCCAGCACCTCTAGGATTAGTTCGAAACAAAGGTCAAAACCAAGCATTAAAACCCATAATTCATATGATATGAATGACTTGTGGAAGAACTATTATCTAGAAGAAGCTAGGAAAAAGGCACATATTCGAAAAGACGAAATTTTAGGTGCAAGACCTAGGGTGATGAATTCTACTAGATTTCAAGGCACTACTAGTAGTAGTAAACCATTACCTAGGAACACTCAAAAGACTAGGGATTGGCTCGCATCTAAGATTAGTTATGTGAAGAAGAATGCTAAGCATGTAGAAAACGAAACTAGAAATTCCGAGTCTTTTCCGAATAAGAAACATTTTCCTAATTCACATGCTAAGGTACAATCCACTAAGACCACCAACATGGCTAAGGTTCAACATGTTATGAAGCAAAACAAACCTACAACTTCGCCTAGATGGATCCCAACTGCTAAATCTTTGGAGTCTAGGAATAACGATAAGTCTTCCACCGTGCATAAGATTATCAACAATCCTAGACCTTTCCATAAGTGGATACCGTCTGGTAGAATGTTTAAGGATGTTGGACTTAGGTGGATACCTACTGGAAAGCTGTTTACTGATGGCAAAATCAAGGTTGACCGTGAAACCTCAAAGGGTTTGGATACTAATGTCACTAACCAATATATATGCAATCAAGCTTGTAATGTTAGTGCATGTAGTCCTTACTCAGTTTCAGATACTTCAATCCTTCACTACATGGACTGGCTTAAAGTATGGATAACAAAAGGATTGATATCTCATAGTTCACGGGGTTCAAGTAACTCAACCTTGATATTCAATCGGCAATGACGTCTGTTCACATTAGTTCAGGCCTCGTACTTCATCATTATGGAGTCTGCATATATCACTTGTGCCTCGTTCCTCAAAGAAAAGAAAGGTGTACGCTTCAATGCGCTTTTTCTTTAGAAGAAGAGAAATATTCGTGTTTATGACCATTCTCATAAACATTCTTCATCAAAAAGCTTCATGTTTCTCCCATGCTCATTCAACATCAAGGATCTACATTCATTGGTGTATATTCTTATTCATTTGCTCAATCAAAATGGCAAACTTCATTTGCAATTTTTGAGGGGGAGAAGAGTGAAGAAACTAAATGTCAATCATCAAGGAATCTACTTATCGTTGATCGTATTCTTATTCACTTGGTTAAATTAAAGATGGAAACTTCGGATGCAATTTTTAAGGGGGAGAAGAGTGAATATACTACATGTTGATGGATGTTTGAATAATGGTCATACGACTCTCCTCCAACGCCTAATGTTTCACTTACTAAGGATAAATGGGATTCATTGTTTGGGATTCATTGTTTCAAGATATGTTTGATGAGTATTTCCAACCGCTAGCGAATGTTGATCATCTAGGAAGTACAACTCAGACTACTCAAGAAGCCCAATCTCTAGTTATTCCCTAAGGCGTTGATAATGACTATCATAATATTGCAGTTGCACTCATGAATAATGATCCGCTCTTTGGCATTCCTTTTCCAAATCTTCACGGATTATTGTTCATGAATAACGATCCGCTCTTTGGTATTCCTTTGCCAAATGTTCACGGATTATTGTTCCTCTCAACGTGTATGCTATAAATCAACCACATGAACTTCAAGGAAAATGACTACCTCATCCGCTCGAAGACATTATTGGTGAATCTTCCAGATCAGTATCTACATGTATACTTTTAGGAAGAATGCATCGATGTTGAGGAATCATTTGCTCGTTCATTCGAAAGATCCGCACATCGATTGTATGTATATTCACATGTTGGGTATTTGACATAAATTGATCACTTCAGTGATCGTTTATCACTTATTTGAATTTGAAGTTGACTTTCACAAAGGCGTGTTCTTATTTTATCTTGAAGCCGGGGTAGGTTGGTTGCATGGTTTTCAATGATATCTTGCTCGTGCTTAAGAGTTAAGTTGAAGACTTGATTATCTAGTTACCAAGAGTCGATGGATGTTTGATGACCCGGTTAACTATCACTAAAGGAGTTAAGTTTCAATTTTTCGGTGTCACGCATAGACGCGTTGTGGATAATCGCAAGAGGTGTTAATGTCTCATACTTTCATTGGGTATTGAGTACTTTGAGATTTGCATGAAGCATGAATTCTCTACACCTTTCTTCCAACATTAGTGCAAGCATAAGTCACAAGTGCGGGAAAATTCTACTCCAGTTTCAAGTTTGGTATATAGGGTTTGCTTCATCACCGTCACTCACTAATTTGTCCATATGGGTTGGTAAAGATAGTCGGAGAGTTTCCATAGCAGTTGACTCCACAGATTCATTTGGGCTATTTGAGTTCTTCTCACAAGATTTCGAGTTTATGGGTATATTATGTTTTGTTGATTCCGGTATCAAAACCGGCAAGGAGACATATACATCTAAGATCAATGAGCACGTGATGAACTTTATAATTGTTGATATTAGGAAGACAAATTTTGTAGCTGAGAGAAACGGTGTGTTTAACTCATGGCTTCGTGTATTATTCTAACTATTTGGGGGTAGGATATATTATTCCAACTATTTGGGCGAAAGATGTATTATTCCAACTATTTGGGGGAAGTGGTCTCTGGAGACTTTTGGTATGTGTTACTTCAGCGTTCAGTTGGAAGAAATGTGAAAAGAATATTTGAAGCATGAGATGATATTGCTTATCGACATCTTCAATGTGATTAATGGTTAAGTGCTTCCGGTTAATGGTTTATGTACACAATGTTATGATGATTTTGATGAGATCGCAACCATCATGGGGGAGAGATTGTGTACATCGAGGACAATAACAGTTCACGTGATCAAGCTTAATCAGTTATTCCAGAGTTGATATCCGCAGAGATGATCAGTGTTTCAACCTGTTACTTTGGTGTTCATCGTATCTACTCGTGTTGGGCACTTGTGTACATTATGAACATCTGTAGAAGTTGATATATGTAAGTTAACTGGAATGTATTTGGTGAAATGAAGATGTTGATATATTGTTCTTCCAAATAGTCAACTGCTCGTAACCGTAAAGAATGAATGTGTACATCGGGGACGCACAACAAGTTCATGTGATCGGGCTTAATCTACTTATTTCGGGATTGGTAACCGCAGAGATGATCAGTGCTTCAACTTGTTACTTTGGTGTTATCGTCTTCTTTGGGTTTGTGAGCTTCGTCAAATGAGATTGATTGCATCACTCCAACTTCTTGGGGAAGTGGTCTCATTACGATGGTTGTCGGTTTGGGGGGAAGCTACCAAAGCTTCATGTTAATAAGGCTCAAGCTCAGATGATTTTCTTAGGAGCCTCGAATGCTTTGGTGGTGAAAGTTTAAGATATCTTGGTTTCTTTCTTCTACAAAGTCTTTGAGCGTATCCTTATCTCATTGCTGATCATCATCTTCTTAAACTATATCATCTACTTTGTATATATTTTATCAAAAAAATAAAAATAAATAAATAAAATAAAAAATAAAAAATAAAAAATAAAAAATTAATTAAAAAAATATATAAAATCAACAAAAATCGGAAAAATTTTAAAATACCAAAAATGTGTTTTCTCAAGACATGTCTTCTGGTATCGATAACATCTACGGTCTTAGAAATGTCATTCAATAATGGCACGGAACTTTAGATGAAGTTCGAGCAGGAGGTGTAAATATTTCTTTCTAAACATGTCTCAAAATATGGCTTGCAGTTACTTCTGACTGTAACCCGTGCTTTAACTATGGTTTGCTATTATTTCATATAGCAACCCCATTTTTCAAAGAAGGAAAGTGCTATGCTTAAACGATTTTCACAAAATTCATGCACTTATCCTAAAATCAAAATGAGGAAAGTATGTCGAAGGACTGCTGTTCCTACACAAATGTTTTTATTTCTATAAATTCGTCAGAAAAATATTTGTTGTTCACAAAATGGTGGAAAATGAGTTGCTTGAAAATAAATCAGAATTGGAGTTTACATAAATTTGCAAACTCAATCAATGACTTCAACGTTTTTAAACTTTTCAAAAAATGAGTCATTGAGGGGGAGAATGTTTTCAAATCTATATCATCTATCGGGCTTATCTAATTATCCTATATACTTAAATGTAAAAGATGTTTGCCTACGTCAAAGGACTAGGAGCCTATGATATGATTGTTAGGATTAGATGATTAGAGTTTGATAAACACTTAATTCCCATGCCTTTATATGATTTGATTGATATGTTGAATTGACTTTTATTAGTCGATTGTTGTTTGGGTGTTGTCGACCACCATATATCTGTGTGTGTTGACTAACGTATGCAGATAAGATGGTTTAAAAGAATGTTCCCGATCCGGATCCCACAAAAGATTGGATGCGGATAGGAAAGGGTAACTATTTTTGGGTCGACAAAAGATGAAACGGAGCTTAATTGGATCTCTATGGAGAGCTGGCATGATAGATGCAACGTCAGAGGTCTCACTACATTTGTAGATGGTTTTCTTCTTGCCCTACAACAACAACAACAAAAGCAGCTCAACCACCTAACGTATCTTTGTGCAAGATAAGTAGTGATGATACCATTCTTAAACAATTTTAAAATTATTGTTTTTGAAAATGGAAAATTATTTGTTTGGAAATAAATTATACTAAATTTTGGAAATCAACTGGACTTTATTTTTTTTATAAAAAAGTTAAGTCACTCAGTCAACGACTACGGTCATTGATTGAGGGGGAGAGTGATTTCAAATTGAATAGTTTCAAACAATATTTCTTCATAAAAGTCCGGTTTGTACAAAATAAGTGGTGATCTAAAGATTTAATGTTAAGTCATGGTATGATTTTCTTTAAAACTCAAAGATCTTTCAAAATGTAATTTTTTCTGTTCTTGTTTGATTGTGAAATTGTTTTATTTTCCAAAAAAGATCTCTTAAAACTATTGATAACATCAAATAGTCCTAAATATTAAGTATCAATTTCCCTCGATAATGCTTGTAATTTATGTCATTTATATGGATTTACGCTTGTTTTTCATTGTTTTCCACTTTCAGGTAAATTACGAGCATTGGAGCTAAAGAGACGTGGAACTGGAGAAATATCAAAAGATTTATCACAATATGCTACTTTGAAGAAGTTATGGCGTAACTCATCTATCACATTAAAGTAGCTTCAAAGCATGACTCAGGAAACCAACTCATCGAAGGTTATGGCAACTCCCCAAAGGATACTGACATAACTATATTAGGTCAAATGAGGTTTCACGGATAACTACACGTAACTAATCCATCAACTACTGGCGTAACCAAGTTTATTGAAGACTACAGGTAACCACTTATATTACGCCGTAACTGAATCTAGTGCAAAATCTGAAAAGAATTGAAGGTTACGGCTTAACTCTTGTTATAGTTACAGTAACCCGGATCGCCCTATAAATACCCCATTCTAGTAATCATCCCATTCCACACAACAACCTGAGAAGCGTGGGAAAAGCTCAAGGCAGGTCTAGAGGAGCATATGGAGTGTCTCCAGGGAGAAATCACTCCCCCTCGATAAGCATTACATATTTTCTTTACTTTTAACTCATGTATTTCGTACCTTTGAATATTGAATTGGTTTGTATGATTAATATGAGCTGCTAAGCACCTCTTGGTGTTGGCCTAGTTATGATTCCTTAATTGTTTTGTTTATGTTTACATTACTTCCGCATAATTATTTCTAAGTGTATGCATGCATAGTTTATTGGTAGCCACCCTTGGTTTGGTAGTTTTGAATGGCGGTAGAGGTCAATTGCCTAGAGGATATGACCAACTAACCCTAGGTGAGCCGGATAGAGACGGGAAGGGTAAGATATACCAATGGCTCTAACCTTTCTACTTGGATTTGAGCAACGATCACCCTATCGCTTGGATGAACTTAAGAATTAGGGGTGAGTGTTTAAGTTGCTTCTTGCGGCACTCACTATTATAAATCTAGCTTGTAGCGGTACTTAATGATTGGCTTAGGGACCGTGAACAACAGACTTATGAGGGGACACCGACTTCTCACTGGTGGCATCTTTCTTGATAGGTTAGGGCTTAATTGACCAAATGTTGTCCTCTTGACTTTGACCCCACCTAATGTAATTGGAAGTAAGTAGACGTAGACATAACTAGCTAGGAGGATTAACTAGGTTAGCACCTCTCTCCTCTATTGATTTACCCTTTACCTTTTATTTGCTTTTACTCGTTTAGTAGTTTAATTAATTAATTCCCTATTGAAACCATTATTAATCTGTGACACCTAGACTTAGTAATAATCCAACACACATAGCTCTTGGGAAGACCTCGACTTTACCGATTACTACACTACACTTGTGACCGGTGCTGCCGTTAGTGCACTAGGGTAGACCATAGGTATAACGAGACTTTATAAATATTAAAACCGGTGAAAAACCTGCATCAAGTTTTTTGGCTCTGCGGGGTTATATTAGGATTAATATTAAGTCTTTCGTTTCGTTTAAACTTTCTACTATTCTCATCATCATTATTCGAGTTTCCAGGTACCATGGAAGTTGTTAACATCGATGACCTCACTCTTGAGGAATATTTGGTGGACAAGAGGCGAACAAGGGCCGGTCTCGTAAGACCGCAATTAAAGCCGGATGTCCATTTCGAAATCAAAGACCAATTTATGGGGAGCTTCGTTGCTAACCCTTTTTCAGGGAAGCAGGGACGAAGATGCATATGAGCACGTTGAAAATGTCCTATACATCGCTAGCCTTTTCAACATTCGGGTGTCTCATGATGCGGTTATGCTAAGGGTATTCCCAATGACTCTTACTTGGAGTTTTGAGAGATGGATCGAAGATTGCCCGCCAGGCAACAATACTTGGGCTACTTAAGAAGCACTTTATTCGAGATATTGTCCGCCATCAAAGATTTCTAGCCGACTTTTGGAGATCCATAATTTTAAACAAGAAGACGATGAAACATTGTATCAAGCTTGGGATAGATACAACGATCTCCTTTATAAATGTCCTAAAATGATCGAACAACAACTAGCAAAAGGTCAACATTTTCTACAAAGGAATTAACGTAACTACAAGACAAATGCTGGACTATCAAGGACCTATCCCTAACATGACTCCCTACTTGCAATTGAAGCCATTCAAAAATGGTCGGTCACTCTAAAAATGGGACGACGAGGAAATTAAAAGAAACCAAGGCGAAATTTTGACCAGATTGCAACAATCGCTAATAAAATTGAAAATCTTAGTCGAGATATCTTTGAAGGTCGGAGAAACCGTTCATGCCATCCAAGTGGGTTGTAAAAGCCGTGGAGGAACACCTCACGAAGAATTGTCCTCATGTCGTTTAAGAAAATATAATTGGAAGAAGCCATATGGAGAAAATGACCGTTTCACAGAGATAATCGAAATAGTAACGGGTATCGTGGAAATTACAACCGTGGGCCTTATGGAGAAAGAAAGCCCAGCCTTGAAGAAACAATTAACAAGTTCCTGGAGAGTTCACCCCAAAGACAAAAGGAGCAAGATGAGTGGTTAAAAGAATTCCGGGAAAACACGATATAAACCTTTCAAGCACGACACAACCCTAAAAAACCTAGAATCTATGGTGGAAAAGCTCGGTGAAAAAGTAAGGGCGAATAACAATAAGCTGAAGGATCGAAACCATGGAATGTAAAGTGATTTTTGATGATGATAACTTCGAAGGTTCGAGCCAATGATCGGATCGAGGGTTGATCCCGTAATGAATCTGAGAATTCGCCGTAATCTTCCTTATGAGTTCACGGCGAACTATGTTTTCAACGGCGATAACGGGTTATGAATAATATTGAGGAAAACGACTCTAACGAAGTTACGTAACCAGAATCTCGATTCACGTAAGCGGGATACGTGAGAAAAATTCCTTGAAGTGGACGAATCAGAACATCTCGAGAGATTAACAAGGTCCTACGACATTAACTTTACTCTCGCCCATATCTAAGAGGAAATATCACTGGTGCAAAATGATACCCGTTGCTAAGGGAGATTGGTATGATATTTGGGCCTCGTGTGATCTGAGAAATGAGGTTTGCGATGGAGGAAGCAATAAGGATAGGATCAACCATAACAAATTTATGTGGCCTACATATACTGACGATGAAAGACTCAAGAAACTCTCCCTAGAAGATGAAGAAGAGCCGCTTATCACTCCTTTGGTGTACTCCGATCATCATAGTGAGGAATCCACACGAGCATGGCCTACATGCAACCCCTTCCGAGTATTGTGCTGGCGGGATAGTGAAAGAGAAAAAGTGGACATGCCCTCTGGCGTAAGACATTATATAATTTGGTGACTTAGCATTTGATGATTGGTACACAATATAATTCGGGATGCCAAGATTAACGAATCTTAGAAGCTAAAAGTTGATTACAAGGAGCACATTCAAAAAGGAAGTGGCTAATAATGACATCAAGCATGGATGAGCATTTAAGTGAAAATGACAACAAAGAAATACGCATGATCCAGTCGCGAAAAAGAATAAAAATCTCAGGAAGACTTTTCAAGCGTCATGCAACCCTTATGGCGATATATGTGGAGAGCAGCTCAAGGAGAATAGGTAAAGGCAAATCTTTGGTCCTCAACCAACGATGAGGAGAGAACGAGAGTTTACCTTGGCCGGACAACCCGGGATCGATAGTTGGGTGAAGATTAAGTATGGACATGTTGATAAGTTAACCAAAGAGAAGATTTGGAAGGAGTACATGGGTAGAAAAAATTCAAACAATGAAAGTCTTAACAACACAAGTGAAATAACAATTTACGATGACAAAGGAGTTGGTTAGAGATGAAAAAGAAGAATGCAAGCGTGTGCTAGTGGAGAATCTGCTCGATGAAGAATGGTTTAAAGGTACCACTTCTGATGACGATGACATTGAAGGGATCCTAGATTACCTTGAGTTGCAAGGAAATGAGGAGTTTACTGATCCCGACGATGAAGCTTATGAGCAAAGGAGGTGAAAACTCCTTGGGATTCCCTACAAGAGACCGCCACCAATTATTGTCGAAAAATACGAGTTCACTCGCTACCTACTGGACGGAGGAAAATTTTTGCAAAATACGGAAAATCGAAACTAATGAATACCTCCAACTGCCCACGAATAATACATCGGATGAGGCATAACTTGATGAAAGACATTGAAGAGGTCGGGGAAGTCCAAAGGCCCCTATAGTAGCCCAGCGACTCGAGTCTAACTTAAAGACTCATAAATAAAGAAAAGTGCTCTTCGGAGATAGCTCAATTATCCCTTTCTTTTTTTTATTTCCATTTTACAGGGTTTTTGTTTTCTAACCATTTTTTGAAACGAGGAAGAAATTGCTGCGCAGTTTCTTTGATCGACCGGAGTTCTAAGTAGCTCATCTATGTGATACGCCATAACCAACTTTTTGGCAGACATAATTTTAACGCATTACTAATTACAGTAATACCATCTTTGGTTCGTCGTAACCACTAGCTTTTGACTTATGTCGTTTCTTGGTTATGCAATAACTCCCTTAAAGAGTTATGACGTAGCTTCCTCTCGCTTTAATTCTTTCATTTTAAAACACAATAACCTTGTATTAGTATTTTAAATGAACTTTGTGTAGTGTGTTCCTGTAAACCCTCTGCAGACTTCACCATCCACACAGGACACCAAGTGGTTTAAAAGCTTGTTGCATGCTAAATGCAACCGTGATTCCTGACAAGTGAGTTAGGTTTATTTTTCATTTTTCATTTTTTCTTTTAGAATTATGCTTGTTGGTGTGTGATTTGTTAGATTGAAGTTTGTTCATAATGCTTATCTGAAGGCCCGATCTCTTTTCTTGTGCCTTCTTTCTTTTGGGAGCAAATTCGTGGAAGTTCTCGCTCTAATTCTACTTTTCTCTTCACCTTTATTTAATGCTTAGTACAAAAGGGACTTTGTACAATTCAAGTGGGGGACGGGAGTAGAATTATCTCTTGAACATTATTTTGCCCTCATTTTTCTAGTTTATTTTGAAAAATTATGCCATTTTAAAATTTTGACATGTTTTCTCAAGCTAACTAGATTAGACCTTAGCAGAGCACATACAACCCTTGATATTATATGGTGAGATTAGCCTTATCCGTTCCCAATATTTTACCCCAAATCCACCAAAATTGAGGTGTGCGGTAGCTTGTAAACTTTAGAACTTGGCCTTTGCATCATTCGAGACCATAGGCGAGATATGTTGAGTTAGCTCGATATATTTTGGACTTTAGTTTTAAGGCAATATTATAAGATGATCACCCAAATAGCCTACCATTGTGTGTCTATCGATTAGTCACCTCGACTTCTAGACCCCCATGTGAAACCCTTTTGTTGCACTCACCTTTAGTGCAAGATACCCTAGATACACCTTCTGAGCCATTCCTTTCATTTTGTTAACCCAATATATTGGTTTGATACACCTATACACCTTAGCCTACCCAGTAGTCTTTATTTGTGATTGGGAAGTCATCATTTGCCTAAGTTCAAGGTTCAAGTGGAAAGGTTGAAATCAGCTTTCATCAACAACATATTCCTGAAGATCATTGAAGACCCCCCGAATTCCCATTGTTCATCTCAGTGGGGGGATATTATGTTTAGTTATTATTGTTATGTTGATAAAAAAATGAGTTGTTATGATTTAGTTATTGTAAAGTGCGATGTTATAAGCACTATGTTATGAGCTTTATAGATTTAGTATCGAGGAGGCCACCTCGGTCACATTTGAAGATTGGAGTTGGTAATTATGCCAACAGTTGGAGAAAAGGTAGTGTGCCCTCATGTGGCGTCCTCTAATGACACATCTACCTAATATTTCATGATCTGGTTTCTTGACTTCAAAGCTTGAACTTTGGGCGGACGGTAAGTGGTGATGACTTGGTTATAGATTTAGACTACACCTTGTTTTATTTTACACCATTTATATATCACATATCTTATCCTACCCTTTAGTCATGAAGCGTGTCTAGATGATGCAGCGAGCAATCTTTGGTGTCTTGGCCATGGATTTGGTCATGTATCATTGATTTTGTCCACTTCGACATGACATGTTAGTAATGACGAGTTACCCCTTAACCTTTGTTGTGTCTACCTATATTGCCATCGAGAATTGTTTAGCCCTTAACTCTAGTGGTGGAGATTTGTGTAACCGAAAAGCTTATGATAGAATACATGCTATGACTGTGCGATTAAGTGATCACCCCGAAATTGACACTTAGAATAGTTGAGAGATTTGAGTGTTTTGTTCCGCTTTCGTGAGGTGTTCGGCTTTGTTTTATTCTAGCGTAAGGGATTTATAAACTTATATTTTCCAGGTTATGAGAGATATCTTTTTAGGAATCTTTCTAATAAAGTCTACTTGAGGGCAAGTTGAGTTCAAGTGGGGGGATATTTGATAACATCAAATAGTCGTGAATATTAAGTGTCAATTTCCCCGATAATGCTTGTAATTTATATCATTTATATGGATTTACGCTTGTTTTCCATTGTTTTCCACTTTCGAGGTAAATTAGAGTTGGAGCTAAAGAGACGTGGGCGGAGAAATATCAAAAGATTTATCGAGTATGCTACTTTGAAGAAGTTACGGCAACTCATTCTCATTACGCCATAACTAAAGCGTGACTCGAGAAAACCAACTCATCGAAAGGTTGGCGTAACTCTCCAAAAGGCTACGACGTAACTATATTAGGTCAAATGAGGTTTCGCCGTGATAACTACGCCATAACTACTCCCAACTACTGGTAACCAAGTTTATTGAAGACTACTGACGTAACCACTTATAAGCTGCCGTGTAGCAGATCTAGTGCAAAATACGAAGGAATTGGTTACGTGTCTTGTTATAGTTACGTAACCCGGATCCGCCTATAAATACCCCACATTCGGCATTTCTAATCATCCCATTCCACACACAACCCGGAGAGCGTGGGAAAAAGCTCAAAGGAAGGTCTAGAGGAGCATAGTCTCCAAGGGAGAAATCACTCCCCTACGATAAGCATTAGCATTTTATATATTCTTTACTTTCAATTCATGTATTTAGTACCTTTGAATATTGAATTGGTTTGTATGATTAATATGAGCGGCTAAGCACCTCTTGGTCTTCTAGTTATGATTCCTTAATTTTTTGTTTCGTTTACATTACTTCCATATAATTATTTCTAAGTGTATGCATGCATAGTTTATTGGTAGCCACCCTTGGTTCGGTAGTTTTGAATGGAGGTAGAGGCCAATTGCCTGGAGATATGACCAAGCTGACCTAGGTGAGCGGATCGAGGCAGGAAGGGTAAGATATGACCAATGGCGACCCTTTCTACTTGTCGATTTAACCAACCGGATCACCTATCGTTGGATGAACTTAAGAATTAGGGAGATTGTTTAAGTTGCTAACGCCAGGCACTCATTATTATAAATCTAGCTTGTAGCGGTACTTAATGACTTGGCTTAGGGGACGGGAACAAGGACTTATGAGGGACACGACACTCTGTGGTGGCATCTTTCTGATAGGTTAGGCGAATTGACCAAATGCTGTCCTCGACTTTTTACACAGTAATTGGAAGTAAGTAGACGTAGACGTTACTAGCTAGGAGGATTAACTAGGTTAGTGTAACACCTTGGATTTCACATACACATCAAACCATAAACAAAGTAGGCGAATAAGATGAGTTTTGAGAAGTTAGAGGTTTAGGAAAATTTAGTGAGAGAAAGAAAAATCTTATTATGAGCTCCAACTCTCTACCTTGGAAGGTAGAGAGTATTTATAGTTATTACATAAAAGCCACGCACTGAGAACATGGATCGGCATCACGATTGGGTAAATACCCGTCCGTCCTCCACGGTGTTACTTAACTAAATATAACTTAACATCAAATAACTACGACTACGGGCTTTCTAACGATTACATATACTTGAGGTGACCGACACTTTAACTACTAGATTTTCCAAATCCTAACAATCTCCCCCTAAGGGAGGTCACCTCAAAAACACATTAAAATTACATAGAATACAAGCGGATATATATCATTGAGATAGTTCTGAATTCTTGTTCATGTTCTTTGTTTTGTAGCTCGTAGTCTTTGATTCTTCATTTTTGCATGTTTGGATGTCGTGTGGAGGTCTTTAACTGATCCACGTGATACTTAATTTTGAGTCGACTTTGAGATCATCACCACATTAATCTCACTTATCCTTTGTGGTGTTGGTATTATGTGATATTGTTACATTTGGACCTACATGCTCACATTCTGGATCATGATTTCTTCTCATCAGAGTAGCGGAAGCTTTCGTTGATTCATGATATTGGCAGCATGTGCGTGAAGCATGGAGTGAAAATATTCGAGTCATTGATGCACTAATCATGATTTCTTTAGATATGAATGTGTTGTGTGAGCATGCGGCTATGGTTTGACCGCTTCATTACGATCGGTACGCAGCGTCGGGTACTGCGCATAAGCATTAGCAATAAAGCGTGCGAAAGTGTCTTTGATCACTTTCGTTGAATTAGTACGACCCACGGTTCCCCGTTGATCAAGTACAAGTAATGCTGTGATCGTATAATTCGAAGAATTTCCTTAGCTGAGGTTTCATTTGCTCTAGGCTGTTCTCCGAGCGTCTCAAAGAAGACAACAAGTGAGTGAACCCGGCAAATGAGATTCGATTGATGAGATTTGAAAATCAATCGTGTATTGCTCAATAGAAACTTTTTTTGCAATACAACAAAGGTTTTAATGAAAATCAATTATCAATCATAAACACCTTTTATATTGAAATAAAGTACAGTCAATGTGCAAAAGAAAAGGGTTTTTTGAGCACAACGACCGGTTACAAAGGTATCCGTCAATCCATAACTTTGAACGGGATTGATTCAAAAGATTGAATCGCCCCATTGTTTCGCATTAGGTTGTCACATGGTTGATCTATTGAATAGATCTCACATGCCATACCGGGGAGCTTGTTTGATGTTGGCTCTTGAAGGCTTTCAATCTTCATTGTGAATATGTTTGCATATCACTCGGATGTTACGGCAATACCAAGGATAATGCGTAGGACTCATAAGATATAATCTCTCTTTCCACATTGTGTGAAACAGAGAGTCTTCATTGAAAGTGTCCTAATGAGATTTATTGATGATCTCGTGGCTCTAGACTCAATTGTGCATATTTGGTTCCTATGCTGGAGACTAGGGAGAGGGTCTCCTTCTTCAATATCAACAATCTCTAAGAGAAAGTCGATAGATTATGTTGGTTCCCCGTGAGAATGAAACAAGTCCTTTTAAGAGGAACTTGAGTGGTTTGGAAAGTTGAAGTGCGGTCGCGTCCTTTGGGTTCCATGACGTCTTGTCTTCAATACGATGTTACCTTGGTAACCACCGGAGTATATGAATTGAACCGGTTTTACGCCTAAGGTTGAATAAATGGAGGGCTATTTCTTTTCACCTTTTTCATTCAATTCTTTTCATTCTTCAACCCTTCATTATGCAGAGACTTCATAACTAGAACCTTGTTGGGTTTATTCGATTACTAATACATCCTCGTCACTCTTCCCATATCTTACTTTTCTCCTTTTTTCATCATACCTAAGGACTTCTACACTATCTAGTGGATTGTCCATGGGTAGATCCCTCGGTTACAGGGATCATGGGACCTCAACCTAACCTTATCATCCTTTTATCACCATGCATAAAGTAGATTTGGTCGGTCTTTTGATATAGTTCTTCCGCCTTGAAACCAATTGAAAACCATTTGAAAAATCAATCAAGATACTTGTGATATAAAATCAAAGCATTTTGTATCTTAATTGTTTTGATATTTTAGAAATGCTCTCCCTCAACATATGCATAAAATTCAGAAATTGTTTAGCATATGGAGGCAAGATATCTTTGAAATCGTTAGATTAAGAATGAAATGTCCAATCTTTTTATTAACATTTTCTAAAATGATCATCATCACTTCCGAATCAATTTGAGTAGATAAAACATTTTGAGGAAGGATGAGGTTTTCAAAAGTTTGCTCCCCCTCAATATGTGCCTCGAAGTTTGAAAGAGTTTTGCACATATTAGGAGGGCTCTGACTAGAGACAATTCAATTACGTTTCAATAATTTGAGGTTTAAAGTAGATGCTCCCCCTCAACATGTGCATGGAAAAATTTGAAATCGTTTGTATGAAACCATTTATCGAATTATCAGTTTAAATCCAATTTAAATCACAAATTCTCCCCCGATTACAATTATCAAATCATTTGAGATTTGTGATCTCTGTAGATTTAAATTGATTTTGAAAGCTTTTAAATTGTGACTTGATTATGAAAGCGTTTTAACTGATAAGGATTGGATTTTGAGACTTTAAACTCCATTGATTTAAACATGCATGATTATCTTTTGAAAACATAATAATAACCAAGGTCTTGCATCAATTGTGTAGAATATTGTAATACATTTTAGAGAAGACCTTGCTCATTTAAGTGCAACTTGTTTGAAAAGAACACTTTTTGATTTAATTGAAAAATCATTCTCCCCCTCAATCAATGATGAAAGTTGTTGATTGATGGATTGAGACTTTGACACTTGATATGTTCTTTTGATTTTCAAAAATAGAGTCGGAAGTGTTTTCAAAACAATTTTGTTTTCATAAGATGACAAATATTTTTTAGAAGAATCATTTGAAGGAAAAATATTGAAATTGAACATTTGTCTTGTAAATGACAAACATTTTTTAGAATCGAGCATTATGTTTGAAACATGAGATAAAGCATGGCTCTGTTCTTTCTTTGAAAAGCGGATTCTTTGAAATGACAATAAACCATTGTTTTACTTTCTCTCATTTTTTATTTTTATTTTTTTTATTTTTTTTATATATTTTTTATTTTAATAATAGGAATATTCGAACAATATCTAAAGACCCGTGTCATTCTTTGAATGACAACACAAAGACCGTAGATATTTTTGAATTGAGAAAAATATGACAAAATGACAATATTTTTTGAAAATTTTCAAGATTTTACAAATTTTTATGGATTTTTTGAAAGTTTTATATTTTTCAATTTGCTTTTTGTTGGTTTTATAATTTTTTATTTTGCTTTTTTTTTTGAATAAATATATACAAAATATAGATGAAGAAAGACCTTTACTCCTCGTCTTCCTCCTGAAGGCGTTTGAGTGTTCGGTTGAAGGCTTTTCAAGACCAAGTCGTGGAAGGAATAAACTCAAAGCGTTCTGGAAGAGCTTTGGTGAAGATGTCGCTAAGCGGTATTGACTTTACAAAATAGAGTTCCACCACACCGTTTTCCACTCCCTGATGAAATGATGTGAATATGTCGATGTGCTTTGCTCTTGAGTGTTGAGCGTTGTTTGCATGAGAGAGCAATAGCACTATTATCCGCGATCTGAGAGGATTTTGTTGAATTCAAAGCCATAGTCAGATAATTGGGATCTCATCCAAGGATTTGAGCACAACAAGATGACATGGCTATGTCGACCTCGTAGAGAGAAATAGATGTACTCATTTGCTTCTTTGAAGACCAACTCACAAGCTTATCACCCAGCGAGCACCTCTCGGCGTGCCTGAAGTGTATCTTGACATCTGCATGATCGGCATACTGCGCATAGAACATTAGTGACATACCGGTCGCCTTTTCCAAAGTCCCATATTGATGGTTCCTTGGAGATATCAAAAGACCCGTTTAACCGCTTCAAGGTGCTTTTTAGTAGGCTTAGCACGATATCTAGCACATGCACACACGGCAAGATATGCAGTGCGCTAGTTGTGAGGTACATCGGATCAATCATACTCACGATATTCGTTTGATCTACCATGATCCCGAGTGGTCCTCATCCAGCAAAGTACGTTCAATCATAGGAGTGTCAACGGTGTCACATGAATCAAATCCAAATTTCTTTAAAATCTCATTTGCATATTTAGATTGATTTATAAAAATGCCTCAGGGACTTTGTGAAATTTGTAATCCCAAAAAAATGACATTTGTCCCATCATTGACATTTGAAATTTGGAACCCATTTCATTTGAAAACGATCACATTCATTGGGATCGGTCGAGGCAAATAATATCATCAACATAAATTTGAGCGTGAATTAAATGTTTGCTGACTTCTGGTGAACAATGGGATCAAGCCTCCTTTCTTTGAATCCGATTGATAGAAGAAACTTTAATAGCGTATCATACCATGCCCTTGGAGCTTGCTTTAAGCCGTAAAGAGCCTTCTTCAAGCGATAGACATGAGTAGGATGCTCGGATTCACAAAGCCGGATTGGTACGGCGTGTATCCGACTTCTTTAAGATCTCCATTAAAAGCCGTCTTTACATCCATCGATGAGCTACCATGTTCTTATTGCAGCATTAGCCAAGAAGATTCTAATTGCCTCGATACGAGCAGCGAAGACAAATGATTCTTCAAAGTCAATACCCTCCTCTTGACAATATCCTTTAGCCCTAACCTTGTTTTTCAACACATCAACATGCTCATCAAGCTTCACTTTGAAGATCCACTTTAGAGCAATGATCATAGCACAATCTAAGGCGGTACTAATTCCCATACATCTAATCGATCAAACTCATGAATTTCTTCTTGCATGGCATTGAACCGGCTGTCTTCATTCATAGCGGTTTTAATGTCTTTTGGTTCGATCTTGAGAATGCAGGAGTTGAAGAAGCACCATAAGGCATGGTGTAGGTTGTTTCACAGTGGATACTTGGGAGAGAGGTTTCCAATGATCTTGTCCAATGGATGATCATGTGTCCATTTTCTAAGGTGTTCATGTGTTGTTGTTGTGGGCGGAAGTAGCAGTCGATATCTCACGATGAAGATGGTTGGATGATGATTCGAGGAGCAAATATGTTTTCAAATGGAGCATCTTGGGGTTGCAAAGGGATTAACTTCATCATTGATCGAAAGCAATTCCATGATGTACACTTCGATGATTGATGGTTTGTTGATGAGGCAGATTGATGTTGTGCCGGCTTCTTGACTTAATGATATTGAGGCGGAAGGTTGACTTCATTCAGGGGATAGGGCGACCTCTGTTGATGGAATTGATATTTCATCAACATTTGGTTCATAGTGTTCATCAAACATTGGATCAAACAATTTCTTTAAATCATCTTCGATGGAGGTACATAAGGAGTTCTTTGGAGATGGATTAGAGATAAGAGTAGAAGCTGATGGACTACTTGATGAAAATTGAGTTCGGGTCCGAAGCTGGATTGTCCACGGAGCCATTTGTGACGTCGACTCATGAATGCGTAAGTGAATTGTTCCACATGATATGAGGTTCTCTTGTTGTAGGTTGTAACCCTTCTTGTTTTGGTGCATAACCAACAAACTCAATATCGCCTTTAATTTACCTAAGTCTTGACCGTCATTAGTTGGATAGCATAAAGCACCAACACCTGAAGGTAGGAGAGATAAGGTTTTCATTTATGAACAAGTTCATATGGGTTTTCCATGAGAGGTGTGAAAGGGAGCGATTTTGGGTGTAGCAAGCGGTGGCAATGGCTTACGCCCATAGAAACATTGGAACCTTCGAATAAATTAGCATTGTTCTTGCGGCTTCCATAAGAGTTCGATTTTGTCTTTCAACTACACCGTTGTTGAGGAGTTAGGTGGAACACTTCTTTGATGGCTGATTCCAACACTTTCATAAAAGCAATTAAGTCTTTGTTAACAAACTCGTGCCATTGTCCATTCGAACAATTCGGCTACGTATTGTTGAGTCGACCCTGAAGCTGTTTGATTAGTTTGATGATGACATCTGGAGTTTCATCCTTTGTCCTCAAAAACTTTACCCAATAAATCGAGTAGTCATCAACAACTAGAATGTATTTCTTCCCATTATCGTTTGCACTCTCATTGGTCCGCCAAATCCATATGAAGGGTATGAAGAAGACTTCCATTCTTGAATTTGTGGGTTTTGGTTTGTGGGCATATTTAGTGCTTTTACCCGATTGGCAGCTAAACAAAGATGATCTTTTTCATATTTTTAATGCAGGTAGCCTCGACAAGATCCTTTGGAAAAATTATTAATGGTACCAAGTTCAAGTGATTGAGGCAGCGATGCCATAACCATGACTTTGTTTAGAAGCCTTTGGCAGCAAGCGGATTAGAAGACTTCATCATGTCTTGATAGAATGGTGTATAGGTTAGAACCACGTTTCTTAATAATTCCACCATCAAGTTCTCTAGCAAGTATGTTTTCTAAAGGCCACCTCTAGATTGGAATCGAATTGACCAGCAGAGAACAAATTATGATCAAGACCTTCCACATAATATACCTTGGAGATTACACTTTTGCCAACTACATAATCACCATAACCCATAGTTGCTCCAAAATGGTGGTTCGAATCTAGCGATCTGATGAATTTACTCACAGTTCGCAGGCATGAGCACGACCGGTCTCAGATCATATGCTTGGAGCGACTGAGTCCAAGTACCAAAGCGATTTGAACGTCTGCGCGGTTGAACACGGACAGAGAATGGATAAGCGGATAATTGGGATCCCCATGCAAGAAGAGGTTCACAGTTAGAAATGAGTGATTGGAACACCACGTCGAAATAGAAACACACATATCGAAATAGAAGCAATGGAATCATTAGGAATAGATGCGGTCTGATTCACGTATTTGACCTATTCAAAAGTATGTTCCACTTCTTGAGAATAGTTCTCCGGTGAGGCATCCATTTTCTAGTGGGCATTGTCTTGAGTTGAGGGCAAAAGCGATTAACCTTATGGCCAAAAGGTATCCATTGATAACCTATCTTGCTAAATGTTCTCAACGCATGGGTTTCCTTCTTTCCTAAACTTTC
This sequence comes from Chrysanthemum makinoi, assembly GCA_910596185.1. NCBI lineage: Eukaryota > Viridiplantae > Streptophyta > Magnoliopsida > Asterales > Asteraceae > Chrysanthemum > Chrysanthemum makinoi. Next base: position 79,578,162 of record OU343217.1, read on the forward strand.
TTTAGTCTTTGCCTTTAGCCTTCTTAGCATGATTTTAGCAGTAACAAATTTTAACTAGGCATTTGTGACATTAGACAAGCATTACACCATATTCATGATTAGCAGAATTCAAACAGGTCATCATTACATGGTTGCAAATAGTGTCAATTTGAATTAATTCTGATGCGCTTATGGCTAATACTAGAACCACGATTCGTTTTATTCAACTCAAACTTAAGTTCCTAAGTTGATCTTCTACCTTTCTTCTAATGCTCATTCTTGCAGTGACATCT
>OU343217.1:79578533-79836450 GCA_910596185.1 Chrysanthemum makinoi
CTCGACTTCTCGATCTCCATGTGAAACTTTTGTTGCACTCCACCTTAGTGCAAGATACCCCTAGATACATCCTTCCGAGCCATTCCTTTCATTTTGTTAACCCGATATATTGTTTCGATACACCTATACACCTTAGCCTACCCTTTAGTCTTTATTTGTGATTGGGAAGTCATCATTTGCCTAAGTTCAAGGTTCAAGTGGAAAGGTTCGAAATCACGCCATCAACAAATATATTCCTGAAGATCATTGAAGACCCCCAATTCCCATTGTTCATCTCATGGGGATTATGTTTATTAGTTGTTATGTTGAAAAAAAAAAGTTGTTATGTTATTTAGTTATTGTAAAGTGCGATGTTATAAGCACTATAATATGAGCTTTATAGATTTAGTATCGAGGAGGCCACCCTGTCACATTTGAAGATTGAGTTGGTAATTATGCCACAAGTTGGAGAAAAGGTAGTGTGCTCATCATGACGCCCTAATGACACATCTACCTAATATTTCATCAAGGACTGTTGACTTCAAAGCTTTGAACTTTTGGGACGGTAAGTCGCTAGATGACTTGTTATAGATTTAGACTACCGCTTGTTTTTTTTTTTACCATTTATATATCACATATCTTTATCCTCTTTAGTCATGAAATGTATGCTCTTGTGATGATGCAAAACAGCAATCTTGGTGTCTTGGCCATGGATTTGGTCATGTATCATTGATTTTGTCCACTTCGCAGTGACATGTTAGTAATGACGAAATACCCCTTAACCTTTGTTGTGTCTACCTATATTGCCATCGAGAATTGTTTAGCCCTTAACTCTAGTGGTGGAGATTTGTGTAACCGAAAAGCTTATGATAGAATACATGCTATGACTGCAGAATTGATCACCTCAAAATTGACACTTAGAATAGTTGAGAGATTTGAGTGCTTACCTTTCGTGGTGTGTTCAGCTTTGTTTTATTCTAGCGTAAGTGATTTTATAAACTTATATTTTCCAAAAGGCAGAGATCTTTTAGGAATCTTTCTAATAAAGTCTACTCTGGCAAGTTGAGTTCAGTGGGGGATATTTGATAACATCAAATAGTCGCGGAATATTAAGTGTCAATTTCCCTCGATAATGCTTGTAATTTATGTCATTTATATGGATTTACGCTTGTTTTCCATTGTTTTCCACTTTCTGCAATTATGAGAATTGAGCTAAAGAGACGTAACCGAGAAATATCAAAGATTTCATCGCAGTATGCTATTTTGAAGAAGTTACGGCGTGAATCCATCTCAAGACATAACTAAAGCGTGATTCGTAAACCAACCCATCAAGGTTACACGCGTAACTTCCCTAAAGGCTTTTATCTTAACTATATTAGGGTCAATGAGGTTTCACGCCACCGGAGAACACGCCATAACCACTCCATCAACTACGCGCAACTAAGTTTATAGAAGACTGTAATCCACTTATAAGCTTACTGAACCAGCGCATCTAGTGCAAAATACTAAGGGAATTGAAGGTTACGCCGTAACTCTGTTATAGCTACCAACCCTGATTCTTCCGGCAAATACCCCACAAATTCCTGATTTCCATCCCATTCCTGCCACACAACAAACCGAGGAACGGGAAAAAGCTCAAGGAAGGTCTGAGGAGCATTACTTGAGTCGTCAAGAAGGAAATCACTCTCACATAAGCATTATATTTTATATATCTACTTTCTTATTCATGTATTTTGTACCTTTGAATATTGAATTGGTTTATACAGATACGATGCTAAGCACTCTTGGTGCCTACTAGTTATGATTCCTTAATTTTTTTTTGCTCAAGGCTTACATTACCTGATAATTATTTCTAAGTGTATGCATGCATAGTTTATTGGTAGCCACCCTTGGACCGTAGTTTTGAATGGAGGAGGCCAACGCCTAGGAGATGACCAATCAATCTTTCTAGGTGGAGAGCGATCGGGACGGAAACAAGATATGATTAACTGAACTTTCTACTTGCGTATTTAACTAACTCATCACCATCGCTTGGATGAATCAAGAATTGTGGGGAGATTGTTTGTCAGTAACGCCTCTGGGCACTCATTATTATAAATTAGCTTAGAAGGTACTTAATGACTTGGCTTAGGGACCAGAACAACAGACTTAATGAGGGACACCCATTTTCCCGTGGGTGGCATCTTTTGCCGACAAGGTTAGGGTTAATTGACCAAATGCTATCCTCTCACTTTATCTTACCCCAAGTAATTGGAAGTAAGTAGACGTAGACGTTACTAGCTAGGAGGATTAACTAGGTTAGTGTAACACCTTGGATTTCACATACACATCAAACCATAAACAAAGTAGCATAATAAGACAGAGTTTAGAGAGAAAGTTAGAGGTTTGGGAACTTTAGTAAGAGAAAAAAAAATCTTATTATGAGCTCCAACTCTCACCTGGAAGGTAGAGAGTATTTATAGTTATTACATAAAACGCCACCTAACGGGTCTCAGTGGATCAGCAAGGCCAGGTAAATACCCGCCCGTCCTCCCACCTGTTACTTAACTAAATATACTTAACATCAAATAACTACGACTCACGAAGCTTCTAACGATTACATATACTTGAGGTGACCGACACTTTAATCTTTGGATTTTCCAAATCCCAACAATCTCCCCCTAAGGGAGGTCACCTCAAAAACACATTAAAATTACATAGAATACAAACAGATATATATCATTGAGATAGTTCTTGAATTCTTGTTCATGTTCTTGTTTTGTAGCTCAGTCTTTGATTCTTCATTTTTGCATGTTTGGATAATCTGTAGGTCTTTAACTCGATCCACGCGGATACTTTAATTTTGAGTCGCTTTGAGATCATACCACATTAATCTCTCGACTTATCCTTGTGGTGTTGGTATTTTGTGATGTTGTGACATTTGGACCGACATGCTCACATTCTGGATCATGATTTCTTCATCGAGTAGCGAAGCTTTCGTTGATTCATGATATTGGCGGATCGAAAGCGTAAGGCATGGAGTGAAAATATCGAGTCATTGATGCAATAATCATGATTTTTTAGAACTGAATGTGTTGGTGAGCATGCGGCTATGGTTTTGACCGCCATGACGTCAAACGAACGCGGGTGTACCGATAAAACAGCGCTTAGTATTAAACACGAAGCGTTTTTGATCACTTTCGTTGAATTGAGGTACACGCCCACGGCTCGCTGATCGCGATAGTAATGCCTGTGATCGTGTATAACCAAGAATTTCTGATGGGGTTTCTGCCGTTTAGTCGTTCTCAAACCGGAACGCCTCAAAGAAGACAACACTTGAGCGAGTGAACTAAAATAAATGAGATTCACCGATTGATGAAAAGAGATTTGAAAAACAATCGTGTATTGCTCAATAGAAATTTGCAATACAACAAAGGTTTTAATGAAAATCAATTATCAATCATAAACACCTTTTATATTGAGAAATAAGTACGCGGCCAATGTGCAAAAGAAAAGGGTTTTTTGAGCACAACGGCTTTCACAAAGGTATCCGCCAATCCATAACTGAACCGTGATTGATTCAAAAGATTGAATGCCCCATTTTCTGCTCAGTTTGTCACATGGTTGATCTATTAATAGATCTCACATGCCACCTACCAGAGCTTGTTTGATGTTGGTCGAAGGCTTTCCATCTTCATTGTGAATATGTTTGCATATCACCAGATTCCCGCAATACCACAAGGATAATGCGTAGGACTCAAGATATAATCTCTCTTTCCACATGTGTGAAACAGAGAGTCTTCATTGAAAGTGTCCTAATGAGATTTATTGATGATCTCGTGGCTCTAGACTCAATTGTGCATATTTGGTTCCTATGCCGAGACTAGGGAGAGGGTCTCCTTCTTCAATATCAACAATCTCTAAGAGAAAGTCGATAGATTATGCGTCGGTTCCGTGAGAATGAAACAAGTCCTTTTAAGAGGAACTTGAGTGGTTTGGAAAGTTAGTGCAAAGGCGCCACTGGGTCCATGACGTCTTGTCTTCAATACCGATGTTACCTTGGTAACCACCCGTAGTATATGAATTGAACCTTGCTCTAAGGTTGAATAAATGGAGGGCTATTTCTTTTCACCTTATTCACATTCAATTTTTTTCATTCTTCAACCCTCAGCTTACGAGACTTCAACTAGAACCTTGTTGGTTTATTCCCAAGACTATCTCAGCTCACCAAGACTTTCCCATATCTCATTTTTTTCTCCTTTTATCATCATACCTAAGGACTTCTACACTAATTAGTGGATTGTCCCTGGGTAGATCCCTCCGCTCAAGGATCATGGGACCTCGACCTAACCTTATCATCCTTTTATCACCATGCATAAAGTAGATTTGGTCGGTCTTTTGATATAGTTCTTCCACCTTGAAACCAATTGAAAACCATTTGAAAATCAATCAAGATACTTGTGATATAAAATCAAAGCATTTTGTATCTTAATTGTTTTGATATTTTAGAAATGCTTTCCCTCAACATATGCATAAAAATTCAGAAATTGTTTAGCATATGGAGGCAAGATATCTTTGAAATCGTTAGATTAAGAATGAAATGTCCATCTTTTATTAACATTTTAAAAATGATCATCATCACTTCCCAAACAATTTGAGTAGATAAAACATTTTGAGGAAGGATGAGGTTCAAAAGCCTCCCCTCAATATGTGCCTCTTTGAAAGAGTTTTCACATATTAGAGGGAATTTAGAGACAATTCAATCACGTTTCAATAATTTGAGGTTTAAAATAGATGCTCCCCCTCAACATGTGCATGGAAAATTTGAAATCGCTTGTATGAAACCATCTAATTATCGCTTAAATCCATTTAAATCACAAATTCTCGACACAATTATCAAATCATTTGAGATTTGTGATAGATTTAAATTGATTTTGAAAGCTTTTAAGGAGAATTGTGACTTGATTATGAAACGCTTTAACCGATAAGGATTGATTTTGAGACTTTAAACTCCATTGATTTAAACATGCATGAGTATCTTTTGAAAACATAATAATAACCAAGGTCTTGCATCAATTGTGTAGAATATTGTAATACATTTTAGAGAAGACCTTGCTCATTTAAGTGCAACTTGTTTGAAAAGAACACTTTTTGATTTAATTGAAAAATCATTCTCCCCCTCAATCAATGATGAAAGTTGTTGATTGATGGATTGAGACTTTGACACTTGATATGTTCTTTTGATTTTCAAAAATAGAGTCGGAAGTGTTTTCAAAACAATTTTGTTTTCATAAGATGACAAATATTTTCAAGAATCATTAAGGAAAAATATTTTTGAAATTGAACATTTGTCTTGTAAATGACAAACATTTTTTTAGAATCGAGCATTATGTTTGAAACATGAGATAAAAGCATTTCTCGTTTACTTTGAACACGTCAAAATGACAATAAACCATTGTTTTACTTTCTCTCATTTTTTATTTTTATTTTTTTTATTTTTTTTATATATTTTTTATTTTAATAATAGGAATATTCGAACAATATCTAAAGACCCGTCATTCTTTTGAATGACACACACAAAGACCGATATTTTCGAATTGAGAAAAATATGACAAAATGACAATATTTTTTGAAAATTTTCAAGATTTTCAAATTTTTATGGATTTTTTAAAAGTTTTATATTTTTCTATTTGCTTTTTGTTGGTTTTATAATTTTGTATTTTGCTTTTTTTTTTGAATAAATATATATAAAAATATAGATAAGAGATTCAACGCTCTTGAAGTTATTATTATTTCTGGGTGAAGATGTCCGCTAACCGGTATTCGACTTTACAAAAATAGAGTTCCACCACACCGCTTTCCACTTACTCCTCGATGAAATGATGTCGTATGTCGATGTGTTTTGCTCTTGAGTGTTGAACGTTGTTGCATGAGAGAGCAATAACACTTTATTATCTACAAGAGGGATTTTGTTGAATTCAAAGCCATAGTCGAGATAATGGGATCCCATCCAAAGGATTTGAGCACAACAAGATGACATGGCTATGTATTCAGCCTCTAGAGAAATAGAATACTCATTTGCTTTTGAAGACCAACTCACAAGCTTATCACCCAAAAATCGAGCACCTCCCCGACGCATTTCGAAGTGTATCTTGACATCCTCGCATGATCAACGATTCATAGAACGTTAGTGACATAATGGCAGTTCCGTACCAAAGTCCCATATTGATGGTTCCTTGAGATACCGAAAGACCCGTTAACGCTTCAAGGTGCTTTTAGTAGGCTTAGCCGATATCTAGCACACATGCAATACGTAACGTAGATGTCCGTCTATTTGTGAGGTACATCAGGGATCCAATCATACTACGATATTTCGTTTGATCTACCATGATCCCCGAGTGGTCCTCATCCAGCTTAGTACGTTCAATCATGGGAGTGTCAACGGTGTCACATGAATCAAATCCAAATTTCTTTAAAATCTCATTTGCATATTTAGATTGATTTATAAAATGCCTCCGGGACTTTGTGAAATTTGTAATCCCAAGAAAATGACATTTGTCCCATCATTGACATTTGAAATTTGGAACCCATTTCATTTGAAAAACGATCACATTTATTGGGATCAGTGAGGCAAAGATAATATCATCAACATAAATTTGAACGTGAATTAAATTGTCTTCAGAACAATGATCAATCACCCTTTGTCGAATCCAAAGGATAAGAAAATTGATAGCGATCATACCATGCCCGGAGCTTGCTTTAAACCGTAGAGCCTTCTTCAAACGATAGACATGAGTAGGATGCTCTCATTAACAAAGCCTTCAGATTACCGACGATACCCACTTCAAGATCTCGCTAAGAAACGCCGTCTTTACATCTATTTGATAGACTACCATGTTCTTATTTGCAGCATTAGCCAAGAAGATTCTAATTGCCTCGATACGAGCAACAGGAGCAAATGATTCTTCAAAGTCAATACCCTCCTCTGACAATATCCTTAGCCACTAACCTTGCCTTATTTTTCAACACATCACCATGCTCATCAAGCTTCACTTTGAAGATTCACTTTAGAGCAATGATCATAGCACGTCCGAGCAGTACTAATTCCCATACATCTAGTTGATCGAACTCATGAATTTATTCTTGCATGGCATTGAACCATTGCCTTTTCATAGCGTTTTAATGTCTTTAGGTTCGATCTTAGAGTAATGCTTGAAGAAGCACCATAAGGCATCAAGAGCAAGTTGTTTACGAGTGGATACCGGACGAGAGAGGTTTCCAATGATGTTGTCCAATGGGTGATCATGTGTCCATTTTCTAAGGTGTTCATGTGGTTGTTGTTGTGAACAGTGCAGTGAAATGATGTCTCCCATGAAGAGATGGTTCGATGATGATCAGGAGCAAATATGTTTTCAAATGGAGCATCTTTGGGAGTTGCAAAGGGATTAACTTCATTCATTAATCGAAGCAATTCCATAATATACCGGTGATTGAAGGTTTGTTGATGACGATTGATCAGCAGCAGCGCTTGACTTAATGATATGAGACCTAAGGTTTGACTTCATTCACAGGGATAGAGTAGCCTCTGCTGATGGAATTGACATTTCAAAGATTTGGTTCATAGTGTTCATCAAACATTGGATCAAACAATTTCTTTAAGTCATCTTCTGATGGAGGTACATAAGGAGTCTGCCGAGATGGATTAGAGATAAGAGTAGAACCGATAGGGACTACTTGATGAAAATTGAGTGCGGGTCTGAACTGGTTTCCCGGAGCCATTTGAATTCACTCATGAACGTAACGTGAATTGTTTCCATGATACTTTGGGTTCTCTTGTTGTAGATTCGGTAACCCTTCTTGTTTGGTGCATAACCAACAAAAACTCCAATATCTGCCCTTTGCTTTTTTAATTTACCTAAGTCTTAACCGTCATTCGTTGGATAGCATAAAGCACCAAACACACGAAGGTAGGAGAGATAAGGTTTTCATTTATGAACAAGTTCATATGGAGTTTTTCCATGAGAAGTGTGTAGAAGGGAACGATTTTGGGTGTAGTAAGCAAAGGTGGCAATGGCTTCTACATAGAAACATTGGAACCTTTGAATAAATTAGCATTGTTCTTTTGCGCTTCCATAAGAGTTCGAGTTCGTCTTTCAACTACACCGTTCTGTTGAGGAGTTCGTGGAACACTTCTTTGATGACTGATTCCAACACTTTCATAAAACTCAATTAAGTCTTTGTTAACAAACTCTGTGCCATTGTCTGTTCGAACAATTCGAACTGTATTGTTGAGTCGAACCTGAAGTAGTTTGATTAGTTTGATGATGACATCCGAGTTTCATCCTTTGTCCTCTAAAACTTTACCCAAGTAAATCGAGAGTAGTCATCAACAACTACTAGAATGTATTTCTTCCCATTTATCGTTTGCACTCCCATTGGTCCGCACAGATCCATATGAAGGGTATGAAGAACTTCCATTACTGAATTTGTGGGTTTTGGTTTGTGGGCATATTTCGTTCTTTTACCCAATTGGCAAGCTAAACAAAGATGATCTTTTTCATATTTTAACTGGTAAGCCTCGACAAGATCCTTTCGGAAAAGTTATTAATGGTGCCGAAGTTCAAGTAATTGAGACGACGATGCCATAACCATGACTTTGTTTTAGAAGCCTTTGACAACAAGCGATTAGAAGACTTCATCATGTCATCGATAGAAATGGTGTATAGGTTAGAACCACGAGTACCTCTTAATAATTCCACACCATCAAGTTCTCTAACGAAGCAAGTATGTTTTCTAAAGGCCACCTCTAGATTGGAATCACAGAATTGACCAACAGAGAACAAATTATGACCAAGACCTTCCACATAATATACCTTGGAGATTACACTTTTGCCAACTACATAATAACCATATCCCATAATTGCTCCAAAATGGTCGTTCCCGAATCTAACAGTCCTGATGAATTTACTCACGAAGTTCATGAGCCACGACCGGTCTCCAATCATATGCTTGGAACAGCCTGAGTCCAAGTACCACAGAACGATTTGAACGATCTGCAGTTGAACACGGACAAGAATGGATAACTGGATAATTGGAATTCCCATGCAAGAATGGGTTCCACTTGGTTAGTAACAGTGATTGGAACACCCACATCGAAATAGAAACACCCATATCGAAAATAGAAGCAATGGAGTCATTAGGAATAGATGCGGTGTCTTGGTGTCTCAGATTTGACCTATTCAAAATATGTTCACTTCTTAAAGGAATAGTTCTACCAGTAGGCATCCATTTTCTAGTGGGCATTGTCTTAGCAGATTGATGGCAAAACTGATTAACCTTATGGCCAAAAGGTATCCATTGATAACCTATCTTACTAAATGTTCTTCCTGTGGGTTTTCACTATTTTCTAACTTTCTTTCGTCTTTGCCTTTTAGCCTTCTTAGCATGATTTTTAGCATTAACAATTTTAACCGGGCATTTGACAACATTAGACAAAGCATTCACACCATATTCATGATTAGCAATAGAATTCAAACAGTCATCATTACATGGTTTGCAAATAGTATCAGAATTTGAATTAATTACAAGATGCGCCTATGGCTAATATTAGAATCAACACGATTCGTTTTATTCAACTCAAACTTAAAGTTCCTAGGTTGGTCTTCTACTCTCTTCCAATGCACATTCTTAGCTTGAGAGGTCCTATCTTGCTTGGTATTGCCTGGAGGCTTTGACCCGCTTGCTTTAATGTCACTGATTACTCCCTGTAGAGGGAATTATGGGAACATTAGTTGGTTGATCTACTTTTGCATTCCTGAACTAGATGTGCAAGGGTCTCAACTACTAGAAGACACATTGGTGTTCATTTTCTTGGAACTGGGCATAGAATGGTTTGTATGCTTGGCACTAGGCATAGAACAAGGCATCACAACTTTGCCTTTTGCACCTAAGGATTTAGGACATGTTGCAATAACATATTCTAGCAGCTCTTGAGATCGTTTGGCCTGAATGCAAGCAAACCTAATTTCTCTATCAAGAGGTTTATTAATGAAATCTTCTTCAACAATCTCACGGAGACATTCTAGACTATCCTTAAGGTGAGCACAATAGTCATGAAATGCAGATTCATTATTCCTAAGATGAGGAGGAATGTATTTAACAGTCATAGTGTATTTGCAGTCTAAGGATAACTTTGATGCAACATTCTCATTAAAAACAAGTGGCATCTTCCCATTTTCCTGACTCCTCAGATTCTCAATTTCCTTTTGTAAAGACGTTATTTTTTCGTTGTTTTGGTTACGAGTGACTTTCATTGAATCATATAACTCTTTAAAGTGTCGTTTAACTTTTTCATTTTCTTCTAGAAAACTCTCGTTTTTCTTTTGTAAGGCATTAACTAAGTTTTGAAGAAGAAAAGTTTGAGAGTACTGAGAATCTAAAGGAGGAGGCATTTGAGATCCAGTCACATTGTTCTTTTCACCCTTTAATTGAGATATTTGGGCTTTCAACTTTCTGATCTTGTTACAATGAGCTCGAATCTGTTCATCACGTTTGCTAATTTCAAAAGCTGCATCAAATTCAGGAACATCCAAGGATGTCTTGATATTTGAGGTTTTAACATTTTCTTTCAGATGTTGATATTTTAATTGCAAAGCAAGATGCTCAACTTCCAATTTAGAAAACTGTTTTACCAAATTATCATGATCATCCTGTTCAACCTTATCATCTTGCGTTTAGAGTTAGTTTTTTCAAGCTCAATGACACGATCATGGGAGACTTTCGAGCAACCAGATAATTCATGAAAATGAGAAGCATTAATGGAACAATTTGTAGCAGTGTAAAACACATCTTGAGCAATACATTCAGAAGTAAGATTCTCATTCAAGGTATGCAAGTTCTTCCTCTCAATCTCATTATATTTTAATGCTCGCTCATAGGCACTAACCTCAACTATCATTGCATCAAATTCCTTTTCCATTCCTTTAATATCTGAATCCATCCCCTTTTTAAGACTCTCAAAATGATCTTTTAGTTGTTTAAAGAAAGGCATGACCTCAGTTAAATAGCATTCTTTGGTTTGTTCAAAACCCCTTTCCCCTTCAGTTATCCCAGTGGGTGTGATCCTTTTCTTACAAGTTTTCTCAAAATCGACAAATAGTTGAAAATAACATATTGACTGATTAAGGTCTTGCTCTTAGTGGCAATAGTTCTAGGAACTAAATGCATTGGTGTATTTGGAGGATACCGACACGCTGAGCATTTTCCTAAGGGAGGGTTTGTAACAACAAGATTCTCTGCTTTTGCTTATCTAAGTCCTTTTCCGAACACTTGTTCGGTGTTAACAACGTTTTAGGCTTAAACTTGTTTAAGGAAATCCAGTTTTCCTTCTTGTAATCATGGGGTTTGATCGTTATGTTATTCTTTTTACATTCAGGATCTTCTAGCTTCTTATTCATTTTCTCCCTAGATGCATCATCTAATTTTCTATCTTCCTCGAGTGCACTCAACGCAACTAGGTTTCTGTCTAGGTTTAAGAATTTCATTTCCATCATAGATCACCTTATTAGCAGCTCTAGCCTTTTAATGACCTCTGGATTTAGTTCCTCAACAAGGGGAATGCTATGCTTATCGCTTAAAACTCTATGCTTAGTGATCAAGTGAGCAGTCTGAATGGTATTCCATTGTGCACAACTTATTTTCAAGCTTGTTTTTCAAAGTTTCTAGATTGGAAAATTCATTCAAAAGTTTTGATTCCTTAGCATTGAATTCTTGCTTAAGCATTTTAACATTTTCTTGAAGTTCTTGTTTTTGCTTAGCAGTTTTTGAAAGCTTTTCTTGTAAGGAGTTTAACTCTTGTTTTAATACTTCTTCTCTAAAGTTACTTTTTCTAATAACTGTACGCATTTGGTCATCCATCTCCCCGCTCACGGGTGGTAAATTCAAACTTGGCTCGTTGTTCATAAATAGCAACACGGTCTTTATAGGCATTAAGTTCAGAGATAACAGAATCATCAGGGGCACATGCAGTGTATTCATCAAAAACATAGTCATCATTGACTGCAAAAGATGCATCACTTGGTACGACCTCATTTTCACTTTGTTTCACATATTGATCATATGGGACAACATTGATATTGCCCATATATTCAATATCTGACTCAATAGTTTCAGTTGATTGTACTTTGTCATGCATCTTTTGCACATCAGCATCATCGTATAGTTTTAATACCTCAGAAATGATTTTGTATTTGGATGGACCAGCTTGTGGTGATGAAGAGACTTTAGGAGGGACCATTGGAGAAATGCTAGCCATGAAAATGGTTTGTGCAGTAGGTTCATCATCAACGTCAGAGTCGTATGCATCACAATCAGCGACTTGAAAGGCATTCGATGATTGTGGCCTATATCCTGAATTGGTTGCTCATCCACATCTGCATCATATGTCTTGGCATTCCCTTCAGCAAGAAACAATAACTCTTCTTCATCCAAAGCTGCTCCATTATCCTAAGCTTGCACAAGCAACATCTTATCCCTGAAGTACTCTGCATTCTGAGGGCGTTTTGGCGATGTGCAGTTCCTTGCAATGTGTCCCTCACCACCAGAGTTGTAGCATTTTATTGGCTTTGTTTGTCCTTGATTTCCAATCTTTCCTCGATTCTGATTTGCAGCATAACCTCTACCAACTCCATCTCTTCCTTGTTCATACTGCCTTTCTTGAACTGGTTGTACTATAACCTTCCCATCTCTGACAGTGACTTGATTGTGTGGATTTGATGCTGTTCTGAGGTTGTTGTTGGTGTGTGGGAGAGAGTTCATGTTTTGACTAATCATGAGAGCCAGTTGATTGATGAAGTTTCCCACGGCTGCATCAGCATTAACTTGTTTGAACATTGGATCAGGAATGAGTTTGTGATTACCATTACCCATGGGTATAACTTGAGATGCTTTGGTGGTAATTCCAATGTTTGAGTAGAAGGCGTTTAATCATTTGATGAGCTGGTCTCTCCCTGGTTGGTTTTGAACTGATTAAGAATCCTTTTTTCAAACATAGCATGTCTCTCATTCTAAAGAAGGAAGGCATAGAGTTGCTCATAGTTTGTATTCTTCAATCCTTTGGTTAGCTTCACAGAGGTGACAAACTTGTGCCATTCAGGATTCATGTTATTCACAAACTTTGAGTTCAGCTGAATGTTTGGCATAGTCATTATGATGTTCCTCGTGTCATTAACAAGCTTGTGGAATCTCACGTAATACTCATAGAAACTCTTATCTGGTTTCATCTTGAAGTGCTCAAATTCATCATAGAGTTGTGATTCTCTGTCTTCCATAGTTAATTCAGAACCAGAAAGAAGCATCTTGACATTATCCCACACTTTCGGTGTTGTGATTGATAAGCTTGTAGATGTCTTTTGGAAGACCTTGAAGTATGATGTTAGAAGCCCTGATATCAGCATCGAATCTCTTTTTCTCCTTATCATTGAGCTCATCATATGTCTTTGGTCTGTCTATCCTATAGATCATTGTTCCATCTGCAGCTGTATCAATTAAGTCTCTTGTAGTCTCAATCTGATAAGGTCCTTCATCAATCGATTTGAGAATGTTGACCCTATTTTCCTTTCCAAGACAGTACAATCTGATTCTTTGAGCCCAAGAGTTGTAGTCAGTTCTGTCAAGCATGGGTGGACGAGTATCTGAACCAGCTGCTTGAACGTCCTCAGCTACAGAAGAAACAATAGTAGGAACGATGTTTGCCATGATTACAAGTTCTACGGGATTTTACTATTCTTTGATTAAACCGGGAAATTGATTCTTTCACGGGATTTTACTAAACCAAAAGAACAACCGTAAGAATGTAGCACGAAGAAGTAACAAGTCTCAATAGACAAGTGGCAAAACACTCAACTCGCTTAATTACCAAGTCGCTTAAACTAACTCTCTTAACTATACAACTCGCTTAATAGCCAAGTCGCTTTAGAACTCAAGTCGCTTAAAAGGTGAACTCGCTAAATAGCCAAGTCGCATATACCAACTCATCCAAAGACGAAGCAACTCGCTTCGAAGAAATAAATATCCGAGACTCAACTCGCTTTGTACAAAGTTCAAAAATAACCACTTTATCAATAAAAAACAACCAAACCACAATGATTTAAGCCTTCCAATTCAAAACATAAACACATATGATGATCCTAAACACAAAAGTTCAAGCAAAATTCAAACTTTAACACTAGAATTTGTCCAAATGATTCAAGCTCTCCAAAACACTTAATACCCCAAAAACCTTATGAAATCCACCAAAACAAAGAGCATGAAAGATGAGTGATCAAACCATGGCTCTTTATACCATTTGTAACACATTGGATTTCACATACACATCAAACCATAAACAAAGTAGGCGTATAAGATGAGTTTTAGAGAGAGAAAGTTAGAGGTTTTGGGAACTTTAGTGAGAGAAAGAAAAATCTTATTATGAGCTCCAACTCTCTACCTTGGGAGGTAGAGAGTATTTATAGTCATTACATAAAACGCCACCTAACGGGCTGTGGATCAGGCATACAGTGGGTAAAGACCCGTCCGTCCTCCACGGTGTTACTTAACTAAATATAACTTAACATCAAATAACTACGACTACGAGCTTTCTAACGATTACATATACTTGAGGTGACCGACACTTTAACTACTGGATTTTCCAAATCCTAACAGTTAGCACCACTCTCCTCTATTTATTTACCCTTTACCTTTTATTTGCTTTTATCTGCTTTAGTAGTTTAATTAATTAATTCCCTATTGAAACCATTATTAATCTGTGACACCTAGACTTAGTAATAATCCAACACACATAGCTCTTGGGACGACCTCGGCTTTACCGATTACTACACTACACGTGACCGGGTACACTGCTCGTTAGTGCACTAGGGTAGACCATAGGTATAACGAGACTTTATAAATATTAAAACCTGGTCAGTAAAATCTGCATCAAGTTTTTGGCGCCGCTGCCGGGGAGTTATATTAGGATTAATATTAAGTCTTTCGTTCCATTTAAAAATTTTCTACTATTCTCACGATCATTATTCGAGTTTTCAGGTACCATGGAAGTTGTTAACATGGATGACCTCACTCTTGAGGAATATTTGGCGTTGACAAGAGCGGAACAAGGGCCGGGTCTCGTAAGACCGACAATTGGAGCGGATGTCCGTTTTGAAATCAAAGACCAATTTATGAGGAGCTTAACCCTTTTTCAGAAACATGGACGAAGATGCATATGAGGATGTTGAAAATGTCCTATACATCGCTAGCCTTTTCAACATTCCGAGCGTGTCTCATGATGTCTTTGTATATGCTAAGGGTATTCTCAATGACTCTTACTGGAGCTGCCAGAAGATGGATCGAAAGATTGCTCGCCGGGGCAATTAATACTTGGGCTCTACTTAAGAAGCACTTTATTGAGAGATATTGTCCGCCATCAAAGATTTCTAGCCAGCTTTTGGAGATCCATAATTTTAAACAAGAAGACGATGAAACATTGTATCAAGCTTGGGATAGATACAACGATCTCCTTTATAAATGTCCTACAAATGATCTGAACAACTAGCAGAAGGTCAACATTTTCTACAAAGGAATTAACGTAACTACAAGACAAATGCTGGACTATCAAGGACCTATCCCGAACATGACTCCTACTCTTACAATTGAAGCCATTCAAAAAATGGCTGATCACTCTTAAAAATGGCACGACGGAGGAAGTAAAAGAAACCAAGGCAGAAATTTTGACGGAATTGCATGGTGTTATAATGATGGTTAGGTTAGGTATTCGTTCCCACGATCTCGCAAGAGCCGGAGGGATCTTCCCAGGGACAATCCACTAGATAGTGTAGAAGTCCTTAGGTATGATGAAAAAAGGAGAAAAATGAGAATACAGGAAGAGTGCGGACTGAGACAGAGCTAGTACTGGAATAAAACCAACAAGGTTCTAGTTATGAAGTCTCGGTAAGTACTGAAGGGGTTGAAGAATGAAAAAGAATTGAATGTGAAAAAGGTGAAAAGAAACAGCCCTCCATTAATTCAACCTTAGGGCAGAAACGGGGTTCAATACATATGCTACTGGTGTCTACTAAGGTAATACTGGTATTGAAGACAAGACGTCATGGACCCAGTGACGCACTGCACCTAACTTCCCAAGCTACTCAAATTCCTCTTAAAAGGACTTGTTTCATTCTCACGGGGAACCTACATAATCTACCAACTTTATCTTAGAGATTGTTGATATTGAAGAAGGAGACCCTCTCCCTAGTCTCCGATATAGGAAACCAAAGTGCACAATTGAGTCTAGAGCTAAGAGATGATCCACAAAATCTCACTAAAGCATAAAATTAGTGAAGACTTGCTGTTTCACATAATGTGGAAAGTAAGATTATATATTGAGAGTCCTACGCCTTATCCTTGTGGTAATTGCCAGAACATCCGAGTGATATGTAAAGTATTCACAATGAAGATGGAAATCCTTCTAAAGCCAACATCAAACAAGCTCTTGGTGGGTGACATGTGAGATCTTTCCAAAAGATCAAGCTTGTGACAGCTGGATAGAAACGATGGGGCGATTCATTCTTGAATCAACCTTGGTCTAGGAAATGAATTGACGTATACTTTTGGAAAAACCGTTCGATGTGCAAATATTCTTTTCTCTAGCACATCGAATGTGTATTCATTTTCAAATACAAAAAGTATTTCTGATTGAAAATTGATCTTTCTCATAAAACCTTCGTCGTATTGAAAAATTCTTTCTTCAAGGAATACGCGATTGTTTTCAAATTAATTTTTCATCAATCAGTGAATCTCAATTCGCTGGTTCACTCACTCCGTGTTGTCTACTTTGGGATGCTCGCTTTGAGAACGGCTAGAACAGCTGCGAAACCCTGTCAAGGAGATTCTTCAAAATTCTACCTGATCACAAGCAATATTTATACTGATCAACGGGAAACCGTAGTTCTTGCAACTGTATACAACGAAAGTGAACAAAGACACTTTCGTGTGTTTTATTTCTAACTGTTGTTTGCAGGAACATTAGACGGTTGCAGCTGATCGATATTGAGAAGTCAATTCATAAACCGCATGCTCACAACACTCAATTATAATTGAAGAAAATCATGACAAGTGCACATCTACATCAACTGGCTCTGATATTTTCAATCCATGCTTCTTCTACGCCGCTGCAAATATCACGAATCAACAAAGCTTATGCTACTCTGATGAAAAGATGTCATGATCCAGAAAGTGTGAGCATGTCGGTCCAAAAGTCACAACATCACATAAAGGCAACACAACAGAAGGTGATCCAGAGATTTGTTGTGGCTGATGATCTCAAAGAAAGCTCAAAGATCATCAAGATGTGGATCAGTTAAAGACCTCCACCAAAAGTACAAAATAATCGGACTATGATGAGTCACTGCTAAAGCAAAAAGATGCGAAAGTTGAAAAATTGAAGTCTACGAGCTCAGAACAGAAGACAAATAGAATGCTAGGATTCAAAATGTAAATCATGGGGTGACCTCCCTTAAGGGGAGATTGTTAGGATTTAGAAAATCCATAGTGAAGTGTCGGTCACCCCAGCTATAGTCTAGCGAATGTTAGCTCGTAGACATATCGTTATTTAGTAGTTTATTAGCTTAGTTATTTAGTTTAGAGCAACACCGTGGAGGACGGACGAGTCTTTACCCACTGTATGCTTGATCCGCAGTCCAAAGGAGGACGTGTAGTATGTAACTACAAATACCCTCTACCTCCCAAGGTAGAGGGTTGGGCCTTTCATTCTTAATCTAACATTCTCTTTGTTTTTCTCTCGCTTTCTCTCTCTAGAAAGGCTCCCATTATACTTTCTCTCTCTAAGTTACTCCATATAATTCGAACCTTATTTGTGCTTGATTGTGTGTTTGTGAAAACCAATATGCTACACAACTTAACAGCAATTATGGCGTAACTCCCAACTAAGGTTACGCCGTAATCAACTAGGTCAAGAAATGTTTTGCGCCTCCATCAGCTACGCCGTAACTCATTTCAAAGCTCCCAAGAGTTACGCCATAACCTGCTTAACGAGAGCATTATTTGAGGAATTATTGAAGTTACGTGTTGTATCCCACGCTAGATAGATCTTTACTACCTGTTGAGGATGGTGAATAGCCTATGTAATCACAAGCTAAACACAAGAGAGACTCTTGCTTTGAAAAGCTAATGTCTATGCGGAATATAGACACAACTAATAAGAAGAGCAGGACTAACAAAACTAAAAGATCCTTCTATGTATTTCTATTAATGAACAAGGAGAATTGTGTTTTATATTTCAAAGACTTGCAATTCCCTATGCCGTAGGTTCTATTTATATTGATGAAACCCTAATCGGCATTTATAAAAACGTGTGAGAATGATATGCATATATCCTCCTTATTTAGCTCATGCATATCCTCATCTCTAACAAACTAATACCTTATCCTGGAATAACTATTTGACACTACCAGGGCTAAGTACGCTACCAGTAGGAACTACCAGTACTAACTATTATAATAACCTTACCAGCAGGAACTATATACCTACCAGTAGGAACTACTACTCTACCAGTAGGAACTACATACCTACTAGTATTACAATTATAACTAAGTATTACAAACATTCCTTACATTACGGCATAATTCTCAACTCAAGTTACGCCGTAACTAGATCGTGCCTATAAATACCAGCCCTAATTTCTGCATTTCACATCATTCACTCATAACTCAAAGTTAAAGAACATGAAAAGGGGTCCAAAGGCAGATCATTCGGAGCATAGGGAGCCATCTCCAAGGGAGGAATCACTCCATAACGATAAGCATTAGCGATCATTTTATCTTTTACTTTCAATTCATGTATTTCATTATGTTAAACATTGAATTCTTTGTTTATTCTAATATGATCGGCTAAGAACCTTTGGTGCTAGCCTAGTTATGATTCCTTGAATGTTTTGTTTATGTTTACATGCTTCCGTATAACTGTTTCTAGTGTATGCATGCATAGTTCGTTGGTAGCTACCATAGCTTCGGTAGTTTTGAAAGGCGGTCGTATCTAGTTGCTTAGGAGAATTGACCAACTGACCCTAATTCGTTAGGCTTAGTTGGGGAGGGTAAAAATTGACCAAATGACGACCCTTCCTCGCTTGTGTGAACTGACCAAATGATCGCAGGTCGTCCGGATGAACTTAAGAAGTTAGGGATGAGTGTCTAAGATGCTAGCGCCCGGGCACTCATTATTTCGAATCTTGCATGTAGGATATTTAATGACTTGGCTTAGGTGACTAAAAACCACTCGACTATCAAGGGTAGAATCTTGACCTTAGGTAGGAGCCTTTGCCGATAGGTTAGGATGAAATAACCAAATGTTGTCTCCCCCTACTTGAACCAATTGGAAGTAATAAAACATGAACATTACATGATAGGATGAGTAATTAGGTTAGCACACTTTCCCTCTATTGATCACAACCTCTATCTTCTTTACTTGCTTTTATTTCTTGTTTATTAGTTTAATATTCATTTCTACTACAAACCAGTTAAAACTAGTGACATATAGACTTAATTAAAATCCGCTCACATAGCTCTTGGGACGACCTCGATTTTACCGATTACTACACTACACACGACCGGGTACACTGTCCGTGAGTGCATAAGGTGGATGATAGGTAAACGAGACACTATAAATATTAAAACCTGGTCAGAAAACCTGCATCAAGTTTTTGGCGCCATTGCCGGGGAGTTATATTAGGATTTTTGATTAAGTCTTTTATTTTTGTTTTTGTTAAATTTTTGTTTTCTCATGACGCGGTAATGCTCCGAGTGTTCCCTATAACACTTACTGGGGCAACAAAAAGATGGATTGATAGATTGCCCGCCGGGGCAGTCGATACATGTGCTCTAATAAAGAAACATTTCATTCAAAGATATTGTTCTCCTTCAAAGATATCAAATCAACTCATGGAGATCCATAATTTTAAGTAAGAAGGCGACGAGACGTTGTATCAAGCTTAGGATAGATACAACGATCTACTTTACAAGTGTCCCACTCATGACCTAAACAACCAACAAAAGGTCAATATCTTTTACAAGGGTATCAACGTCGCTACAAGAAAAATGCTGGACTATCAAGGACCAATTCCAGGGATGACCCCTACTCTTGCCATCGAAGCTATTCAAAAAATGGCCGATCATTCTCAAAAATGGCATGATGGAGGAAGCTAAAGAAGCCTAGGCGGTAATCTTGAGGGTATTGGCGCCATTACAAACAAGCTTGAAAATCTTGGTCATGACATGCTCAAGCTCAAGGAAAGTGTTCACGCTATCCAAGTAGGATGTCAAAGCTGTGGTGGAGGACATCTCACAAAAATTGTCCTCTTATTGATGATGATGTTAAAATTGAAGAAGCGAAATATAGAGTAGCAAATAGACCGTTTCAAAGGTCAAATGGAATCGAGAATGGTTATCGTGGAGGACCTCCAACATATTACAACCGTGAGCCTTTCGGGGAAAGAAGATCTAATCTGGAGGATACAATCAGCAAATATCTTGAGGCCTCAACCCAAAGACAAAAGGAACAAGATGAGTGGCTAAACAGTTTCCAAGAAAATACAAATAAAGCCTCTCTAACCATGACAAAACTTTAAAAAACCTATAGGCAATGGTGGAAAAACTCAGTGAAGAGATGAAGAGAAGTAACACTGAACCTGAGGGAATCAAACCTATGGTGGTATGCAAGGCCGTTTTTTCTGAAGAAGATGCAAATACACCGACCGTTGATTTCCATTCTTCTCTTGAACCTGCGGCGGAAATCGACGACAGTCAACAGTTACACTGTAACACTTGTAATGAGTTACGGCGTAACCATGATCCAGAAAGCGAACCAAGGTTGGGAACTGACTTACTTAGCCAATTACCGATCAAGGAGGTCTGCACGAATAGCTTCATCATTCGATGTTCCACCGGTAATCATGATCTATTAGCATTAGCCGATCTTGGGTCTAGTATAAATGTCATGCCACTCTCGATATTTTTAAAACTAAGATAACTAATCTTTGGAAGACGAGCATGGTGATTGAGATGGCAAACATGACTAAGGAAACTCCTCTTCAAATTTAGGGTGGTGTATTGGTCAAGATCGATAAGTTTATCTTTACATCCAAATTTCTGGTTATTAACATGGTAAATACCCCAAGAGAGCATTTGATTCTTGGAAGACCTTTTCTTGCTTCCTCGCACGCCCGGATCAAGGTCTTTGAAAAGGAACTTTCTTTGGGATACACTGATGACAGAGTGGTGTTTAGAATGGATAAAACCTTATGCCCGGAACCTAATGAAGTGATAAGCTCATGCATGGCGGGCAAGGTTTCTAATGAAGAGCCAACGAATTTTCCTGATAGCTTTCCTCCTTCATATTTTGGTCATTTGTAGGATAATAGTGATAATTCTCCCCCGGAGGATGACGATGGAGTTCAAACCTCACCTAGGATGTTTGATAAAAAAAGGTGTTACACACGACCTGGTCTACTGCCCGTGAGTGCATAAGGTGGACCATAGATAAATGAGACACTATAAATATTAAAACCTAATCAGAAAACCTGCATCACACCTTCCAGAGTTTAGGCATGACACCGTCAGGATGTAGAACCAGAATTTGCTTTGACCCGTCATGTGTATTTTGATCAAAACTTCTATATAGGGACGACGCCGCCGTTTGGTTGGGACGCCGTCAGGCTCGAAAATCTGCTTGATTCTTGACTTTGCCATTTTCTTCATGTTTTCCCTCCTTTTCGTCCAAATATGCTTCATTCCAGCATTTTGCTTCCAAAAGAACTAAAATGTGAAAAGGAACGATTTTAAGTAGCAACGGATAGAAAATGTGTCGATTTAGGGCTTAAATGACCCCTCTAAAAACGTATGTTTTAAATCCTTATCAATGACCATTTCCCTTAAATGACCTATGTCAAGTACATAAACAAAAGTGATCATAGCGACTAGGAATGGGAAATGGGTTGGTAAAACCACTTTTAAACGTGTGCTAGGTCAAACAGAGGACACTAATCAGTTCATCATAAGCTACACCAATGAGTCACCGTAATAAGCTCAATTAATGCATCAAAAAACCCCTAAGCTAAGCCACCTTGTCAGAGTTTAGGGAAACCTAATGTATGCTTAATGGGCCTTAACCGACTTAAAGGTCATAAACAGTTTGATAATAAGTAGACCAATAAGCAGTCCATAAGCAGTTTGTATGAGTTAAATTGGGCCTAATGTGAGCCCATGTGAAAGCATAATCCATTCCGAGCCCATTAGACCTTTTAAATGTTAAGGGGCCCTGATTTGATCCTTAAGGCCCAATAATCACAAAATAAGTTATTTTTGATATATAAGCTATTATATAAGCTTAAATAAGATGTTATAAGCTTAATTGAGGAGCAAAAATGATAAACTTTGAAAACTATGATTTTTGGACTAAAAATGCAATTTTTACTCAACTTGGGTTAAAAATGTAACTTTTATGAATGTTAAGGGCAGAAACTGTCCAAATTACAAAATGAGGGTGTAAACTAAATATAAGGATACTTTTGAGTATAAAAATGTAATGTTTGAAAGGTTAAAGGTTTAAATTGGAAATATATATCATTTTGGGCTATAAATGCAAAATACAAAACTTTAGGGTTAAAAGTGTAATTTCTTACAAAGTTGGTGTCAAAACTATCATTTTGATAATCTAAGAGTATAAAATGAATATTTGAGAATCATGGGTATTAAAAATGTCATATTTGAATACTTTGAGCCAAAAATGAAAATATATTAATGTTATGTACTAAAAATGTAAATATTATACTATAAGGGTTGAAAAGGTAAAATTGATACAGATTGAAGGTTTATTCAGTAACGTTATTATTATCTTGACACACTAATATCTTATCGGTTATATTCTAAGAAGACACTCAGACGATACGTAAAAAACTATTTAAATAACGTTATGTATATAAACGATATAACAAAGCATTTTAACGAACAACACAATTCATTAACTAACTTTTGAAGAAACGATCTCTACGGATGATAAATACATAAAAACAAGTTACTATTATATAAAAATATAAAATAACATTGGATTTGAACTTTAAGCATATTAAGCATCTCAATCCATCCTTGCCACAATCCAGTTCATTTCTCGATGATATTTCCATAATTATTATTCGCACCAAGTCAAACTTGAAACTATTGAAATCTCAGACTTCCATATTATTCAGGTTGTGTGTTGGAGCCGTTCTCACATTGCATTTAACATCACTTACTTTGTCTACTATCACCAAGGTGAGCTCATAATCCCACTTTTATATATTTTTCAAACTCGTGGGGAGATACATGCAACAAACCTGAACACAAAACGTTTTTTTGTATGCTATGACTGATTGATATTGCCTAAGTTACCATTATTGATAAAAAAAGGCCCTCATATCATGAACCATTAATCACTTGCGAGTGAACGCGAATACAATGAATAGATCTATTGGCGGTTGACAACCCATTTGAGTTAGCCGGAATGGTGACCAAATGCACTATATTTGAGTAAACAATAGGAATATGGCAAATTCCTACACGAGCGCCCCCTTATTTACACATATTAAGGTGCGTATTATCTATTTATTATTTCTATGATATCACACACGTTAACGTTTGAGTGTCATGAGACTTAGGGCAATATACTTAACTGCAATACCACTGATTTATATTATGATTGTATCTCTATACAATTATACGAACTGGAGTTTGTGTTCAACTGATTATTATACTTAAACGCTATGGATTCACTCAATAATTTTATTGACTTTTTAGCATGTTTATCTCGGGTAATTGAAAAAGCATTCAAGACACGCAGTGGGCAATAACTGTTGATTTTTGGTGTTAAATAAATTATCATTCATTTTAATATATCTTTCGCGATATGCAAAACTCTAGAACCTCTTTTGTACTTGTAGGATCGTTATATTATTGTGTTGATGATTCGGGTGGTCTTGGATGATCAAAATACATGTTTGCCATAGTTAGAGAGTTAGTAGAGAGAGAGGGTGTTCTTGCTAGAGGTTTACACAAAGGGAATATTAGATTGAATGAGAAGCACCACCCCTTCCATGGATGGAAGGGGTATTTATAGTTACAAGACTACACGACCTCCTGACGGCCTGTGGATCAGGTATACAGTGGGTAAAGACCCGTCCTTCCTCCACGGTGTTGCTCTAAACTAATCTACGCTACAAACTAACTAATTAACTACTGAACAACGTAAATAACTACAAGTCTACGAGCTAACTTATGCTAGATAACATTTGGGGTGACCGACTCTTCACTATGGAATTTTCTAATTCCTAACAATCTCCCCCTAAGGGAGGTCACACCATGTTTTACATTTCGAATCCTAGCATTCTTTCTTTGACATTGTTCTTGAGCTCGTAGACTTGAATTCTTCACTTTCGCAATCTTTGTGCTTTTGTAGCGATTCTTCAAAGTCCGCATAGATTTGTACTTTAAGTGGAGGTCTTTGAATTGATCCACATCTTTGATGATCTTCGAGCTTTCTTTGAGATCATCAGCCACAGTAAATCTCTGGATCACCCTTTATTGTGTTGCCATCATGTGAAGTTGTGACTTTCGGACCGACATGCTCACACTTTTGAATCATGACATCTTTCCATCGAGTAGCGAAGCCTTATGGTTCATGATATTTGCAGCAGCGAAGCGAAGCATAGTATGAAATATCGAGCCAAGGTTATGTAGATATGCACCAGTCATGATTTCTTCAATTAAGTGTGGATGCTGTGAGCACGCGGCTTTGGATTGACTCCTCAATTCTGATTAGCTGCAACCGTCCAAATGTACCTGCAAACAACAGTTAGCAATAAAACACACGAAAGTGTCTTTGATCACTTTCTTCGAATTGAGGTACACGCCCACGGTTCCCGCGTTGATCAGTAAGTATCTTGCTTCGTGATTAGGTAGGATTCCGAGAATCTCCTTGACAGGGTTTCACAACTGTTCTAGCTGTTCTCAAACCGGAACGTCTCAAAGAAGACAACACGGAGTGAGTGAACCAGGCGAATTGAGATTCACTGATTGATGAAAATGATTTGAAAAACAATCGCGTATTGCTTGAAGAAAGAGTTTTGCAATACGACGAAGGTTTTATGAGAAAGATCAATTTTCAAACAAAATACTTTTTGTATTAGAGAATGAGTACACATTTGACGTGCTAGCGAAAAGAAGAGATTCGCACATCGAAAGGTTGTTCTAAAAGTATTTTTCAATCAGAGATACTTTTTGAATTTGAAAACATAAGTACACATTCGACGTGCTAGAGAAAAGAAGGTTTGCACATCGAACGGTTTTTCCAAAAGTATTCGTCAATTCCATTCCTGGACCAAGGTTGATTCAAGATTGAATCTCCCCATCGTTTCTATCCAGTTGTCACAAGCTTAATCTTTTGAAAAGATCTCACATGTCACCCACCAAGAGCTTGTTTGATGTTGGCTCTAGAAGGATTTCCATCTTCATTGTGAATATTTTTACATATCACTCGGATGTTCTGGCAATACCACAAGGATAATGCGTAGGACTCTTAATATATACTTACTTTCCACATTGTGTGAAAAAGCAAGTCTTCAAGAATTTAGTGTCCTAACGAGATATTGTGGATGATCTCTTGGCTCTAGACTCAATTGTGCATATTTGGTTCCTATGCCGGAGACTATGGAGAGGGTCTCCTTCTTCAATATCAACAATCTCTAAGAGAAAGTCGATAGATTATGCCGGTTCCCCGTGAGAATGAAACAAGCCATTTTAAGAGGAACTTGAGTAGATTGGGAAGTTTAGTGTAGTGCGTCACTCGGTCCATGACGTCTTGTCTTCAATACCAGTGTTACCTTAGTAGACACCAGAGCATATGTAGTGAACCCTGCCGTTTTACCCTAAGGTTGAAATATTAGAGGGCTATTTCTTTTCACCCTTTTTCACATTCAATTCTTTTTCATTCTTCAACCCCTTCAGTGCTTACCGAGACTTCATAACTAGAACCTTTTTGGGTTTATTCCAGTACTAGCTCTGTCTCAGTCCGCACTCTTCCCATATTCTCATTTTTCTCCTTTTTTCATCATACCTAAGGACTTCTACACTATCTAGTGGATTGTCCCTGGGTAGATCCTCCGATTCGGCGGATCGTGGAACGAATACCTAACCTAACCATCCTTATAACACCATGCATAAAGTAAATTGGTCGGTCTTTTGGTATTGTTCTTTCCTTCATGAAACCAATTGAAAAATCATTTGGAAAACCAATCAAGGTACTTGTGATACAAGATCAAAGCATTTTGTACCTTAATAGTTTTGATCATTTAGAAAACCTCCCCTCAACATGTGCATATGATTTAGAAATTGTTTAGCACATGGAGGCAAGAGGACTTTGAAATATTTTCTTTGATCACAATTTTCATAGAAAAAGCCATTTGATTTTCTTGGTAAAATTCTCCCCTCAATATGTGCATAGGATAAGAGAAATCATTTTAACACATAGAGGCAAGAGTTCTTTTGAAGCACATCCACGAATCACAAAAGCCATTTAGAAAACCATTTGAAAACTCAATCAAGGAACTTTTGTTAAAACATAAAAGCTTTTGTACCTCAATAGTTTATTTTCTTTAAAATGCTCCCCCTCAATATGTGCTTCGAGATTCGAAAGCGTTTAGCACACAAGAGAGAGCAGCATGCACATTTGAATCAAAACGATCACCTTTTATCAAATTTCATTATTAAATCACAAATTCTCCCCCGATCAAAAATATCAAACCCTTTGAGATTTTGGATCCCAAGTGATTTAATTAGGTTTAGAAAACATGGGAGAAAATGTGGTCTTGTTTAAATACTCATCTGGTTTTTGGATAAATCCTCCTCCTCAACATGTGCATTGTGTATTTGAAGTCGTTTGGCACATGGAGGCAGGAGTGCCTTTGAAGGACTAAAACCAATTCCATTAAAGCAGATTTGAGATTTAAATCACGATCTCTCACCCGATCAAAGATTTCAAACCATTTGAGATTAGTGATCCCAAAGATTTAAATAATTTAGAAAATTTTGGGGAAAGATGTGGCAAGATTTAATTTTGAAAAATGATAGATAAGGACCATTTTAAGACATTAAAGATTGTTAGTGTCGGGTATGATTGTTTTAAGAGACCTTTAAGTAAAATAAAACAATTTCACAATCAAACAAGAACAGAAAAAAATTTCATTTTGAAAGATCTTTGAGTTTTAAAGAAAATCATACCATAACATAACATTAAATCTTTAGATCACCACATTTTAATGTACAAAGCGGAACTTTTGTGAAGAAATATCGTTTGAAAATATTTTATTTTAAATCACTCTCCCCTCAAACCATGACAGAAGTCAATAGTTGAGTGACTTAGGTTTTGATAAAAGAAGTCCGGTGATTTTCAAAATTTAGTTCAATTTATTTTCAAAACAATATTTTTCCATTTTCAAAACAATTTAATCAAATTATTCAAAATTGTTTAAAAATGGTATCCTGCACAAAGATACGTTAGGTGGTTGAGAAGCTTCTGTTGTTGCTGTAGGGTTTGGAAGAAAAACCGTCTGCTGATGCAGTGAGACTTCTTCTTACGTTGCATTTTGAATGCCAACTGAGGTCAAATTAAGCTCTGTTTCTTCAATCACTTAGAAGAAAACCATCTGCTGATGCAGTGAGACCTCTTACGTTGCATTTATGCCAACTCTCCATAGAAGTCCAATTAAGCTCCGTTTCTTCATTTGTCAACCCAAGATATAGTTACCCTTTCCTTTTGGCATCCAATCATCTTCAATTGTGGGATCCGATTGGGAACATTCTTATACCAATATACCTGCATACGTTAGTGAACACACATACAGATATATGGTGGTCGACAACACCCATAACAACAATCGACTAATAAAAGTCAATGCAACATATCAATCAGATCATATAAATGTATGGGAATAATATGTTCATCAAACTCTAATCATCTAATCCTAGCAATCATATCCTAAATTCCTAGTCCTTCGACATAGGCAAATATCATTTTTAATTAAGCACTTAGGATAATTAAGAAAGCCCGTTAGATGATATAGATTTGAAAACATTATCCCCTCAATCCATGACTCATTTTTATGAAAAGTTTAAAAGCTACCAAGTCATTGATTGAGTTAGCAAATTTAATAAAAACTCTGAAACTGATTGTTGTTAAAGCAACTCATTTTACCACCATTTGTGGAAAACAACAAATATTTTTCTGAAGAATTTATAGACGGAAAAACATTTGTGTAGGAACAGCAGTCCTTCGACATACTTTCCTCAAATAGTTTTAGGATAAGTGCACGATATTTTTGAAAATATGTTTAGTGCATCACTTTCCTTCTTTTGAAGAGCGGGTTGCTATCAGAAATAATAGCAAGCCATAGTTTAAGCACGGGTTACAGTCTGAAATAACTGTAAGCCATAGATTAAGCACGGGTTGTAGTCTGAAGTAACTGCAAGCCACATTTTGAGACATGTTATGAAAAGAATATTTACACCTCCTGCTCGAACTTCATCTATGGTCCCGTGCCATTATTAAATGACATTTCTAAGACCGTAGATGTTATCGATAAGAGAAGACATGTCATGTGAAAACATATTTTTGGTATTTTTGAAATTTTCTGATTTTTATGGGTTTTTGAAGGTTTTATATTTTTCTATTTTTTTGTTGGTTTTCTATTTTTGTATTTTGTTTTTTTTTGATAAATATATACAAGGATAAAGAAGATGATATAGTTAAAGAAGATGATGATACGAGTACCGAGATAAGGATATCGAGCAGCACGACGTAGAAGATAGAATTCATCATCTCTTAAACTTCCACCACCAAAGCTTCCGAGGCTCCGGAATAGAAGATAGAACATGAGCCTTGAAAGAGACTTTGGCAGCTTCCCCAAACCAAAATCCTTATGTTGAGCAGATTCAAGCTCTATTTCAAGCTTGCTTTAGCCAGGTGCACAAAGAAGCACGCCATTATCATTGATCCCGCTGCTCCATTTAAGAACGATAATCGAGGTTCTCCGTTCGGGGTTATATCATCAATAAAAGAGCGACAAGAACGTTTCATCCCACGCTTAAATAAGTCTTCTCAAATTTCATTCCACTGAATTCTAACGCAATCCATTCCAAAAGGTGTCAAGAGAACAATTCCCCCAAGTAGTTGAATTGATGCGTCTCCTTTGTATAATGCTCAAGAACTCTCCCAAATACACATCATGAGGGGAATGAAAACCCCTTCCCATGTTCACATTTTTCTTCCTGGATGATCGTGTATGAAGCTCAAGAACCCGAAGTACACCAATACCCAAGAGCTCTCCCGAATACACATCATGAGGGGAATGAAAACACCTCCCCATGTTTACATTTTTCTTCCCAGATGATCGTGTATAAAGCTCAAGTATCCGAAGTATACCAATACCCAAGGAAGGAATAACTGATAACATTGAAGAAGCAGCCCAAGTCACTGATTATCTCAGCGGATGACAATCTCGTGGATGTCAACTCCGGAATAAGTGATTATATGATGAATCACTGATTAAGCCTCAAGTGAAACAAATTGAGCACCCCCAATGTACACAATTCTCTCTCCTCCGATGATTATGATAACATCGAGATCATCACGCACTTGTGTACCTCTTTTATCTTCATAAACTAACTCTTCCATCGCCCCCATAGTTGGAATAAGAATACTAAACGCCTTGATGAGTAAAACCTTGAGTTTCTCTTCGGTCATGACATTTGTTTTCCTGGGATATCTTCAATCACTTAGAAGAATTAAGTTCATCAAGTTTACTCGCCATGAGTCAAACCTTGAGTTTCTCTCCGGTAATAACATTTGTCTTCCCGGGATATCTTCAATTACTTAGAAGTATTAAGTACATCAAGTTTACTCTTTAGATGCTTGTATATATCCTTCCCCTTCTCCGGTTTTGATACTTCTAATCAACAACTCTTCAATGCCCAATACTTGAAATTTGTTGAGAAGATTGCTTGAAGTCTTGTGAGAATCAACATCGAATAAAGTGAGCAAGCCTAATTGGGGATTAAATTCGACATATCACATTCCCCCAATTAGTGCTCTCCCAAAGACCGACAATCTTTTTGATAAATGCCCAGATTAAGAAGAAGTCTTTAGATCATTAAATGCAACACGTCTTTGGTCTTCTAACATATAGCAAGAAATGTAGAACATGATCTGTAGACTCGACCTTATTCTAGATTGTCCAGTTGGGGAATAGATAGTTAACATCTTCAACTCACACCAAAAAGCATCCCACCAAAAAGCATCCCAATTAACTTACATCTTGCAAATCCCTTTAACTAAAATCCCTCCCAATCAACCAAGAACAGAAAGATGTTCATCAAGGAAATCAGAATCGCCGCAAGCGAACACACAAGATGGAAACACCAAACTACCCATCACATCAAACAAGAACAGAGAGATTGTTCGGAATCATCATGTTGATGTATACGTGAAGCATTAACCGAAGGCACTTTGTCGATAAACTCATCAATCCGAGTGAAGATGTCAACCAACGGCTCTTAGAAGAGAAAAACTCCATGTGAAGATGACCCGATAAGAAGAAGCTCGGTTCTTACATGAGTTTAGAGCGGTATGACCATTTATATTCTCAAATATCAATCAACAATGCAAAAAATTCACACTTCTTCTCCCCTCAAGAATTGCATACGGAGATGCCATTCTTGATTAAATAAGTGAAATCCATCCGAATGTTCTATTCACACTTCTCTCCCGCAAAATAAGCACATGATGTCGCCATCTTCATTATAATCGAGCAAGTGGAATGAGAAAATAATCAGTGGTAGCCCGGTTCACTTGATGACTGAAGCGCATGGAAAAAGTATGAAGTATGTTGATGAGAATGGTCATAATAAGAAGATTTCTTCCGAAGATAATGCGCCAAGAAGCATACACATTTCTTTTCTTTAGGGTACGAGGCATGAACTGTTGTGTTCAAACGTCATAAGAAGATTTCTCTTCTTTGGAAGATAAAGCGCACTGAAACGTACACTTTTCTTTTCTTTAGAGTACGAGGCATGAACTGTTGTGTTCATACGTCATAAGAAGATTTCTCTTCTTCATAAGATAATGCGCACTGAAACGTACACATTTATTTTCTTTAGAGTACGAGGCATGAACTGATGTGTTCATACGTCATAATCTCTCTCTTTTCAGCTCTCTCAGCAAAACTTGTAATCAATTCCATTATCATTCAGTAGGCTCTTTGTCATGACAACTGATGGAGAAAACCCAATATGATGAATTTGACCTTGAAGTAAACTATCCCGAACTCGTGACTTAAACTTGCACATATGTAACAAAGAGCGGTACTGATTTCCATTAGGATCTCTAAGTACTCTCTAAGTGCTCTATACTCATCATCCAACCAACCATCAAGTAATAGACGTACTTTACCTCTTGAAAATCCACAATTGAATGTGACACTGAGCACTACAACGTAACTCCTTAAAGTGATAGTTATTTTTGAGATGATAAGAGCCCAATTCCCCCAAGTGGTAAAAAGAAAAGGTAAAAGTCACCCAACAATAACTAGATTTCTAAGTCTTCATTTTTGATAATAAGCTCGAACAAGGATCTTGAAGAATCTTCATCCATCCATCCCCGATACCTTAGGATACTAAGTACACTTTCCTTGATATTTTACTTCAACCTCAAATAAATAATAGTGAATTAACCCGTTGTCACATCTTATAGTAACTGCTCAAATCTAGCCTCCTTTAGCATTTTAAGTGAACTCGATAATGGTTTCATCCCGACCATGGTTAAAAGCACATATCCTCGTAAAACCAAGTAATAACCAAACTGCCATGACGAATATCCAAACACACATCCAATTCATGAAGTACACCCTTTTATCCCTTCTTTGAAGCGAGAAACGTAGCACCGGCATCGGATAAGATCGAAACACTTTCCATTCTCGGGATGGTTTCATCATCGGATTTTACAACTCTATGGTTTAAACCGAAATAGTTTCTTTGCGGGTTTTACAAAACCAAGAATAAACCGTAAGATAGATCGGAAACACTTTACTATTACGGGATGTTTCCATTGTCCGGGATTTTACAAGTCTATAATTTAAACCAGAAATAGATTCTTTTGCGGGATTTTACAAAATCAAGACAAAACCGTAAACAATATCAGCTTGAATGTGTTATGACCACTT
The DNA here is from genome assembly GCA_910596185.1 of Chrysanthemum makinoi. Classification (NCBI taxonomy): domain Eukaryota; kingdom Viridiplantae; phylum Streptophyta; class Magnoliopsida; order Asterales; family Asteraceae; genus Chrysanthemum; species Chrysanthemum makinoi. Next base: position 79,610,839 of record OU343217.1, read on the forward strand.
TGGTTTTATGAATATCATTTTAAGAGAACGTCGCGGTTCATCAACGGTCCATTATCAACATCAACAACATCAACAACCATCCTAATCAACACTTTGGTAAACACATCATTCACAAATTCTGACGGCTCTTGTAGTGACCACATGGAGAAGTAAACCCGATATACCAAACTTGATCATGAAGTAGAATTCCCGAGATTTGTTACTTAAACTTGTACTAATCCTCGTGAACAAGAAGCGGTGTACCCAATGTACAAAACCTCTTGACATTCTCAATGAGGTCATCTTGTGAATCAAAGCGTAATTAAATAGCCAAGTCTTTATCACACTCTATAAATGCCCAAACAAGTCATCTTAGCGGAAGGGTAGAAAGAAAGAAAACGAAATGAGTAAGCGCCCGGAAAAACCTTACTTCAAATCAAATAAATACCATATAAACAACCCCGAGAGTCAACTTTGTTCAATAACCAATCAAGCGCGTGACATATAATTTCGAGAAGATGTATATACCAGTACCAAACCTCATAACCATGACAACACAACTTATCATATCGGATCTCAACAAGTCTCTTCATCATCAGTCACTAGAAGCCCATCCGACCAAATCATGTGTATGGCCCAAACTTGGTTACATGTAAGAATCAAGGCCCAATCAATAAAAATGAATCCAAACATCCAAGTCCAATCATTTAACTAAAATCATTTAAGCCGTCAATTCAGTACCAATTAAAAATATTGGACAAGAATCTTGAACATATTAAAGATCAACTCTAGCCGTGACAATATTCCCCATGAAATTTGTAACCAAGAATACCACTCAAAATAACACATTTCACCAATAATAATCAATATGTATCCAAACATGTAACATTGAATAAGTTGATTATTCAAGCACATCGACCAATTCATAATTATACCAAATCACTTTGCAGCCCAAGGTATACAAAATCAATAATATGAGCGAAGCGTGTTCAAAGTCAAGTTTCAAACATTTCATTAATGCACGATCCATGATATACACTAAGTTTACCAACAAAACACTAAGTTTGGGCCCAAATCCATGTCATACCCGATCCAATTAGAACAATGTTTAAGCAATGATTTATAAAATGAGTGATACCTAAAATTTAGGTCATTCTAAAAACCCTAAACACATTTATATTTAAAAATCAGCCTCTTCGGGGTCTCTCTCATCTTATCCCTAATATCACTTAAACCAATAACTCATCTCATCACAAACTCGGATACTCAAAAATTGATGCGCCTACTTTACCACATCCATCCACAAAGCGTGACCAAAACTTTGTATCAAATCTTAAATCCTTATCAAAGATCAACCATCCAAACATTAAGTCCATACAAAACCTTATACGTGATGTTCAAGTGCATCTGTACGAGAGATGGCTTGAGATGAGACATGGATACAACGAGAGTTAAGCGGGGATGGCATGGACCATTGAATCGGCTTCAAGGACAAGATTAGCCACAGGGATGGCACGAGGATGGAGTTGACATCAAGATCTAAAGAAGGATCTCGGGTAGGTTTAATCATTATGTACGTGTCTCCATTTTCAGTTAACAACGAATCAAATGAGAGATATAAAAGAATTGTTATAGTCTTTTCCTTCATGTTCGAATATTAGCAAAAGGTTTTTAGATCAATGATGCATTTATTCTTGTGAGAACTGACTTTCGAGTCATGATACGCCTTTTGGTAACACGAGAAGTATGAGCTGAGATCTTGATAATTATTTGTCATTCGAGTCTTGTGATTTGGGATGAATGATTAGGATTAGTTGTGGCTGATGTAATGAGACTCATATGTTGATTGAAGATGTAAAGTTGTAGCAGATTCATAGTCTAAGTCTTGAGTTCATTTGGTATTTCGAAACATGATATAAGTGTAAATGATAAAAGTTGGGTTGAGTCATGTGAGTCTTGATTTGAGTCTAGTGGTTGTAGATGTAGATATGATAGTTTGTATAGGACATTAGTTAAGTTTTTGGTCACAAGTGCTTTATCAACATTTGTCTTACAAATTAGCTAAATCATGACAAGTTGCTACAGCAGTTTTGAGTCAAGTCGTTAGCATAACAAATCGTAACTTGTTCAATAACAAGTTGCTAGTTAAGTGCTACAAAATTTTGAAGTCACAAGTAAGCTAGCTTTAGGTTTGACTTAAAGTCAAACCTTCACCAGAAGTAAACTTTATATTGCACATTAACAACTTCCTTCACAACTTCGCTAGACATATACAATGAATCTAGGCGATTTGTAAAGACAAGAATCATCACCCGATTACTTTTAGGTATGACAAATTAAGCTATAGATGTTTTTAGGTTTTTTCAGTTTTCCACGACTTTATATTCAAGTTTACGAGAAAAACTTATCTGAGAAAAAAGAAAATTAGACTTAAAAACTTCTTCATTTAAACCCGGTAACATGCATAAATTCATTGTTTGCGGTTCACCAAGAAGACCCACCGGTTGACCACAAATAAATCACATAAATTTGTGCCAAAGTCAATAAAAGAATGATAAACCATAAAATTGTTTGGACACAAATATTGGCCGATAAACAATGTTTGGACACAAATATTGAGACACGCGACAAATGTTGAAATCGATTACCGATTTGACAAATATCCGACCATTAAAACAGTAAACAAAAACTAGTTAACAATAAGAACCAAAAACCACAAACAACAACCATGGTATGGTACGGACCACACAAATCAAAGATAACACAATAACCTGGCTCTGGTACCAATTGTAGGATCGTTATATTATTGTGTTGATGATTCGGGTGGTCTTGGATGATCAAAATACATGTTTGCCATAGTTAGAGTTAGTAGAGAGATTATTTCTTGCTGGTTTACACAAAGGGAATATTAGATTGAATGAAATACCACCCCTTCCATGGATGGAAGGGTATTTATAATTACAAGACTACGACCTCGGCGGCACATTGGATCGGTGTCACGGTGGGTAAAGACCGTCCTTCCTCCACGATGTTGCTCTAAACTAATCTCGCTACAAACTAACTAATTAACTCTTGAACAAGCGTAAATAACTACAAGTCTGTTGCTTATGCTAGATAACATTTGGTGACCGACTCTTCACAATGGAATTTCTAATTCCTAACAATCTCCCCCTAAGGGAGGTCACACCATGTTTTACATTTCGAATCCTAGCATTCTTTCTTTGACATTGTTCTTGGCTCGTGAGCTTGAATTCTTCACTTTACTTAATCTTTGTGCTTTTGTAGCGATTCTTCAAAGTCAGCATAGATTTGTACTTTAAGTAGGTCTTTGAATTGATCCACATCTTTGATGATCTTAGAGCTTTCTTTGAGATCATGACCCAAGATAAATCTACGGATCACCTTTATTGTGTTGCCATCATGTGAAGTTGTGACTTTTCGGACGACATGCTCACACTTTGAATCATGACATCTTTCCATGGTGGCGGAAGCCTTCTTGGTTCATGATATTTCGCGTGGCGAAGCGAGAAGCATAGTATGAAATATATCGAGCAGTTATGTAGATATGCACCAGTCATGATTTCTTCAATTAAGTGTTAGTCTTTGTGAACTGTAGCTGCTTTGGATTGACTCCTCAATTACGATTGGTTGCAACCGTCAAATGTACACGCAAACAACGGTTAGCAATAAAAACACAGTGTCTTTGATCACTTTCTTGAATTGAGTACCACGACCCACGGTTCCCGTTGATCAGTACAAGTACTGCCTGTGATTAGGTAGGTTCGAGGAATCTCCTTGGCAGTTTCACGGTTGTTCTAGGCGTTCTCAAACCGGAGCGTCTCAAGAAGACAACCGCAGTGAGTGAACCGGTGAATTGAGATTCAGCGATTGATGAAAATGATTTGAAAACAATGCGTATTGCTTGAAGAAGAGTTTTACAATCTGACGAAGGTTTATGAGAAAGATCAATTTTCAATCATAAATACTTTTTGTATTAGAGAATGAGTACACATTTGGCGTGCTAGCGAAAGAAAAGTGCATCGAAGGTTGTTCTAAAGTATTTTTCAATCGGAGATACTTTTGAATTTGAAAACATAAGTACATTCGTGCTAGAAAGAAGGTTTGCACATCGAGCGGTTTTCCAAAAGTATTAGATCAATTCCATTCTGGACCAAGGTTGATTCAGATTGAATCTCCCATCGTTCTATCCGGTTGTCACAAGCTTAATCTTATGAAAAGATCTCACATGTCACCCACCAAGAGCTTGTTTGATGTTGGCTCTAGAAGGATTTCCATCTTCATTGTGAATATTTTTACATATCACTTTCGGATGTTACGGCAATACCAGGATAATGCGTGGACTCTTAATATATACTTACTTTCCACATTGTGTGAAAAAGCAAGTCTTCATGAATTTAGTGTCCTAACGAGATATTGTGGATGATCTCTTGGCTCTAGACTCAATTGTGCATATTTGGTTCTATGCGGGAGACTATGGAGAGGGTCTCCTTCTTCAATATCAACAATCTCTAAGAGAAAGTCGATAGATTATATAGGTTCCCCGTGAGAATGAAACAAGCCCTTTTAAGAGGAACTTGAGTAGATTGGAAGTTTAGTGCTGAGTCGCGTCACGGGTCCATGGCGTCTTGTCTTCAATACGGTGTTACCTTAGTAGACACCGGTAGCATGTAGTGAACCGGTTTAGCCTAAGGTTGAATTGATGGAGGGCTATTTCTTTTCACCCTTTTTCACATTCATTCTTTCATTCTTCAACCCCTTAGGTGCTTATAGAGACTTCATAACTAGAACCTTTTGGGTTTATTCGATTACTAGCTTTCATCTTTCGATCCGCACTCTTCCCAATTCTCATTTTTCTCCTTTTTCATCATACCTAAGGACTTCTACACTATCTAGTGGATTGTCCACGGTAGATCCCTCGGTTAGCGGATCGTGGGAACGAATACCTAACCTAACCATCCTTATAACCATGCATAAAGGTAAATTGGTGAGTCTTTTGGTATTGTTCTTTCCTTCATGAAACCAATTGAAAAATCATTTGGAAAAACCAATCAAGGTACTTGTGATACAAGATCAAAGCATTTTGTACCTTAATAGTTTTGATCATTTAGAAAACCTCCCCCCAACATGTGCATATGATTTAGAAATTGTTTGCACATGGAGCAAGAGGACTTTGAATATTTTCTTTGATCACAATTTTCATAGAAAAAGCCATTTGATTTTCTTGGTAAAATTCTCCTCCTCAATATATGCATAGGATAGAGAAATCATTTTTAACACATGAGGCAAGAGTTCTTTGAAGCATCATGAATCACAAAGCCATTTAGAAAACCATTTGAAAACTCAATCAAGGAACTTTTGTTAAAACATAAAAGCTTTTGTACCTCAATAGTTTATTTTCTTTAAAAAATGCTCCCCCTCAATATGTGAGATTGAAAGCGTTTAGCACAAAGAGAAGCTGACATGCACATTTGAATAAAATCGATCACCTTTTATCAAATTTCATTATTAAATCACAAATTCTCCCCGATCAAAAATATCAAACCCTTTGAGATTTTGGATCCCAAATGATTTAATTAGGTTTAGAAAACATGGGAGAAAATGTGGCCTTGTTTAAAATACTCATCACGGTTTTTGGATAAATCCCCCTCCTCAACATGTGCATTGTGTATTTGAAGTCGTTTGGCACATGGAGGCAGGAGTGCCTTTGAAGGACTAAAACCAATTCCATTAAAGCAGATTTGAGATTTAAATCACGATCTCTCACCCGATCAAAGATTTCAAACCATTTGAGATTAGTGATCCCAAAAGATTTAAATAATTTGGAAAATTTTGGGGAAAGATGTGGCAAGATTTAATTTTGAAAAATGCGGATAAGGACCATTTTAAGTCATTAAAGATTGTTAGTGTCAGGTATGATTGTTTTAAAAGACCTTTAAGTAAAATAAAACAATTTCACAATCAAACAAAACGAGAAAAATTTCATTTTGACAGATCTTTGAGTTTTAAAGAAAATCATACGATAACATAACATTAAATCTTTAGATCACCACATTTTAACGTACAAAGCGGAACTTTTGTGAAGAAATATCGTTTGAAAATATTTTATTTTAAATCACTCTCCTCCTCAATCCATGACAGAAGTCAATAGTTGAGTGACTTAGGTTTTGAAAAAAAGAAGTCTGGTGATTTTCAAAATTTAGTTCAATTTATTTTCAAAACAATATTTTTCCATTTTCAAAACAATTTAATCAAATTATTCAAAATTGTTTAAAAATGGTATCCTGCACAAAGATACGTTAGGTGGTTGAGAAGCTTCTGTTGTTCTTGCTGTAGGGTTTGGAAGAAAAACGTCTGTGATCTTGATGTGAGACTTCTTCTTATGTTGCATTTTGAATGCCAGCTGAGGTCAAATTAAGCTCTGTTTCTTCAATCACTTAGAAGAAAACCATCTGCTGATACAGTGAGACCTCTTACGTTGCATTTATGCCAACTCTCCATAGAAGTCCAATTAAGCTCCGTTTCTTCATTTATCAACCCAAGATATAGTTACCCTTTCCTTTTGGCATCCAATCGTCTTCAATTCGGGATCCGGTTGGGAACATTCTTATATACCAATATACGCATCGTTAGTGAACACATCAAGATATATGGTGGTCGACATCACCCATAACAACAATCGACTAATAAAAGTCAATGCAACATATCAATCAGATCATATAAATGTATGGGAATAATATGTTCATCAAACTCTAATCATTTAATCCTAGCAATCATATCCTAAATTCCTAGTCCTTCGACATAGGCAAATATCATTTTTAATTAAGCACTTAGGATAATTAAGAAAGCCCGTTAGATGATATAGATTTGAAAACATTATCCCCCTCAATCCATGACTCATTTTTATGAAAAGTTTAAAAGCGCTGAAGTCATTGATTGAGTTTGCAAATTTAATAAAAACTCTGAAACTGATTGTTGTTAAAGCAACTCATTTTACCACCATTTGTGGAAAACAACAAATATTTTTGACGAAGAATTTATAGACGGAAAAACATTTGTGTAGGAGCAGCAGGTCCCGACATACTTTCCTCGAATTTGTTTTTAGGATAAGTGCACGATATTTTTGAAAATATGTTTAGTGCATCACTTTCCTTCTTTTGAAGAGCGGGTTGCTATCAGAAATAATAGCAAGCCATAGTTTAAGCACGCAGTTTACGATCTGAAATAGCGTAAGCCATAGATTAAACGGGTTGCGATCTGAAGTAGCTATGCCACATTTGAGACATGTTATGAAAGAATATTTACACCTCCAGCTCGAACTTCATCTATGGTCCCGTGCCATTATTAAATGACATTTCTAAGACCGTAGATGTTATCGATACCAGAAGACATGTCATGTGAAAACATATTTTTGGTATTTTTGAAATTTTCTGATTTTTATGGGTTTTTGAAGGTTTTATATTTTTCTATTTTTTTGTTGGTTTTCTATTTTTGTATTTTGTTTTTTTTTTGATAAATATATACAAGGATAAAGAAGATGATATAGTTAAAGAAGATGATGATACGAGTACCGAGATAAGGATATCGAGCAGCACGACGTAGAAGATAGAATTCGTCATCTCTTAAACTTCCACCACCAAAGCTTAGAGGCTCGGAATAGAAGATAGAATATGAGCCTTTGAGAAAGAGAGACTTTGGCAGCTTCCCCCAAACCGAAAATCCTTATGTTGAGCGGATTGAAGCTCTATTTCAAGCTTGCTTTAGCAGTGCACAAAGAAGCACGCCATTATCATTGATCCGCACTCATTTAAGAGCGATGTCGAGGTTCTCCGTTCGGGGTTATATCATCAATAAAAGAGCGACAACGTTTCATCCCACGCTTAAATAAGTCTTCTCAAATTTCATTCGGTTTGAATTCTAACGCAATCCATTCCAAAAGGTGTCAAGAGAACAATTCCCCCAAGTAGTTGAATTGATGCATCGGTCTCTTTGTATAATGCTCAAGAACTCTCCCGAATACACATCATGAGGGAATGAAAACACCTTCCCATGTTCACATTTTTCTTCCCGGATGATCGTGTATGAAGCTCAAGAACCGAAGTACACCAATACCAAGAGCTCTCCGAATACACATCATGAGGGGAATAAAAACCTCCCATGTTTACATTTTTCTTCCCAGGATGATCGTGTATAAAGCTCAAGTATCGAGTATACCAATACCCAAGGAAGGAATAGCTGATAACATTGAAGAAGCAGCCCCAAGTCACCTGATTATCTCTGCGGATGACAATCTCGTGGATGTCAACTCAGGAATAAGTGATTATATATTGAATCGATTAAGCCCTCAAGTGAAGCAGTGAGCACCCCGATGTACACAATTCTCTCTCCTCGATGATTATGATAACATCGAGATCATCACGCACTTGTGTACCTCTTTTATCTTGAGAAACTAACTCTTCCATCGCTTCCCCCACATAGTTGGAATAAGAATACTAAACGCCTTGATGAGTAAAACCTTGAGTTTCTCTTCGGTCATGACATTTGTTTTCTCGGGATATCTTCAATCACTTAGAAGAATTAAGTTCATCAAGTTTACTCACCATGAGTCAAACCTTGAGTTTCTACTGCCCGATAATAACATTTGTCTTCCCGGGATATCTTCAATTACTTAGAAGTATTAAGTACATCAAGTTTACTCGCGTTTAGATGCTTGTCTCCTTCCCCTTCTCTTGTGACAACTCGTACTTTCAGGTCATTTCTCGACACGATTTATGCCTCATTATTTCAACATTTATAGTAAACTTGGTTTACTTGTTTCAAATTCGCGTAACCTTGGAGGTTTAGCGGCAAATTCATGATCATAACATCACGTACATTTCATATGGACTATGATTAGTCTACATTTCATTGACATCATGTGCATCTCATTAGTACATTCACGACATTTCATTTCATATTTTTACGCGTAATTTTTATGTTTAATAATCTTTATCGCGTGAGTTTTTATTTTGTATATTTAATCCATTACTTTCAAAAATGATCCCGATGTATTTTTAAACTTACATTTAGTTTATAAAAACTATATTTTTAGTTTTCCTAGTGTTTCAAATTTATTTGGTACTTAAATCGTTAAAGTTTAATTATTACGTCGTTTTTCTTAAAATTATACGATAATTATTTTATCACTCAATTTTCACAAGGAAAGTATTTTTACAATTTTTATTATCTCATTACAATCTATTTTGATCTATTAAAAACTTACTTGTACCAAAAATCTACCATTTACCTTTAATTATACATTTTCCTACACATATTACTTATACCCTTTATCAAATAATTACACAACACATTATATATAAAAAAATATTTGGGGAACATGATCCAGCAAGGGAGGGTGTCATTAAATGTTGAGTATGTTTTCTTGATTTCATTAAATGATCCAATACACAAAAGTCTTACTTAACTTACTTCTACTCATTCATTTTCACTTCATTTTCTCAAAGTGTTAGAAGTAATATTTCTCTCTTTTTGGGGCTTCATAAAACCGGTCACAACATCAAGCTCACAAGGGATCAAAATTTTCAAGATCAAGTGTTATTTCAACCTAGTTTATATCCTTTATATGGTTTTGAAATAAAAACCAAGGATATTTAAGTTAATCCTTGTTACTTTCACCTCATCACTATTACTAGTAAGCATATTCTTATCATTTTCAAGTTTCCTTTTCATTTTCATATGTTTCTTTTCATTTTTGGAGCTTATATGCATGATATGTGATTTATACCATTTATTTCATGATTTTAGAAGTTATATATACATATTGGTCATCCTATAAATATTCCCATGGTATTGGTTGGTCTTGATGGTGATTAGGAACCCATGACACCCTAAGAAGGTGTATGGTAGGATTAGATTAGTTTTGGAGTTGATTTGAAGGGATTAGAATAGGTTTTGTCGAGAAAACTATTTTCGATAAGTCTATTTTGTGTTCTGTCCTTGTTTTGCTTTTCTGGAAAATCCGACAGTAGGCACGACTTTTTGGCCTTGATTTTTAGAAAATATACTTTAAAACGAATCCGTGGCCGCTTGAACGGAATAAAACGGACTTATAACGAAGAAGTTATGGATTTTACAAGTTTGACGACAAAATATATTATTTTCAGAAATTTCAGCAACATGTTTTTAGTTTGTTCGGGTCAAAAACGAGCCTTAAGCTTCACAAATTATTTCGACTTCTCAAAAATATATTAGTTTACTTTGATCACGAGCTAAGGACATATTAGCGTAGAAAGCGGTTTGAAGCGACAAAGATATGCACTTTTTCATAAACTTGACGTAACTAATTTTCTGCACACAATTAGCCAAAACCACCATCTTTAACCCTTATTATCTTTATGTTCGAGACCTTTTGGACGAAAACTCCTGACCTGAAACTTTTAGATATCGATACAAACTTTCCAAAACAGTCGAGTTCGTTCTCTAACGATCGACGCGATACACTATTTACGACTAGTTTTCCAAAGCCATTTTTGTTAATTTCATGATTTTTCCGGCGACATTGTTTTGCGACGAAAAGTGGTAATTTCACCAAAAATCATTATAAAACCATTGTAGGATGACATTTTGGCGTAAAAACATGTAAAGTGATTTTTGATTGGTCAAGGCGTCAAAAGAGTATTTTTCGACGTCGAGTAATATTTTCAAAACTCATAAATGGTATAAATAACATATCAAGTGCATGCATAACATTACATTGCAATTCATGACATATCATATCATTGATAATAGGTCCGTTGGCGCATCACATTAAACCTCGGTGTACTCACTTTTGCCGTTATTCGGTTTATCCAAGTGAGTTTTCATAGTCCCGTTTTACATGCTTTTTACATTATTTCAAACCTACGGGGGAGAATACATTGCACAACATTTTATTACGATACCAAGTATGTTAAATACATTTACATTGCTTGAGTTACAAAGTTGCCAGTTAAAAGTCCCCATTTCAAATGCATGAGCTGTTAATTTTGGAAAGCGTGTGTGAGTGGATAGATCTATCGAGGGTGACTCCTCCATCTGGGTTGGTGAATCCCAATTGTCATACGGATGCATTTCATTCATAATCATTACAAGAGTTGTTTGGCAAGACACTCTTTTGGGATATACATTAGTGAGAAGCTTGTATTGTCATGCGGCTTAAGCAATTGTAACATTATTTTTCGTTGACTTGATGGTCATGAATGATAGATACTTGTGTAGTCGTATAAAACATTTACATAAACCTATGATTTCTCACCAACATTATTGTTGACCGTTTTTAGCAATGTATTTTCGAATGGCGAGGCATTATCATCATGACATGGTTTAGGGACCTACATTTTGAGTCGCGGTGTCGACTTACATTATGTACATTATGGCACTTTATTTCAAAACATCGTTTGGATTTGTATTATATTTGTATTTCCGCAAACTTTGTAAACCTTTTGGGACCGATGTTGTACTCGAATGTTTTATTATAATATCCAACGATGTGTTTTTAAAACGACACTTTAGGTCGTTCAATATAACTGTGATGTGGTGCTATGACGGTCAATCCCCGAGGAATTCCATTCGGCGTGCAAAACAGTAAATTGGGGGTGTGACAGTTGGTACGAGCTACTGTTATAGAACTAGGTTGCATCTTTGACCCTAGACTATAACTACATTATCATAGCATCTCATCATTTCATCATAAGTACATGTTCACTTTGCATGCGGTTTTATGCATACATTTTACGAGTTATTTATTTTCATTTCAAAACGATTGTCACATGGATGCCCTTAAATACCCATCCTATTATCTTTTCCTCATACTCTAACGTGGAGAATTCCTTGGCATTCCCTATCACAATTTTCACATCAATTGACTCACCATCGATAACGTTGTATACTGAGATAAACCCTTTTGGGAGGACGAAGTTACACCTACACCATCACGATCACTATCGATTCACTATAGGATCAGGGACATTTTTATCACTCAGTTGGGACAAATCATACCATTGGGTAGAACTTATAGGCTTAGTCTTAATGAACCTATTTTCTTAACTCACCACAAGGATTCCATGATCATCATTATCATTTCGAGCACCATCCGTACCATCACATCTCATACTTGATACTCATACACCTGACTTGCAGCTTGGGAAGCGTGCATGATTTAATACACCATTACCATCTACCACTAAGACTATAAACACTACACCATCTCATAGGTTTGAGGACTGTGAGAGTTCTAGGGCTATTGTTGCTAGACCACCTACTACTCCTACACTTGAAACACGATTAGACCACCAACAGGAACAGATAATAAGCACCTTTCTAGCTGATGTGATCTTTATCATTTATTATCTCTACGATAATCACCACCTTGTTTATTTCATTCCTTACTCCAATTGTCCAATTCTCCATCATTTCACGACGATACATCACTATCTTACTAGGGGTTAGGTCAACTTTATTCTCGACCAATTAGTAGACTATTACTATTCGATAAGGTTCTCCTATGTATCCTATAAACCATCCAACAAATTTTATTCCAAATTATCCTGCTACTATTTCATGAAATTATTTCACTTGATTTTATTTCGAACTATTTTATCACCATCTTAGAAACGTTGTTTCATAAGTTTTAACGCAAGTTGTTTTATTATCAATTTATCAAATGGTTTCAGTCATTTTATCAACTATTTAATATCCTCATGCGAAACGATTTTCATGTTACTCTGAAAAATCATCAAGCTATTATCTTACAAAACAAAACGTTGAATACCAACTATTTGTCCTACATTCCCTCTTATGAGATAATAAACTTCATCGTTATCTAACACAAACTGCTTTCAACTATTTTACCGACCATTTCATCTTACTCCTGTACCATTAAACCAAAATTTACGACTTTAATAATACTTTATAAACAATGACCTTACTGATACTTTACAAACGATTTTCTCATAGTATGATAAACCGAATAATTTACTATTATTTTATAAAACAACAAACAATTGCAATAGCAAGTTACAAACTATATTACAAATTTTCCTGCAAGTAATATTGCGGTCTTATAAACTATTTTACCCTTTTGGTGAGCTATATTAGCCACTGTCTGATTTAAAATCATAAAACTTGGTACGCTTACCTCACCAGGACTATTCGCCTTCACTTTACTGACTATTATATTACCAACCTCTAAACCATCTTGATATTAATTAAACTACGAAATCTTCTATTATTTGACAAACGATAAATTGTTTTATTGTAAGCTATTTTACAAATCATTTCACGAGTTATGTTAGAATCTGAATTGTGTCTTACCCAAAATCTTTCACTACCATTGTTAAGCCGTTTTCTATCACTATATAGCTGTTTTAAAATCACCTTAACAAGTTGTTGCTTTAATACCAAGCCACAACTAAGATGTATTATTAAGCTGGGCGATAAAAATGTTTCTTTCTTATTCAATAAAGTGGTTTTACAAACCTTTTCATAAACTTTACTGTAATTTTCTTACAAACTATTTATTCTCGTTCGAAAGCAAAGTTTTATAATGGATATATCGTGCATAAACATTTCTTTCTGTTAACACTCTATAAATGCTTACGCCATTTATCTCTCACTCAACCGATAAGATTAGGATTTGACGGGTGACCTTTTTAGGAAAGACTTCCTATACCAATTGTGAGGAGGATTCCTCGATACAAGAAAACAATGAAAGGATTTTGGAATTACCAACAAGGACTAGAACTAGGAGGTAGGATGATTCAAAACTCAACAAAAATCTTAAGACATCACGAGACATTCCGAACCACTATTTTGAATTAGAATCCAAACTCTATCATTCCATAAGTACTAGAGACAGAGTTACGAGATTTAATACGAAGCAAATACCCATGAAGCAACACTATAGGGATATACCAAGTCTTCTATCTGAGACTATAGAACATTCTATTAAACATGGCCTCAACAATATGTGAACTTCCCTACAATGAGTATCCCAAAAGGAAAATTTGGTTAAACTAAGGCTATCGATATAAACTTTCCCTAAGGCATTGTGTTCTCTAGAAATTCCAAGTAACCTCACTTCCATATCAAGAGATGCCACAGGTTTGAACATGTCGGACAATCAATGACTCCCCATCTACAAGTGAAACTAGAACAAACATTCTTCGACATAGTTTGAGATGATGCCTATCTTCTTGCTAGCATGATAACAATATTAGGGATGAACTACATTTGAAGCACTTACAGCACCTCATAACCCATCTGTTCGGAACCCATCGATCATTTTGAAAAATACCCTCAAACTTACCACCTTCTATCACTCCTCTTTAGAGCGCTTATTATTAACATAGGATTTGACCGTCTCATTTTCCTTTTATTTGAAGAGTTATGGCAGAAAGAGCTCCACCGGCTATGACACAAGCCGATATCCAAAAGTATATAAAGGATTGTATAGCTAGGGAACTAGAAGAAAGACGGACAACGATAGTTCTGCTGCTGCTGCTGCCCATTTGTCGAGACCATGGTGTCTGAAGCTACTAGACATGCTACTACTACAGGAGTTGCAGGAGATTCGAGATTGAAGTGGTACATACATGGACTTTAAGAAGCATTGACCCAGTTCGAGAGGCCAGAAGGAGCCATTACTATGATCCGTTGGTTGGAAAGGATCGAGTTGTTATTTCTTATATCACGATTGCCTGTGACGCAAGGTGAAATTTGCTATTAGTACACTCTTGGATGAGGCAATGTTATGGTGGAATCATTATGCACATCCTATTGGTATGGAAAATGCTTATAAACTCTCATGGGATCAATTCAAGAGGTTGATGACTAAAAGTATTGTCCGAGGAGATGAAGAAATTGAAAATGGAATTTATTGGGCTAGTGACAGTTGGATATGACATTGAGACCTACATCAGAAGGTTTCAAGAGTTGGCTGTTTTATGTCCATATATGGTTATGGACAATGAGAAACTACTGGAAAGATTCATTGGAGGACTTCCAAAATGCATTCAAGGAGAGGTAGCCTCTTTCGATTTGCAAACAATTGAAGAGACCATCAAGATAACTCAGTTACTCATGGTTCAAGTTGTGAAAAGGGAAACCATTATCAACAATAACCACCACAACCAAACTAACAACAACAAAAGGAAATGGGAAAATGACCAGGGAGGTTATAACAACAACAACCAAAGCTGTAACACTAACCATCACCAACAACAAAATAGAAGACAAGAAGCCGTCAGGGTTCATGTTGCTGCACCAACAAAGGAAAGAACTTATACTGGAAACTTGCCACGAGGCCATCAATGCACTCTACATCATAATGGTCCATGTGGTATATGCTCTATCTGTCAAACAGTGGGACACCTTGCTAAGGACTGCAAGGGAAAAGGATATGTTGGGGCTAAACCACTATGTAATCGATGTAAGTATCATCACACGGGTCCTTGCCCTGCCAAGTGCCGCGAATGCCAAAAACCGGGACATCTAGCCAGGGATTGTAAAGGCAAAACTATAATTACATGTTTCAGATGTGGGGAGCAAGGACACTATCGGAATCAATGTCCTCAAAAACCAAAGTCATCAAGTTGAAGGTGCTCATGGATTAGGAAAAGGAGAAGCTCGTCAAGGTACCAACGACACGAAAGACTGAAGAAAATCGGAAACTAACAGTCTTATTTCTCCTTATGTACTATGTCGTACTAAGTTTATGTTTTCATCCTATCCGAATCCTTATAATCTAAGATGTACTACTTTTGATAAACCACTCGTTGTAAAATATTCTCATCTATCGTACTTTATTTCCTTTCGATTCGATATCACTTACGGGAATGTTACTTCATTTTACTTTATCGACCATTTTAACGACACGGTTTAAATCCTTGTAAGCATCGAGAGTTATAACAACTAAACCGAACGTCACATCATCGTTCCTTAATTATACATAGCCTAGCTAACTATGTCTAATTCTGGAGGGATCATGTTATGTTGGGAGCAGTTATTTACAAATCTTAGTGCAAGCAAAATGTTCACATGTTCCAATTCAAAGTGTTACATATGAGAGAATCATCCAATATTTTTCTCTACTACGATGTTCATACACTCTCAATCATCGACAACCGTAACTACACTTCTCCATGTCTTCTCTCCTCGATATTCATCATAAACTCAAAAATTCAATAGACCAACAGAAGATTCAGGGACTGAATTCCCTTTTTGGATGGGCGAATGTGACAACTCGTACTTTCAGGTCATTTCTCGACACGATTTATGCCTCATTATTTCAACATTTATAGTAAACTTGGTTTACTTGTTTCAAATTCGCGTAACCTTGGAGGTTTAGCGGCAAATTCATGATCATAACATCACGTACATTTCATATGGACTATGATTAGTCTACATTTCATTGACATCATGTGCATCTCATTAGTACATTCACGACATTTCATTTCATATTTTTACGCGTAATTTTTATGTTTAATAATCTTTATCGCGTGAGTTTTTATTTTGTATATTTAATCCATTACTTTCAAAAATGATCCCGATGTATTTTTAAACTTACATTTAGTTTATAAAAACTATATTTTTAGTTTTCCTAGTGTTTCAAATTTATTTGGTACTTAAATCGTTAAAGTTTAATTATTACGTCGTTTTTCTTAAAATTATACGATAATTATTTTATCACTCAATTTTCACAAGGAAAGTATTTTTACAATTTTTATTATCTCATTACAATCTATTTTGATCTATTAAAAACTTACTTGTACCAAAAATCTACCATTTACCTTTAATTATACATTTTCCTACACATATTACTTATACCCTTTATCAAATAATTACACAACACATTATATATAAAAATATATATTTGGGGAACATGATCCACAAAAAACGCCCAAGGGAGGGTGTGTTATAAATGTTGAGTATGTTTTCTTGATTTCATTAAATGATCCAATACACAAAAGTCCTACTTAACTTATTTCTACTCATTCATTTTCACTTCATTTTCTCAAAGTGTTAGAAGTAATATTTCTCTCTTTTTGGGGCTTCATAAAACCGGTCACAACATCAAGAGATCAAAGGGGATCAAAATTTTTATCAAGATCAAGTGTTATTTCAACCTAGATTATATCCTTTATATGGTTTTGAAATAAAAACCAAGGATATTTAAGTTAATCCTTGTTACTTTCACCTCATCACTATTACTAGTAAGCATATTCTTATCATTTTCAAGTTTCCTTTTCATTTTCATATGTTTCTTTTCATTTTTGGAGCTTATATGCATGATATGTGATTTATACCATTTATTTCATGATTTTAGAAGTTATATATACATATTGGTCATCCTATAAATATTCCCATGGTATTGGTTGGTCTTGATGGTGATTAGGAACCCATGACACCCTAAGAAGGTGTATGGTAGGATTAGATTAGTTTTGGAGTTGATTTGAAGGGATTAGAATAGGTTTTGTCCGAGAAAAACTATTTTCGATAAATATATTTTGTGTTCTGTCCTTGTTTTGCTTTTCTGGAAAATCCGACAGTAGGCACGACTTTTTGGCCTTGATTTTTAGAAAATATACTTTAAAACGAATCCGTGGCCGCTTGAACGGAATAAAACGGACTTATAACGAAGAAGTTATGGATTTTACAAGTTTGACGACAAAATATATTATTTTCAGAAATTTCAGCAACATGTTTTTAGTTTGTTCGGGTCAAAAACGAGCCTTAAGCTTCACAAATTATTTCGACTTCCCAAAAATATATTAGTTTACTTTGATACGAAGCTAAGGACATATTAAACGTAGAAAACGGTTTGAAAGCGACAAAGATATGCACTTTTTCATAAACTTGACGTAACTAATTTTCTGCACACAATTAGCCAAAACCACCATCTTTAACCCTTATTATCTTTATGTTCGAGACCTTTTGGACGAAAACTCCTGAACTGAAACTTTTAGATATCGATACAAACTTTCCAAAACAGTCGATTTCGTTCTCTAACGATCGACGTACACTATTTTACGACTAGTTTTCCAAAGCCATTTTTGTTAATTTCATGATTTTTCCGACGACATTGTTTTGCGACGAAAAGTGGTAATTTCACCAAAAATCATTATAAAACCATTGTAGGATGACATTTTGACGTAAAAACATGTAAAGTGATTTTTGATTGGTCAAGACGTCAAAAGAGTATTTTTCGACGTCGAGTAATATTTTCAAAACTCATAAATGGTATAAATAACATATCAAGTGCATGCATAACATTACATTGCAATTCATGACATATCATATCATTCGTAATAGGTCCGTTGGGCATCACATTAAACCTCGGTGTACTCACTTTGCCATTATTCCAGTTTATCCAAGTGAGTTTTCATAGTCCCGTTTTACATGCTTTTTACATTATTTCAAACCTACGGGGGAGAATACATTGCACAACATTTTATTACGATACCAAGTATGTTAAATACATTTACATTGCTTGAGTTACAAAGTTGCCAGTTAAAAGTCCCCATTTCAAATGCATGAAATGTTAATTTTGGAAAGCGCGTGTGAGTGGATAGATCTATCGAGGGTGACTCCTCCATCCGGGTTGGTGAATCCCAATTGTCATACGGATGCATTTCATTCATAATCATTACAAGAGTTGTTTGGCAAGACACTCTTTTGGGGCGTACATTAGTCAGAAGCTTCGGTGTCATGCGCTTAAGCAATTGTAACATTATTTTTACGTGACTTGATGGTCATGCATGATAGATACTTGTGTAGTCGTATAAAACATTTACATAAACCTATGATTTCTCACCAACATTATTGTTGACCGTTTTTAGCAATGTATTTTCGGTAATGAGGCATTATCATCATGACATGGTTTAGGGACCTACATTTTGAGTCGCGACGTCGACTTACATTATGTACATTATGGCACTTTATTTCAAAACATCGTTTGGATTTGTATTATATTTGTATTTCCGCAAACTTTGTAAACCTTTTGGGACCGATGTTGTACTCTGAATGTTTTTATTATAATATCCAACGATGTGTTTTAAAAACGACACTTTAGGTCGTTCAATATAACTGTGATGTGGTGCTATGACAGTCAATCCCCCAGGAATTCCATTCCGCTGCAAAGCAATTAAATTGGGGTGTGACATCTACGGTTTTGATACCGGAATCAACAACTCTTTGAATGCCCAAATACTTGAAATTTGTTGAGTAGATCGCTTGAAGTCTTTGTGAGAATCAACATCTTTGAATAAAGTGAGCAAGTCTAATTGGGGATTAAATTCGACATATCACATTCCCCTAATTAGTGCTCTCCCCAAGGCAGACAATCTTTTTGATAAATGCCGATTAAGAAGAATCTTTAGATCATTAAATGCAACCGTCTTTGGTCTTCTAACATATAGCAAGAAATGTAGAACGAATGTACATGAGCTTCGACCTTCTTCAAGATTGTCAGGTTGGGGAATAGATAGTTAACATCTTCAACTCACACAAAAAGCATCATCACCAAAAGCATCCCAATTAACACATCTTGCAAATCCCTTAACTAAAATCCCTCCCAATCAACCAAAACGAGAAAGATGTTCATCAAGGAAATCGGCAATCAGGGCGCATAGCGAACACACAAGATGGTAACACCAAACTAACCATCACATCAAACAAGAACAGAGAGATTGTTAGGAATCATCATGTTGATGTATACGTGAAGCATTAACCGGAAGCACTTTGTCGATAAACTCATCAATCCGAGTGAAGATGTCAACCAGCGGCTCTTAGAAGAAAAATTCATGTGAAGATGACCCGATAAGAAGAAGCTCGGTTCTTACATGAGTTTAGAGCCGTATGACCATTTATATTCTCAAATGTCAATCAACAATGCAAAAAATTCACACTTCTTCTCCCCCTCAAGAATTGCATACGGAGATGCCATTCTTGATTAAATAAGTGAAATCCATCAGATGTTCTATTCACACTTCTCTCCCCTAAAATTAGCACATGATGTCGCCATCTTCATTATAATCGAGCAAGTGGAATGAGAAAATAATCAGTGGTAGCCCGGTTCCTTGATGGTGAAGTGCATGGAAAAATTATGAAGCATGTTGATGAGAATGGTCATAATAAGAAGATTTCTCTTCTTCGAAGATAATCGCCTGAAGCGTACACATTTCTTTTCTTTAGGTGCGAGGCATGAAGCTGTGTTCAAGCGTCATAAGAAGATTTCTATTCTTTGGAAGATAAAGCGTACTGAAACGTACACTTTTCTTTTCTTTAGAGTACGAGGCATGAGCTGTTGTGTTCATACGTCATAAGAAGATTTCTCTTCTTCATAAGATAATGCGCACTGAAACGTACACATTTCTTTTCTTTAGAGTACGAGGCATGAACTGATGTGTTCATACGTCATAATCTCTCTCTTTTTAGCTCTCTCAGCAAAACTTGTAATCAATTCCATTATCATTCAGTAGGCTCTTTGTCATGACAACTGATGGAGAAAACCCATTATGATGAATTTGACCCTGAAGTAAACTATCCCGAACTCGTGACTTAAACTTGCACATATGTAACAAAGAGCGGTACCGATTTCCATTAGGATCTCTAAGTACTCTCTAAGTTCTCTATACTCATCATCCAACCAACCATCAAGTAATAGACGTACTTTACCTCTTGAAAATCCACAATTGAATGTGACACTGAGCACTACAACGTAACTCCTTAAAGTGATAGTTATTTTGAGATGATAAGAGCCCAATTCCCCCAAGTGGTAAAAGAAAAGGTAAAAGTCACCCAACAATAACTAAATTTCTAAGTCTTCATTTTTGATAATAAGCTCGAACAAGGATCTTGAAGAATCTTCATCCATCCATCCCCGATACCTTCAGATACTAAGTACACTCGCCCTTGATATTTTACTTCAACCTCAAATAAATAATAGTGAATTAACCCCGTTGTCACATCTTATAGGTAACTACTCAAATCTAGCCTCCTTTAACATTTTAAGTGAACTCTGATAATGGTTTCATCCCGACCATGGTTAAAAGCACATATCCTCGTAAAACCAAGTAATAACCAAACTGCCATGACGAATATCCAAACACACATCCAATTCATGAAGTACACCCTTTTATCCCTTCTTTGAAGCAGAAACCGTAGCACCAGCATCAGATAAGATCCCGAAACACACTTTCCATTCTCGGGATGGTTCCATCAATACGGGATTTTACAACTCTATGGTTTAAACCGAGAAATAGTTTCTTTGCGATTTTTACAAAACCAAGAATAAACCGCAAGATAGATCAGGAAATGTACTTTACTATTACCAGGATGTTTCCATTGTCACGGGATTTTACAAGTCTATAATTTAAACCAAGAAATAGATTCTTTCGCGGGATTTTACAAAATCAAGACAAAACCGTAAACAATATCAGCTTCAATGTGTTATGACCACTTTGGTTTCAGTGAATATCTGTTTTAAGAGAACGTGCAGCGGTTCATCAACGGTCCGTTATCCAACATCAACAACATCAACAACCATCCTAATCAACACTTTGGTAAACACATCATTCACAAATTCTGACGGCTCTTGTAGTGACCACATGGAGAAGTAAACCCGATATACCAAACTTGATCATGAAGTAGAATTCCCCAGATTTGTTACTTAAACTTGTACTAATCCTCGTGAACAAGAAACGGTGTACCCAATGTACAAAACCTCTTGACATTCTCAAGTGAGTGAGACACCGAAGTGATAGCTACGTTGTGGGTTAAGTGAGAAAGAATCACAAACGTAATTAAATAGCCAAGTCTTTATCACACTCTATAAATGCCCAAACAAGTCATCTTCGCGGAAGGGTAGAAAGAAAGAAGACGAAATGAGTAAACGCGCCCGGAAAAACCTTACTTCAAAATCAAATAAGAAATACCATATAAACAACCCCCGAAGTCAACTTTGTTCAATAACCAAATCAAGCCGTGACATATAATTTTCCGAGAAGATGTATATACCAGAGTACCAAACCTCATAACACAGCAACACAACTTATCATATCAGATCTCAACAAGTCTCTTCATCATCAAGTCACTTGAGAAGCCCATCCGACCAAATCATGTGTATGGCCCAAACTTGGTTACATGTAAGAATCAAGGCCCAATCAATAAAAATGAATCCAAACATCCAAGTCCAATCATTTAACTAAAATCATTTAAGCCGTCAATTCAGTACTAATTAAAAATATTGGACAAGAATCTTGAACATATTAAAGATCAACTCTAGCCATGACAATATTCCCCATGAAATTTGTAACCAAGAATACCACTCAAAATAACACATTTCACCAATAATAATCAATATGTATCCAAACATGTAACATTTCAGAATAAAAGTTGATTATTCAAGCACATCGACTAATTCATAATTATACCAAATCACTGCAGCCCAAGACGTGTTATACAAAATCAATAATATGAGCCCAAGAAACGGGTTCAAAGTCCAAGTTTCAAACATTTCGTGTACCTGATCCATGATATATACTAAGTTTACCAACAAAACACTAAGTTTGGGCCCAAATCCATGTCATACCGATCAATTAGAACAATGTTTAAGCAATCGGTTATAAAATGAGTGATACCTAAAATTTAGGTCATTCTAAAAACCCTAAACACATTTATCTTTAAAAATCCGCCTCTTTCAGGGTCTCTCTCATCTTATCCCTAATATCACTTAAACCAATAACTCATCTCATCACAAACTCAGATACTCAAAAAATTGATGCGCCTACTTACCACATCCATCCACAAAACGTGACCAAGAAAAACTTTGTATCAAATCTTAAATCCTTATCAAAGATCAACCATCCAAACATTAAGTCCATACAAAACCTTATACGTGATGTTCAAGTGCATCTCGCCACAGAGATGGCTTGAGATGAGTTCATGGATACAACGAGTTAAGCCACAGGGATGGCATGGACCATTGAATCGGCTTTAAGGACAAGATTAGCCACAGGGATGGCTCGAGGATGGAGTTGACATCAAGATCTAACGAAGGGTCTCGGGTAGGTCTAATCATTATGTATGTGTCTCCATTAACAGTTTACAACGAATCAAAGGAGAGATATAACATAATTGTTATAGTCTTTTCCTTCATGTTCGAATATTAGCAAAAGGTTTTTAGATCAATGATGCATTTATTCCTTTGAGAACTGACTTTCGAGTCATGATACGCCTTTTGGTAACACGAGAAGTATGAGCTGAGATCTTGATAATTATTTGTCATTCGAGTCTTGTGATTTGGGATGAATGATTAGGATTAGTTGTGGCTGATGTAATGAGACTCATATGTTGATTGAAGATGTAAAGTTGTAGCAGATTCATAGTCTAAGTCTTGAGTTCATTTGGTATTTCGAAACATGATATAAGTGTAAATGATAAAAGTTGGGTTGAGTCATGTGAGTCTTGATTTGAGTCTAGTGGTTGTAGATGTAGATATGATAGTTTGTATAGGACATTAGTTCTGGTTTTGGTCACAAGTGCTTTATCAACATTTGTCTTCACAAGTCGCTATCTTACAAATCGTAAGTCATTAGGCATTGTGCCACCAGTAGATTTGAAGGTAATTGAGTCTAGTTTCATTTAAAAATACTTTCAAAGGTTGGTATGTAATAGATTTTATCAATTCATAAAAGAGTAACAGGAAGTCCGTTATAGTTAAGTCATTTCCGCAAAAAGTTTTAATTTTTGGTCAAAATGGTAAAGGGCGTTTCACATTTGGACCTCTATATGAAATCATTCAACTCTATAGAACTAACTGTTCTTTATGTCTTATATGTTTGTTTGATGGCTTATGAAGTTGGTAACTTGATTTTTTTTTAGTTTCTGAACATGGTATATGAGTAAATTGGGAATAGTGTATCTAGAGTGAGATATTCAATCTTTATTGCAGGAATTTAGGAGGACACTATAGATGTCTAAGGAGGTTTTTCTTTAAAGGTTTGTACTAAGATTTTTGAGTTTGTGTAGTATATGTACAACTAACCTTTAACATTGAATTAAGTCCCATTTGTTATTATCTCATCTTTTGTCACTTAGGGCACTCGGTGTGTTAACTTTGCACCCAAGTTAAAGCTTAACTCGCTCACATTAAAGGTGCATTAACCACACCGTCCTCCTGAGTTAAGGGTGCGTTACCCACTTAACGCAACATTAAGCTGCAAATCGAATAAAAAAAATTCATTTCAACCGCCTAGTCCTTTCATGTCACCGTTATGTTTAAAAAAAATTCACTTACACCTCCTTAACGTTAACAAACGGCTAGTTTGCCTAAAAAAAATTTCAAAACCATTTTCCCACCACCATAAATACCCAATAAATACACATTTTTTTTTCACACTTCCACTACTCAATATCAAGTTTATATGCTTCCTCTCAAACAAAATAAAACCTTATTCATTCACAATGGATTCGAATCAAAGTGACGAATATCCTCAACACTGGTCAGACGTAGATGGCGAAACTAACTTTGATTTTTTGATGGCCGCGTACGAATATCAGCAACAGTTGTAACAAGCAGCAGCTCAACCTCACATGAATCGTAACCCGATATATCGTGAACGTGAGCTTGCCGAAGAACGTTTGTGTAACAACTATTTCATTTAAGGTTGTAACTTGTAAGTATACGAACCGAAATTTTTGAAGAAGATTTCGTATGAGCCGGAAACTATTTCTACAAATAGTCGAAGGTATTGAATCTTATACTGTAACACCCCCAAATCTCGGTACAGCGAAAGACTTAATCAAGTTTTCGGGGCCTTACTTTTGGATTGGTATCGCACACAAGTATAGCAAAAAGATAACCATTTAACCATATAAAACCAATCCCAAATCAAATATTCAAACATTTAATCCGAAAGTATAATTATTAGGCCCAAAACATAGTTTAATAAAATAGGTCCCCATAGTTTATCAGAGTCAGAAATGATCCTTGAACCACACCTCCATGCCAAGCTTCCACTGATCAAGTAATCCAAACATCTATTAAATACCTGAGAAATCATGCTAAAAGGTCAGCTTACGCTGGTGAGTTCATAGGTTTAAGTTCAACAAAATCATAGTGGACCTGTAAGAGTTGATTTGCTATGCAAGACCTAAGATAGATAAATACCGTTTCACACATGATCCTACCCGGATCTCCAATCAAATCCCGCATCCAGGGATTACTCGGGCCCCTCGTGACTCTAGTCCAGCACTGTTGTGGCAAAATCTAGAACAATTGCCAACCCCGGACTAGGTCGAGGTAGAAGTCTCTTCTTAGCTAGGCAACGGTCTAACCTAGTCTAAGGCAACAACTACCACACATCTATCTATACAGTCAAGCACATAAGCAAATCTAAATAGTTTTCACGGTCCAAAAATAGCAGCATGATTCTCACCCCAAAATAGTTCAAAACGTAGTTAAAACGTAGATAAAAGTGGGGCTATGAAACTCACCTCAAGCAATCAACACACAATCAACGCACAAATAAACACTAGCAGAAGATAACGGTATCACGGCACAACAACTATCGACTCGGCACAACCTATTAATGTAGACAAAACTTAATATATACATTCCTCAACATCAACGTTATCTACCCCAATATGTTCCATTTCGTTATTTCCAAAATGTCTCGTTTCACCATTTAATCCTAGTGTTTGGTATTCCTCGTGTGGGTGTATCGACTCAATATGATGCCATGAATGCACTCAAACAACCAATATATAACTCAATGCGACACAATGAGATGTCTAAACGATAAGCTCCATAGTTCAATAAGTTTCCGATTAAATAGTAGACCTTATCGAATTCGTCAACTCGATAAACTCATTTATTTATTCGTGTCGCTTATTATCCCATAAATCAATCGTATCCTAAAGAGTCATAAGATAAGTCACCCATTAATAAGGTTACCCAACGTACCTAGCGGGCTCTTATTAGATTCGTCAACCTAATAAGTCCGCTACCCACGTGGATCAACACTATTAATGCTAGGTATCTGTAACCCATGCACACAACGTAGCGAGTTAAATACTTAAACCAATATTAAATGTCCACAATTGACATTTATTGATAAACGCGATGTACTTTCGAAAGCGTTAGTTACTTATTTATTGCAAAACCTTTCCAATTTAGTCGTTAGTTTCCGTTTAAAATAGTAAATAACAAGATAAGACTTGTTTTCGACATTTTTGGTACAAAAGCCCATTATTATTTACATTTCATAGTTCTATTAGCATTTTCATGTTTATATATATTTCGTCAAATTCCAATATTAAGCTCATATCGTTAATCGTTTCGAGTCCACAAGCACTAGTCATAACTTCTCGTCTTTTAATCAATCAATAGTCCAAATTATACTAAAGTCCATGTTACGGCTTTGTCGGAGTCAACTATTGACTAAAAAGCCAAAGTAACACCGACGTAGCTCAAAGTTGACAATTATATATATCAAGTCCAAATTAAATGTCATAATATCGTAATTCAATCGCAAAACAACTCAAAACAATCTCGCCAACCAATCAATCCACCAAATGTAATCGAAACCAATGTTATGACCCTAATGGTCATGACACGGTCGCGGTCAAGACCACGTGAACCAAACAAGCTTCTAAAAGCTTTTCGGCTCCACGCGTCTCATCCAAACCTCAACAAAACCAATCAATAAGCTACCAAATCGACCCGACTCGGACCCATGACCCAAGTGGGTCACGTACACCAACCCATGGGTCACGTACGTGACCATGGTGGTTTGTACGCCTCTTAACTCATCACCAAATCCAACCAAAACACTTCCACAACATCCCAATCCAATCATTCAAGCTCCAAACACTAACCAAACACAAAACCCATCAACTATTCTTAATCAAGAACATGCAACTAAACCCTAAATGCACAAACTCATCAAATTAATACACCACACATGCACCAAACACTAATTACTTGTTTATTTCATCACTAATTAGCTTTAATTTCATGTTCCACCCAAAAGCCCCAATTATAAAAATTAGGTCGAAACCCTAATTTTCAATTCATGGGTTTTTATTGCCCAATCAAGCTCAAAACATGTTCCCTTTACCTTATCTAATCACCAATTGCAAAAGCCCTTTGAAAAACTAAAAGTACGAATCTTGATTCAATGATTTGAAGGTGTTATTGAAGTCCAAATGGAGCTTGTTATATATGGTTGGAAAGAGGAGAAAGAGAGCTTCAAGATGGTGGTGGTGGTGAGTGCTCACTCGCCGGAATCCGGCCGTGGTGGCCGGATATTACAAAGGGGGCGGCTAGGGTTTGCTTAGAGAGAGAGTAGAGAGAGAAATGATTAGTGTGTGTTTTCTAGAGAGAGAAATGAAAAGGTATAATGAGGTATTGGGTGGGTATTTATACATAGGAACTAGGGACTTGAAAATAAATATTTTGGGGAGGAGGGGGCGGCCAGTCAAGCATAAAATGGGGGGGTCGGAGTTGTAATTTTTCGTAACTATCCCGTTTACCCATTCCCGACTTATAATTTTTCCCCCGAGTGTCCCACAACATTTATTCAGCTTTCCAACATCGTTATTTACGTTTTTCCACGAGTTTTGACTATTTATTTGTCAATTTTCGAGTTACGGTCTAAGAGTTACAATAACTCTCGTTTTGGAAAGCTTTTCTAGTGCCGTATCGAATAGTGCCTACCAAATAGAGTTAAAACTCATACGATAACTCATTTAATAATGAAATAAATCATAAAACCAATAGACGATATAAAATCAAGTCATGGTTTATAAAAATAGTGTTAAAGGCAAAGCTCGGTTCAGTTTAACGTAATGCGGTTACCTAAAATAGACTCCCTAAATTTTCCAGTTGTCACATATACTTCCGAATTTATTTCAGATCATTTTAAATTCTTTAGCCAATCACCCGATGCTACGGGTCGAATGAGTTTCAGTGTTCTTATAAAGTGTACATCTGCCATACGTGTAACACCACGAAAATACGGTCTAGCGGAAGCATACGAGCCTTTGGGTGCCACAATCTTGGTATCACAACATAAGGTACAAAGAATGGTTTTTATCCCATTTATATAGAATAAGATTCATTAATTGAAAACATTAAATTTACATTAATGAAAGTAATGCGGAAATAGGCCCAAAAGATAATTAAGGCGGTCCCGTTTATTCATCAGAGTCGCCCATGACCATGCCCCTTGCCAAGCGTCTTCCAATAGTGAGCTATCGCCTTAAAACTAAGAACACATGCTAAAAGGTCGAGCTTACGCTTGGTGAGTTCATAGGTTTAAATTCAATAAAAATCATAGTGGACACAGGAGTTGATTTGCTATGCAACACCAAAGATAGATAAACACCGTTCACAAACTGATCCTACCCGGATCACCAACCATATCCCGCATCCAGGGATTACTCGGGGCCGCGACTCTAGTCGGCAACTGTCGTGGCAACCTCTAGAACGATTGCCAACCGGACTAGGTCGGTAGAGGTCTATTCTTAGCTAGATAACGACACCCTAGACTAAGGCAACAACTACCGCACATCTATCTAAACAGTCAAGCACATAAGCAAATCCAAATAGTTTTAGAGGTCCAAAAACAGTAGCATGATTCTCACCCCAAATTAGTTAAAAACATAGATAAAAGTGGGGCTATGAAACTCACCTTTGCCACAGCAATGCACTATTCACTATTGACACGCTGGCATCTAAAGTTAATCTCCACGGCATCCAAAAGAATGTACGACGAGTACAATAGAATAGTTATGACGCAACCTAGCGCGTATACGATATTCTTAGAATACGACTCATACGATACATAAGTTAATAAAAGTAATGTATCTTAGTTTTCGTGGATCATTCATGTTATTACTTTCAAAAGTCCATTATCGTTCACAAAAGTTTATAAATAAATCTCTCAAAAGTTTAGTTTTAACGTCTCGTATGGTGGTAAGGAACCATGACTCGACAATCAACTCACGCCAAAAAAAAAGAAGACGTTGACATGACCGAGACATACCAACTAGAGCGCACACCAAATGGGCAAAAGACATCGACAGAGTCAAGAAATACCGACAATACTCAAGCTAGTCAAAGACTAGGAAATGACGACATCTATTCAAGACACATAAATAGGTTAATTGATAAGTTTCAGCAATTTACCCAATAATCCCCAAACGTACATGTTTAATAATAAAAGACAAGTTTCCATTTGTCGTTTAATTAGTAAAAGTTTCTCAATTGTTATTCATAATTATACAAGTTTACAAGAAAGTACTTCCTATAAGGTATATTAAGTAGTGTACTATAAATGACACGTTCGTTTATTCCAACGTTTCTAAATCAATACGACTTCACTAAGTTATATTGTCAAAATAATATTTCCAAACAAGTTTATAAAAGCTAACATGTGTTATAAAACACGAGTTACCATCGTATTTAATAAGGGTCTATAATAGATTAAACCATATCCGTCCATAATTTATATAGTTATATAATTCAATAGCAGTTTAGATGTGAAAACGGAATATTTAGCTTTATCGCAAAGACAATTATACTAAACTTATTTAAACCGAAACGTTTAATAGAGTACAACACACTAATTAATATAAATGTTATCAAAAAGTTTATAAAAGGTATTTTATATTTATAAGACATGATTTATTATCGTAGTTCATAAAGGGTTTATAATAATTAAAACCATATTTATTGACAATACATATCTGAATATCTCGTTATTAGTTAAAATTTGAAAATATAATACTTGGGCATATCGCGAAATAAAAATATCAAACTCATTTCCGAATTTAGTATATATGGTAATCGTTTAGGATAAAACGTTTGAATAAAATATAATTTATTAATCATTATAACTTGTTATCAATGGTTATTCCAAGTTTACAAACCGTATTCGATCCTTATATCGTACGTCATATCCAATACCGATTATTAGTTACCTAATTAGTTCTCAATATCTATCTTCCCGTTTTATAAATAATTTACATCGTTATCCGATCAAGTCATATATCGTTTATCAATAGTTTTATTCCTGCATCGATACATATAAGTAATCTGTTACTCCATCAAGTCATTACGTTTATATAATTAACAAATGGTTGTATCACAAGTTTATAATTGATTCTACACCATTAACCGGTTCGTTAGTATTCGATGTGGTTATATAATTTACAATTTTCCCCATTTACTCTATTGTTTATACCATTAGCCAATCTACTAGATTTAATATTCCATATTAACAACGTTTACATCTTATAACAATTATGTACCCGTAACCAATATAGCGCAACCATCATCAAGTTAATTATGGCCAATAGATTGAACCAAGACAAAGTAAACACCAAGTGACCATTCGGGTCAAACCCGACCCGAATCGTACCATTTCTGCCCCGACCCAACTTGGTCAATTATTAAATTTGACTCACACCGCACGACTAGAGTTTACCACTCTTTCATTATTATTCAATTAAGAGCAAGTTCGAGTCATCAAAACTGTTATAACCGAACCATAATCCAAACATATATTCGAAAAATATCAAGACCTCACAAAATCTGACGAAAATAGATCCAAACAACATGACTCCGAGACCCAAAATAACTCCGAGACAAAAATAGATCCGAGACTACAATAAATTCGAAACTACTTGTTATCACCACACGAACGTTTTTAAAATAGTTTCTAACCCATTCGAGACCAAAAATAAATCCGAAAAATCATCAAGACATATTAAAACATCTCGTACATCTTTTCTTTCCACACAAACTTTCATAAAAATGTTTTACAAATTCGTATTATATACTCATAGAAATTTAATAATTCGTATGTAACGTTTTTGGTACCATACGACAAGATTTAAAATGTTTCATATATTTTGTTCCACGAAAATCATAACACAAGTTATATATGAACTCGTTTAAAACAAAAGTAAAAATAATAACGGGCGTTTAAGGCTTACCGAGAGGAAAAAGAGAAGAAACGAGTGGGTTGGTGTCCCATACGAGTACAACTCGTATACCAAGCTTGAAACCCCAAAATAAAACGTAAAACCTCACAAAAATTAGTAGTCCGATTCTTATTTTTAAGATATACGGTGCGTGTGTTTGTTTCGTGGCATGTGTGATACAAAAGTGTGACCACAATAGCCCGATCTATCATCTAGGAGTGGCGGTGTAAATATCAGAGGTGGCCGGAAGTTGGCCGGATTCCGGTGACGGCGCCGGAACCCTAGTTTGGGTGGCCAGATTTTAGAGAGAGAGAGAGAAATATTTGTGTGTGTGTGTTTTCTAGTGAGAGAGTGAAAGTGAGGAAATGGGAGAAAGGGTGAAGGGTGTGGGTATTTATATACCCAGGAGGGATTATTGTTGTAATTAGGATAAATATATGGATGACAATGAAACTAGCAAAAGGGACCCTAGATGAAACTTTGTAAAACTTTTGTTATATTAGGTTCGGGGCTCGTTTTGACTAGAAAACGAGGGATTCGTGACTCGAGAGTTACGCCATTGTTTTTAAAATAATTTTTCGAATAAAAATGATATATATAACACGACTCGTATCTCAAATTAAATCAAACCATCGCTCTAATCGACGTTTCTCCAATTACGACGCATTGAGAAATTTTCGAGTTGTCACAGCCTCTCCTCCTTAAAAGGAATCGCGTCCTCGCGATTCAATTCAAGTTAGCCGATAAGTCTAGAAGGGGTGAGTGCAAAAGCACGAGGGTTTATCTTCACGTTCCCTACGTGAATCTAGGATTTTACTGTGAGTTTCTATGAACTTCGAAGACAAAGAGGCAACTTTACTAAAGTTGCTAGGTTTCATCATCTATGGTTTCGATAGGTTAATGAAGTTTAAACGTCCAAAGATTAGGATCTCCTAAAGGGATAACAATTGTCTTATCGACGCGTCTTATCTTCCTGTTACGCACGAAATGTTTGAAACTCTACTGAGTCTTGATGGTAGCTCAAGGTTCTAGGCTACAGGTCTCAATCTAGCAAGGATTTGCAGAAGGGTTGATATAGCGGGGATTAAGTTTTCACGTTTACTACTCGCATCACACAATTTCATGATAGATCCGTAAGCTTAATTCTAGGCTATCTCAGAGGGTTCAAGAGTTTTACGTTGTCTATGTCTCCAAATGGTTTGTGAGTAACTTACATATCTATCTCAACTAAGAACGGTTTCCTTGGTATCTTCTTAAATAGGTTCAGAGTTGGTAGGTTGGGTATTTCCATTTCTACCCAACAATCGTTGTCGGCACTTACGATCATAGGGGATCCCTTACGGTGCCTTTGAGGTACTAAAGCGATAGGTACGGTTATAGGAGAAGTTAGCCAATGGAAGGTGTCTATTCCAATCATTGTCAGACTCGAGAGTTGTCGATGAGAGATTTTGGCCAACGAGAGTTGTCTATCCTAACCGTTGCCAAAGTTGATAGGCACGCTACGTGTTCTACTAGGGTTCGAATGGTTTCTCTACTTCAGCCATTAGTCTGGAGAGGATACACTGCAAGCATATCCAGATCGGTTCTCTCGGCTCTAGGAGGTGATAGATGAAGATGGGTGTGTGGCGATTGCCATAATCCGGAAAGGATAGAAATCAACATTTCCTAAAGCACACGGTTTCCTTTACGTGTGGAGAAGTCCATTTGTATAACTTAGGTTTTCCGATCGCACTTCCTTAAAGAGTATCGAAGGGAGTTGAAGTTTGAGAAAGAAGAATCAGATGTGTCCTAACATGGTGAATCTCAGGTAGATAAAGTGGATCAAGGGGGATTCCCTTTTTAATCGAAGTTCCATAGTGGAAAGAAGGTAATGAGCTAAAGTTCGAGGTGAGGACCAGCTCATAGGAGCGCAACCACTCTACCAGTGGGAGAGGAATGAGTACTTTCTCACCTCCTTAAAAGAAGATAGCGGGGTGTTGCCATAACTATATGAATAGCGGGGTTCTCTAGGAGGGAGAGACGAGCAATGTCGTCCATATTTTCCGTCGTTCTAATTAGCGGGAGGTGAACAGGTTAGGTTGGACTACCAACAACTACTCGGGTAGCGGTGCGGAATTCCACTTCCAAGGTTTCGTCTACGATATAACTTATCGTTCGGTTAAGAGGTCCAAAAGTAAAGTAGACATTGCTCGAAGGACGAGAAACGATTAGGTGGTTGTCCTAGGGAACGCGGTTCAGGTTTCTCCTTAGGACGAGAAACGAGGATGTCTCTATTAGAAAGTGTTGATTGCTACCAGTAATCGGTCGGTTGACTTAGCATGATATCTAGGTTAGAGACGAAAGTATGACTCCTAAAAGAGAGTATCGATTACTAACCACAGTCAGTCGATTGACTCATTGGTACACTTAACACTTAACGCATAAGGTTTCAAGGTTCAACTCTAAAATCGTAATCTCCAAAAGAGGTTCGACTATCGATCAATATCAATTCAACTCCTAAATACGAGTGAAGGTTAACGGCTCTAAGTTGGTTTACTAAAGGATTTCGCATCGATGGAGTGTAAGGTACGACATCGATAGGACAGGGTTGGTAGTACCACAATCGGCAGTAGGATGTAGCAGACTATAGTTGATAAAATACTGTTGAGAGTTCGACGTTGCTAGAGCAACATCGACGGAACAATTTCTAAGGATAATCCTCGGTGAACAACTTCACTAAAACAATTCTTTAGATCGTTATTGATAGGGGTACCTAAATAGAGGATAAGGTACGACATCAACAGCACGTAAGGTACTACCTTAACTGAAAGCTGTTGGCGAAGCAACGTCGACCACGACATTATCGGTTTAGGAAATGAGCAACGTCGACTAGATGACGTCGCTTAAATCAACTTCGAGTGAATGGTAAGGTTTCGGAAGTTTTCTCAACAATCGGTTCAAGACTAGGCTTGAGGTATAAGTGTCGGTAACAGGGTTACCAACGAAACGAGGCTAGATGACAAATCCACGGTGTTACTACTGAAACGATGTGGAATGATAATTCCAACAAGATTACTATCGAAATACAGTGGAATGATAATTCCAATACGGTTACTATCGCAATGCGACCGGATGATGTTTCGAAGTCGAATACCGATTAAAGGTCGAAAGATGATTTTAATAAAGTTATCGACGAAATGGAGCCGAATAATAATTCGAGGCCAAATGATGATTCGAAGTCAAATGATGAGTTAAAACTCGGAACGAAATCAAAATCACAAAATCAAAAACCCAAGGAGCAAAACCCAAAACCGAATCCAAAATAGTCAAGACCAATTCCAAAACAGCTTAAAACAATTTCAAATACTCGAATAAGATCAACGAGGCTTATGTCGAAAAACAATTCGGATGAAAACAGTGCCAATCGGGTCTCACCCGACTTATGGCGAACTACGCTCAAGTGCTACAACCAAGAATTTCACATAAACGGAGATGTATAGTGATGCCAGAAGTGTTACGATTCAAGAGTTGTTACGATGCCAGTGTTTCGTGTGTGAGTGCGGGCTTTCGTGATGTTTGGTAAGTGTGAGTGTGCGAGTCCACCTAAAGTTTATCGTTCTTAAAACCAAATCTTAAACCCGAACATAATTTTGTTATAACAACACCTAGTATTTGCAAAATTCACCTCTGAGACGGACATAGGTGATCAGTTCATGTCCTGCTCTCTCTTGCTGAATATAGGTGATCAGTCTATATTCATTCGAGGTTCGATGAATTTTTATTAAGCAAGGCACAACCAATTATTATAACCAATTCTTAATATATTTTCCCAACTTCAATGTTATATGCCCAAAATTGTATTCATTTTCTTATCTCAAAAATATCTCGTTGCTCCATTTAGTTATTAGCGTTAGGTATCATCGTGTGTGTGTGTGGTATCGACTCGACAAGACACCATGAATGCACTCAATTAACCACAATGCGACTCATAATGACACAATGAGACGTCTAAACGATAAACTCTATAGTTTAATAAGTTTCGGAATGAATAGTTAGATCTGATCGAATTCGTCAATTCGATAAGCTCAACCATTTATTCATGTCGCTTATTATCCCAAAACCAAACACATCCTAACGAGTCATAAGGATAATTCACCCATTAGTAACGTTATTCCACGTACATA
The DNA here is from genome assembly GCA_910596185.1 of Chrysanthemum makinoi. Taxonomy (NCBI): domain Eukaryota; kingdom Viridiplantae; phylum Streptophyta; class Magnoliopsida; order Asterales; family Asteraceae; genus Chrysanthemum; species Chrysanthemum makinoi. Next base: position 79,646,028 of record OU343217.1, read on the forward strand.
GCGGGCGCTTATTAGGTTCGTCAACCTAATAAGTCCGTTATCCACGTGGATCGACGCTATTAATGTTAGGTCATCCGTAACCACGCACAACACATAAATGGTATTAAATACTCATAAATGACACCTTTCAATAAACGTGCCCTCAAAACATTTAATGTCTCATTTATTACAAAACATTTCTATTTTTAAACGTTGGTTCCCTTTTTAAAATGTCGAATAACATGGCGAGCCTTGTTATCGAATGCTTAGTACAAAACCATTTATCATCTATATCTTCTAGTACTATTTACTAGTATATATATATATATATATATATATATATATATATATATATATATAAATTTCAATATAAATTTATTCGTTTCAATATAAATTTCAATATAAATTTCGAGTCATTATTCGTTTCTAGTTCCCAAGTCCGATTCATGACTCTCGGCTTTTACACAATCATATTGCCCAAATAAATACTAAAGACCATGTTACGGCGTTGTCAGGGTAGTCGAGACTAGAAAGTCACGATAGCACCTGACGTAGCGCAAAGTTGACATATATATCATTAAGTCCAAAATAAACAATTTCACAACTCCAATTAATCCTCTAAACAATCTCATATCAATCTCGTCATATAAACAGACAACCAAGCATACTCAACATCACTAAACACTTCCAATTGACTCTTTCAATTCCCAAACACAACCGATTAACGGGTATCAAATTTAATGTTTGTTGATAACTTACCAATTGCCCAAAACACCACAATTAATTTGTTATTAAATCAAGGCTGTTAATTGAAATGTCATTCGATTCCAAAAATCTGATTCATACCAATGATTCAACGTTAACCAAATAATCACACGTTAGTCCAATTTATTATCTGAAAACACTTACTGGTTTCACATATCATTGTAACACTAATGGACATGAATTCATTATTAATAATTTAAACCGATTACCACTTGTTTGACAATACTAAAGAGTAAAACAACGATTTCTGAAAGTTTCGACTCAAAATCGTGACACGAGACTATACACCCTTCGACATTATCAAACCATTATAATCCGTCATCTAGTTATGACCAAGGGCACATAAACATGATAAGATGCAAAAACACATGAACATGACACAACACACGATACTAGCACACTAGTTTACATGTTTTATTAGTTTTAACACGTTTTAGACTCGTGTTCATCAAAACTTAATTATGGAACTCACGTTCACGAGACAAAAGGTCTCGCTCATGACTCCCTGAATTAGTTATAATAGCACTGTTTTCTTTACATTCCCAAATCATTCCCACGGCCACTATTAATGTGCAAGTTTTAAATCGAGTGGTGAGATTACGCAAGGAAATTGCGTAACTCTGATACTTTGAGAGTATCCGTATTATTGATTAATAATGTTGGAATATTGGTTATCACAGTTTGTGTTCATTTGTTTACTTTCATCTTCTAAGTATATTCCAGTAGATTTCACGTATTTGTGTGTATTATTACAAAGTTTTCTCTTTGTTGTTTTGGAATTATCCAAGGCAATTACTTAGTACAAGCTAAGTGTTATAGATATAATTTTTGGGACTCCACACTCTGTGAAAGGTACAGTGCGTTCGAAAACATGAGAACATGTTTTCTGTGCATGTATGAGCATGAGGACATGCTTATAGGGCGTGCATAAGCATATGGAAATGCTTATGGGGTATGCGTAAGCATGAGGACATGCTTACTGTGTGTGTATAAGCATGTGAAATGCTTATAGTGAACTACTAAGATAGGCAGACTTAAATCGTCTACTAACAGGGCACACGCTCAATCAAGTGTTCAATCAAACTGTTCATCAAATAAGCCATAAACATTTCATCAATCATCTTATCAATCAATTCGTCTAATGTGTTCTCAATCCTCTACATCCTTAAACTAGTCATACGCAAGGCTTCAGCTTGGCAGGCAGGCACGTGGCGGTCATAGGGCCAAGTTTTCGAAAAGTGGTTATAGTCTAGGTTTTGAAAATAAACCCAGTTCTCTATAACCTTGGCTTTGATACCAATCTGTAACACCCCGAAAATACGGTCTAGCGGAAGCGTACGAGCCTTTGGGTGCCACAATCTTGGTATCACAACATAAGGTACAAAGAATGGTTTTTATCACATTTATTTAGAATAAGATTCATTAATTGAAAACATTAAATTTACATTAATGAAAGTAATGCGGAAATAGGCCCAAAAGATAATTAAGGCGGTCCCGTTTATTCATCAGAGTCGCCCATGACCATGCCCCTTGCCAAGCGTCTTCCAATAGTGAGCTATCGCCTTAAACTTGAGAACACATGCTAAAAAGGTCAGCTTACGCTGGTGAGTTCATAGGTTTAAATTCAATAAAAATCATAGTGGACCTGTAGGAGTTGATTTACTATGCAAGACCTAAGATAGATAAACACCGTTCACAAACCGATCCTACCCGGATCACCAACCATATCCCGCATCCAGGGATTACTCGGGCCCCGCGACTTTAGTCCAGCACTGTCGTGGCAACCTCTATAACAGTTTCAAACCCCGGACTAGGCCGAGGTAGAGGTCTATTCTTAGCTAGGTAACGACACCCTAGACTAAGGAAACAACTACCGCACATCTATCTAAACAGTCAAGCACATAAGCAAATCCAAATAGTTTTAGAGGTCCAAAAATAGTAGCATGATTCTTACCCCAAATTAGTTAAAAACGTAGATAAAAGTGAGGCTATGAAACTCACCTTTGCCACAGCAATGCACTATTCACTATTGACACGACTGGCATCTAAAGTTAATTTCCACGGCATCCAAAAGAATGTGCGACGAGTACAATAGAATAGTTATGACGCAACCTAGCGCGTATACGATATTCTTAGAATATGGCTCATACAATACAAAAGTCAATAAAAGTAATGTGTCGTAGTTTTCGTGGATTATTCATGTTATTACTTTCAAAAGTCCATTATCGTTCACAAAAGTTTATAAATAAATCTCTCAAAAGTTTAGTTTTAACGTCTCGTGTGGTGGTAAGGAACCATGACTCGACAATCAACTCAGGCCAAAAGAAAAGAAGACGTTGACATGACCGATACATACCAACTAGAGCGCACACCAAATGGGCAAAAGACATCGACAAAGACAAGAAATACCGACAATACTCAAGCTAGTCAAAGACTAGGAAATGACTACATCTATTCAAGACACAAAAATAGGTTAATTGATAAGTTTCGGCAATTTACCCAATAATCCCCAAACGTACATGTTTAATAATAATAGACAAGTTTCCATTTGTCGTTTAATTAGTAAAAGTTTCTCAATTGTTATTCATAATTATACAAGTTTACAAGAAAGTACTTCCTATAAGGTATATTAAGTAGTGTACTATAAATGACACGTTCGTTTATTCTAACGTTTCCAAATCAATACGACTTTACTAAGATATATTATCAAAATAATATTTTCAAACAAGTTTATAAAAGCTAACATGTGTTATAAAACACGAGTTACCATCGTCCATAATATATATCCGTCCATAATTTAATAAGGGTCTATAATAGATTAAACCATATCCGTCCATAATTTATATAGTTATATAATTCAATAGCAGTTTAGATGTGAAAACGGAATATTTAGCTTTATCGCAAAGACAATTATACTAAACTTATTTAAACCAAAGCGTTTAATATAGTACAACACACTAATTAATATAAATCTTATCAAAAAGTTTATAAAAGGTATTTTATATTTATAAGACATGATTTATTATCGTAGTTCATAAAGAGTTTATAATAATTAAAACCATATTTATTAACAATATATATCTGAATATCTCGTTATTAGTTAAAATGTGAAAATATAATACTTGGGCATATCGCGAAATAAACATATCAAACTCATTTCCGAATTTAGTATATATGGTACTCGTTTAGGCTAAAACGTTTTAATAAAATATAATTTATTAATCATTATAACTTGTTATCAATGGTTATTCCAAGTTTACAAACCGTATTCGATCCTTATATCGTACGTCATATCCAATACCGATTATTAGTTACCTAATTAGTTCTCAATATCTATCTTCCCGTTTTATAAATAATTTACATCGTTATCCGATCAAGTCGTATATCGTTTATCAATAGTTTTATTCCGGCATCGATACATATAAGTAATCCGTTACTCCATCAAGTCATTACGTTTATATAATTAACAAATGGTTGTATCACAAGTTTATTATTGATTCTACACCATTAACCGATTCGTTAGTATTCGATGTGGTTATATAATTTACGATTTTCCCCATTTACTCTATTGTTTATACCATTAGACAATCTTCTAGTTTTAATATTCCATATTAACAACGTTTACGTCTTATAACAATTATGTACCCGTAACCAACATAGCGCAACCATAATCAAGTTAGTTATGTCCAATAGATTGAACCAGGACAAAGTAAACACCAAGTGACCATTCAGGTCAAACCCGACCCGACACGTATCATTTCTGCCCCGACCCAACTAGGTCAATTATTAAATTTGACTCACACCACACGACTAGAGTTTACCACTCTCTCATTATCATTCAATTAAGAGCAAGTTCGATTCACCCTATCAAAACTGTTATAACCGAACCATAATCCAAACATATATTCGAACAATATCAAGACCTCACAAAATCTGACGAAAATAGATCCGAACAACATGACTCCGAGACCCAAAATAACTCCGAGACAAAAATAGATCCGAGACTACTTATTATCACCACACGAACGTTTTTAAAATAGTTTCTAACCCATTCGAGACCAAAAATAAATCCGAAAAATCATCAAGACATATTAAAACATCTCGTACATCTTTTCTTTCCACACAAACTTTCATAAAAATGTTTTACAAATTCGTATTATATACTCATACAACTTTAATAACTCGTATGTAATGTTTCTGGTCCCATACGACAAGATTTAAAATGTTTCATATATTTTGTTCCACGAAAATCATAACACAAGTTATATATGAACTCGTTTATAACAAAAGTAAAAATAATAACGGGCGTCTAAGGCTTACTGAGAGGAAAAAGAGAAGAAACGAGTGGGTTGGTGTCCCATACGAGTACAACTCGTATACCAAGCTTGAAACCCCAAAATAAAACATAAAACCTCACAAAAATTAATAGTCCAATTCTTATTTTTAAGATATACGGAGCGTGTGTTTGTTTCGTGGCGTGCGTGATACAAAAGTGTGACCACAATAGCTCGTTCTATCATCTAGGTGTGGCGGTGTAAGTATTGGAGGTGGCCGGATTCTGGTGACGGCGCCAGAACCCTAGTTTGGGTGGCCGGATTTTAGAGAGAGAGAAATATTTGTGTGTGTGTTTTGTAGTGAGAGAGTGAAAGTGAGGAAATGGGAGAAAGGGTGAAGGGTGTGGGTATTTATATACCCAGGAGGGATTAATGTTGTAATTAGGATAAAGATAGGGATGGCAATGAAACTAGCAAAAGCGACCCTAGATGAAACTTTGTAAAACTTTCGTTATATTAGGTTCGGGGCTCGTTTTGACTAGAAAACGAGGGATTCGTGACCCGAGAGTTACACCATTGTTTTTAAAATAATTTTTCCAATAAAAATGATATATATAACACGACTCGTATCTCAAATTAAATCAAACCATCGCTCTAATCGACGTTTCTCCAATTGAGATGCATCTAGAAATTTTCGAGTTGTCACAATACGCCAATTAGTAGTGGAAAATTGTCCGGTGGCTTGGCAAGGGCAATTCGGTAGGGGTGATAAAAAATACCCAACAATTATGCTTGAAGCTGTTGCTTCGCAAGATTTATGGATTTGACATGAAATTTTCTGGATGACGGGGGCGAATAGCGATATTAATATTTTAGATAATTCTCCGTTATTTCGGCGACATTCTTGCTGACCTCACCCCAAGAGCACCTTTTATGGTAATTGGAACCAGGTATGAACAGGGATATTACTTAGCTGATGGAATTTACCTACAGTAGGCAACTTTCATCAAATCCTTATCGTCAACAACTGACAAAAAACATGGTTATTTTAAAAGGAAACAAGAAAGTGCACGAAAGGATGTCGAACGTGCTTTTGGTGTGCTTCAAGGACGTTGGGGTATACTACAATAACCGGCACGTCAAATGGAACTTGTCAAGATACGTAAAATCATGTATTCTTGCACAATTTTGCATAACATGATTTTAAAAGATCAAAAGTTTGCAATACGTGAGTATGGCGAAATGTGGGTGGATCCGTCACCACGTATGAGGCAAGAAAGATGGGTCGACATATGTGATACCTATCGTCTCAAGGAAAAATAAATACGCGATCGAGAAACGCATACTCAACTCCAACTAGACTTTATGGAGCATATTTGGAAGAAACATCTTCAACGACAACAAAATTCCGAAGACGATAAATAAGTATTTGTAATTCGTATGTTTTTAAATTTCCTATGTTTCGATTTTTTTCGCTGTAATTTTTTTTTTTTTTTTTTTTTTTTTTTTTAATATTTCGTATTCTAATGTTTAAGATTTAATGTTATGTGGTTTATTAAATGAAGTATTAGTTTTACACTTTTTGATTCAAAAAAAAAATCCTTGGTTCTTAAACGGTACAGTTCGAGCGGGATAACCAAATTCAAAATTCAAATATGAGCGGGATCGTTTAATTTCAAATTGGAGCGGGATTTATTCAAATTTAAATTCAAAGCTGCCTATATATACAACTCCACCAGAGTTGTTTATCACACACAATTCACACACAGATTCTCAAAATTATCCTGCAATGACTTCTTTCAACAATTCCCCAGTCCACAACAAGTGCAAGAAGATATCTTTCCACCAGAAGATGAAGTTTATCACACCCTACCAGAACATATCTTTATGGTATTCCAAGCAGAAAATGAACCGGTAAACACTCCACCAGTTAACACTCCACCGGTGGACCACCAAAACAATTCGTTTAACTTTACTAAGGATTATCTTCAAGAAATTGAGCAGGATGAGGCAATACTGAGAGAGAGATATGATGCGCACGGAAGGCGCGTTCAGGGTCAAAGGAAACTTCCTTTTCTTCGAGCAAGTTTTTCAACCTCCTAGGCAGTGAACCTAATCGTTGTAGTGTAGTATGGGGTAAGCCTCGGGGATTGACATCGTTCTCTAGCAGAATAGGAATGCTAGTAAGAAATATATGACGAGAAGGTGGGGTTGAGGATGATTCTTTTTTTATCTGTGGAAAACTAGAAGAGGGGTTGAATAGTTTACCGATTAAAACTTTGTTTTAAAACTTATTGAAAGATCAATTGATATTGATTTTAGATATGTTAGTGAAATATGCAAACAATATATAAAGAGTAGATAAGGAAAGAAACAATCAAACCACAACAAGTTGTTTATAGTGGTTCGGTCTACAAGGACTCTTTTTCCTTGCCCTACTCCACTCCCCGAGTCTCACACTCGAGAGTTTAGCTTCACTAGTCAACAAGCTCCTTTCACTGGCGGAGAAACCTTTACACTTCGCTTACACACTATTTCTGACACTAAGCTAGATGTCGAGTTCTTTTCAAGGGTACAACCACTCCCACACACAATGTATTTTAAGGACTAAAATACTAACCACTCACACTCACAAGATTATGATGGTTTGGTACAACAATGATGTATGAATCAACACAAGATCATACAACAACAAACAAACAAGACTTCCAACTTCTTGTTGAAGCTTGAATGTATCTTGATCTTCTTTGCTACAAAAGAGATCACTAATATGATATGAAACTGAGTTAGAAATGTTAGAGAGAAGGAATGTATGAGAATATAATAGAAAGGGATGAAAAACAACTTGGTTTGGCTTTGCTATTTATAGCCAAAAACATCAGCAAGCACCACGGACCACGAAACCCTTAAAAGGGTTCCGCCCGTGTTAATATTTGGTGCTGCCGAGGTCTGACAGCAAGATCTCAAAATCTTATCAAAGTCAACCATATTTATCCAAGATTATGTAAGATATGTAGAGTCTAAATCTACATATAGAATCTAGTGAAATCTTCTAAGGATTTCAATGATGCATTACATGATGTCATGTGTTTGTTTTTCTATTTTTAGAAATATGTAAATACATATGTAATGTTTAGTTTTTAAGAAACCATAACATTCTTGAACTAAACACTACTATCATACATTATGATTTAGATTCATATCAAGATATGATTAATCACAATGTAAATGCTTGAGTGATGAATATATTATTTTGGAAAAGCTTGTTTTAATATCTATTAAACTTGACAAGTTTAAGCTTTATAATAATTAAATTTACTTTTGTCGTTAACAAAACTTAGGTAAAGATCAAAAATATAAATAACATTTAATGACGATATTTGTATTAACAATCTCCCCCTTTTTGTTGAGGACAAAATATAAATTTTATTTTTATAAAAGATGTAAGGATTGTACAAGAGCTATAAAAATATTAGTTTTAGAATTTGAAAGATAAAAATGATAATGCAAGTATGTCTAATTTAGACATGATGTTGACTTTTCAGAAAGTCAAAGTCTTCACTAGTTAAAGCATGATGTTGACTTTTTCAGAAAGTCAAAGTGTGCAGTTGACCTTTTCAGAAAGTCAAATATAACCAATGAAGCATGATGTTGACTTTTTCAGAAAGTCATAGATGCAGTTGACTTTTTCAGAAAGTCAAATATAACCAAGTTCTATATATTTCTCCCCCTTTTTGTCTCAACAAAAAGAAGATGCGAGGCGGAATGTGTAATGAGGCCGAGCCATTATCTCCCCCTTGACCAATGCTCCCCCTAAATTGGGTGCCAAGAGAAATATGCATGGATTGTGAAAAAGCTACAAAAAATTTGTTAGTTATAAGCATCATCACAAGCATTTCCAAACACCATGTAACAAGCAACAACAATATATAAGAAACACTATTCATTTGTTAAAATTATTCATGATTTAAGAATCATGAAAAAGGAACACAATGAAGTGTTTAGTACAATGATAAAATCATAAAAAAGAAATTATCCTAGAAAAAAAATGCTTAAGGAAAGTAAGCTAGGAGCCTTTTATTGAGGTGGTGGATGAGCAAGAGCATTGAGGCGCTCTAGGATGTGGTTGAGGATGAATCTCATTTCCTCTTGAAGCTCATGGACCATCACCCGGGTCCTTTCGGTTATTTGGGCGGTTTGCTCACAATTGGAGCAACCATGCCTAGGAGGGTAGTATGGTACATGGTTTTGTGGTGGTGGAATAGTGGAGGTGTTGGTGTTTGGAGTGGTGATTATGGAGGCTAGCAAAGCACTTTGCATTTGCATAGCATCACTAAGATGAGAATCCACCATATTTGAGAATTGGTGGAGATGATGGAGTTCGGCTTGAATCTCTTCTTTGGTGGGATGATCTTCCCACATGGATTCCTCAATATCTTCTATATGAGGAGACATTAATGTAGGAAGTGGTTGATCCCCATACAAAGGACCATGGATTTCCTTGTGGATGGGATGGAAAAGAAGAGGTCTTGGCCCTAACGGGGCATTTGGGTCAAACGATGGACGTGGAGACTCATGAGCTATTCGCTTAATCGTACCAAAAGATGGTAGTGGTGGTGGATGATTGGGCCTAAGAGGCAAGTCCTCCAAGTCTTCCAAAAATGGATTTGGAGAAGTAGGTGGTGTAGAGAATAACTCCAATGGGATGAGTGTTGGAAATTTTTTAGGTGATGGTGATTTTGATGTTTGGATGGGAGCCGTGGTGAGCTAGGAGTCTTTGTTGGTGGTGGAGTAGTGATAGTGATAGGTGATTGTGGAGGTAGTGTAGGAGTAGCCAAAGTAGGGTTTGTGTCATCCCTTATGGGAGATGAGATGGTTAGTGGAGATGACTTGGAAGAAGAGCTTATGTTGACAAAGCAACAAGTTCTTACGCTTATTCTAGCAGTTTTCTTGCAAGGCTTGGTTGATGGTGAAGATTTAGTCATTTTGACTTAAGCTTTTGCTAGCAGAAGGTGAGAATTGAGAAGGTGTGAAGATGATCATGGTAAAAGCTCTTAATTTATAGGAATGGAGAATTATGGAGAAATGTGTTTGATTTGATGTTAAACCATAGAAGAGATGAGGTTTCTAATGATTTTGAAGTGGATTTAATGCTAGTCATATCACCCAAGTCAATCCATACAAGAAGGATGGAGTGAAGAGACAAAGATATGCAATAAATGTGTTCTAATGAAGATGAGATCCTAACAATCAGATTACCCATGGATTGCAAGGAACCAAATTTTTTGGTTCCTTCCTTTATGCAAAAGGGCTCCTTGGGTGGATTTTTGAAATTTTTGAATTTTGGTGGGAAATGGATATCCTATGTGCCTAAGTGTGTTATACTAGTTCTAATATGGGTAATAACTAGTTAAGATTAACTTTGAAGCAATGTATGGTAATTTCGAATGTCGAAATAAGCGAAATTCAGAAAATTACCTTTAGGATCCACGACACCAAAAAAATACACAGGCGGAACCAAAAAAAGGGTGCCTCCTGGTCCGCCTGTACAGTACGGCGGTACCAATTTTTATAACAGACGGTACCATAAATTTGGTGCCGTCTGATCCGTGGACACCAGAAATCAAGACAGAGCAATTTTTTTAGGTGTCGTGCACTTTTCCGAAACCTGAAATTTTGATCAAAACATGTGACATTAATCATTTCTATTTAGGAAAAGTAAATAACACATATACAAACATAGTGGAGCATATACTTTGACCAAGGGCTAACGATTTTCACATAAAAGTGAAAATGGGTAAAATTTGATAACACACTTGTGCTATCCCCCTGCATGAAATTGTTAGCATACATCATTGTTTTAAGTTATATTATCATCCTACAAATTTAACACAACCAAATTGTATCATACATCAAAGATATTGTCTTGTTCCAAACACTCCTTAAAATGAACCTCACTTATCCAACTTCTTGTAAATCTTGTTCATCATCCTACCAAGGCACTTGAACATTCCCTTGGTTTGCTTGAACTCCGCCGATTCATTCTCAATATCAAGGAGAGACGCATAATACTCATGAGGTGAAAGGCGAGAATTTGAAAGACCATCCTCGGAGCTATTTGATGATGATGATGATGGAGTTGGAGGTTTTGCTCTTTTGCCTTTAGTCTTAGCCACTCTCTCGTCACTCAAGGGCACAAAGATGTGAGGGATGAGCTCATAGTCAAGCTGCAACCCTTTTGGGCTTGGTGGAATTGGTGCAAAGGCTCTATAGAGACGGGTGAGAAGCATCCAGTAAGGAAGAGCAACCGATCCTTGAGTTGGAATGTCAATCATTCTCCTAGCAATTTAGTAGGCTAAATTGAATGGTTGACGGGTGGACAAGTTGTAGAGCATGTGACAAAGGCAAGCATTGATATGTTCCCTATTCCTTATGGTGCTAATGACGTTGGCTCCAAGTAGTTCCTCCCATTTCTTAAATTCGGGCTTAAGTTCATTGAGCTCCATTCCATATGGATCTCGGTTCCCCTCTTTTCCCTTTCGAGTGACACGGGTTGGAGCAGCACTTGGGTTAAAGAGGCGCTCACGGATGACATCCTTATCCGCTAAAGGAGTTTGGTAGGGAAGAGAGCGGTCATTGATTGCATCAATGATAGTGAGTGACCACTTATCCGAGTAGACACATATCCCTCGGTTGGGAATTCCTAGCACTTGAGCAAATTGGGTTAAGGAGATGGTGTAGTCGTTTTGATTGATCCTAAACCTAAGGCTAAATTCATCTTCCTCATCAATGAAACCGGTGACACTAGCATAGAACTCTAACACAAACCTAGGACAAATAGGTTCATCGATGTCAAGGAGACAATTGAAGTGAATAGCGGCTAGTTCTTCACGGAGATTGGTTCTGCCGACAAAGGAGGAGTGAATGGTTCTACCCTCATGGAAGTACCTTGTTTCTAGACTCTTAAAGATTTTGACTTCTTCTTTGGAGAGGCCCTTGGTTTTGTGATGTTTGGGAATGTAGTTGAGAGTATCCTTGTGGTCATAAAATCTTGCGGCTACCATGGTTACTCCTATGAGCAAGAATGTACATGTTAAAAATGAGAGCAAATTTAACGTTTTGGTTCTAGTGTGTGTCTATATGAAAACGATTTGGAGTTGCGGTTATCTCGACTCATTTTATGCTTAAAATGGTTTTTAGTGGGGGTGTTTGGCAAATGACATGATATAACCCAAACGCTCCTAATTCAATGTGGCTTCATTTGAATATACCCGGGAATGCATATTAGTTATGCAATACCTTTAGTATTCAAGAGCATGCAAGTGATGAAAATTTAACGTTTCTATTTGTATTAACAATGAAAAATTGTTTTCCTACAAGTGAGAAACTTTTCAATTTTTTTTGACATGGGGTGTTTGGTTATTTGAATAAAACCTTATAGTCATTTTCTTTTGATTAGTGGGAAACATGATTTGTTTATGCAATGTGACAATGTAATACCTAATTTCAATGACTAGCTATGCAATTTGCCAATTGAATCCATATTTTGTACAAGAATATATATAATCCCCATGTAGTGATTTTGTGCAAAAATTGGAATCCTAGACTCAGAATTAAAAGATGAAATGTAGTTAGGATACTTACAATGATGTTATCTTTAGTGATTAGTGGGTGAGAAAATGTCAACAATGAGTTAGGTCTAATGTTGAAGCATTTTGGTAAAGTGAGTTGTGAGGAAGAAGATGTTTTGTAGGCTGTATTTTTGTTGCTGCTGTCACCACGGACCAGACGGCACCAAAAAAATGGTTCCGCCTTTGTTGTCGTTTGGTGCCGTGGGAACAGTAGCAGTTTCAAACAAATTTGTTTTGTTTTGTTTGTTCTAAGGTTTAGACTATGTTTTACCTACATGTTTGGTTCCATTAATCCCAAACCAAGTCTAAGAAGATTAAATGGTTCTCGTTTGAGAGGCTTGGTTAGAATGTCGGCAATGTTGTCTTCGGAGGATACTTTCTCAATTGAGATGTTTCCTTTTTGAACATTGTCGCGAAGAAAGTGATGACGGATTTCAATATGCTTCGTACGAGCATGTTGGACGGGATTTTTGCTGAGATCAATAGCTCCTTTGTTGTCGCAAAATATAACGATATCGTTGAGATGAATTCCGTAATCCACGAGAGCTTGCTTCATCCAAAGAGCTTGTTGACATGCTTTTCCGGCTGAGACGTATTCGGCTTCAGTAGTTGAGATGGCTAAAGCCGTTTGCTTCTTTGCAAACCATGAGGTGAGACAATGTCCGACAAAAGTGCAAATACCACTTGTACTTTTTCTATCAACATAGTCACCGGCATGGTCCGAGTCGGCATACACTATAGTTTCTACACCCGTTCTTTTGGGATACCATAATCCTAAACATGTCGTTCCCTTAATGTATCTAAATGTCCTTTTTAAGGCTTCTAAGTGTGATACCTTGGGATTTTCTTGAAAGCGAGCGCATAGACAAGCACTAAACATAATGTCGGGTCTACTATCCGTGAGATAGAGTAGGCTACCAATCATACCTCTATATTTAGTGTTATCTACCGATTCACCTTCCTCATCCTTGGTGAGTTTAGTGTCCAAAGACATGGGTGTCTTAGTTGGTTTTGAATCTACAAGGCCAAATTTCTTAAGCATATCTTTTATATATTTAGATTGGTTGAAGAATATGCCATCTTCTAGTTGTTTAATTTGAAGTCCTAGAAAGAAGTTTAATTCACCCATCATACTCATCTCAAACTCATTGTGCATGATTTTTAGAGAAATCATTACATAGCTCTTGACAAGTTGATCCGAATATGATGTCATCAACGTATATTTAAACAATGATAATATGTGATTCCTTTTTCTTGGTAAAAAGAGTATTATCTACTAATCCCATGGTGCATTTGTTTTCAACAAGAAAAGTCTTAAGTCTATCGTACCAAGCTTTTGGTGCTTGCTTAAGACCGTATAATGCTTTCTTAAGTTTGAAGACATGATGTGGTTTCTCAAAGTCGGTAAAACCGGGTGGTTGAGCAACATATATTTCTTTGTTAATAAACCCATTAAGAAATGCACTTTTAACATCCATTTGAAATAATTTAAAGTCATAAGCACATGCATATGCAAGTAAGATTCTAATAGACTCGAGCCTAGCTACCGGTGCATAAGTTTCATCATAATCAATCCTCTCTTGTTGATTAGAACCTTGTGCGGCAAGCCTAGCTTTGTTTCTAGACACAACACCATTTTCATCCATTTTATTTCGAAATACCCATTTCGTTCCAATTATAGTTTGATCTTTAGGTCTTGGAACTAACTTCCAAACATCATTTCTAATGAATTGGTTTAACTCTTCTTGCATAGCAATTACCTAAGATTCATCTTTTATTGCTTCATTTATGTTTTTCGGTTCAATGGTAGATACAAAACAAAAATGATTACTTTGATTTTGGGCTTGTGATCTTAAGGTTCTTTGATTAAGTTGTCCTATGACCTTTTCTAAAGGATGACTTTTGGATTCTTTGATGTTTATAATTTCATTATTTAATGGTTCATCTTCCTTGTCATTTTCAATTATTTCTTGACTTTCTACAAGTTGACTTTCAACTAAGTCATCATCTACCAAAGGTGATGTCTTAGAGGGAGGTGGACTTTCGTCGAATGTTATGTTCAACGATTCCTCGACTCTCATTGTTTCTTTGTTTAAGACAATGTAAGCTTTAATAGTTTGTGAATAACCAAGAAATGCACCTTCATAAGACTTTGGGTCAAACTTGGTGAGATAATCTTTCGTATTAAGAATGAAACATTTACATCCAAATACTCTAAAATATCCTAAAGTTGGCTTTTTACCTTTGTATAGCTCATATGGTGTTTTGTTTAAGAAATGACGTATTAAGACTCTATTTAAAATATATGTTGAAGTGTCAACGACGTTACACCAAAACTTTTGAGGAATGTTTTGTTCATTAAGCATTGTTCTACTCATTTCTTGAATGGTTCTATTTTTACGTTCTACAACTCCATTTGATTGAGGTATTCGAGGAGCCGAGAAGTTGTGTGTTATACCATTTGCATCACAAAAGTTTCCAAAATGTGTATCATTGTCAAATTCACGACCATGATCCGTTCGGATCGACACAATTTTAACACCTAGTTGATTTTGAATTTTCTTGCTAAGAATTTCAAATTTATCAAAAGCTTCATTTTTGGTTTTCAAAAACAACGTCCGAGTAAACCTTGAGTAATCATCTACTATGACCAAAGTATATAAGTTGCCTCCATAGCTTCTTATAGCGGATGGACCGAACAAGTCCATATGCAAAAGTTCTAGACAGTTAGATGTGGACACCATGTTTTTAGCCTTATGACTACTATGGGTTTGTTTACCAATTTTGCAAGCGTCGCAAAAATGTTGGTCATATTTTAGTTTTGGTAAATTCCTAACTAGCTCTTTTGAAGATAGGTTTTGTATAAGTCTCAAATTCGCGTGACCTAAGCGTCTATGCCACAGAGTTGAGCTATCATCTAAAGTTGTTAGACAAAGTTTGTCATTAGATGTTTTATCTATTTTCATGACGTATATATTATTTTTCCTAACTCCTTTAGCTATGGTGATACCATCTTTTTGTATTTTACTACCATTTTCTTTAAATAGTACTTTATACTTTTTATCGCATAATTGGCTAATGCTAAGTAGATTAAATCCTAACCTATCGATATGAGCAACATTTTCAATAGTTAGGGAGTTATGAGCGATCGTACCTTTGCCAATGATTTTGCTTTTGAGATTGCTACCAAAAGTGACATTACCTCCGTCATACTCTTGGTATGTTGAGAAGAGGCTTTTGTTGCCCGTCATGTGTCGTGAGCATCCACTATCTTTTATCCACTCATCAGGTTCCAATCCAACTTTCAAGCATACCTAAGACACAAATAACTCAAGCGTTTGGTCCCTAATATCTCATGGGCCCATTTGGGTTAAACATACCATTTACTTGGTTCATGTATGGGAATGATGGGTAAGAGTTCCATGGCATGTAATCTGGAGTTTGATATGGTCTAGGGAAGTTTTGATTCCAGCCATTTTGTTGATAGTTGGGTTGTATGTTGTGGTTGCTCTTAGGAAAGGGGCATCTGGAAAAAGGTGTTTTATGTGGTTGTTGAGTAGTTTTTGATCTAAATTCATTTCTAGCAAGTCCTACTCCTGATGTAACAGCAGGTTTTAGTTTAACACTATCTTTGGTTTTCTTTGTTACTTTGACAAATTCACTACGGTCCGTATTACAAACATTCTGTCCTACTGCAGTCCCCACGGCATCATTTTTTACAAAGGACGACACCCTATTTTTGGGTCCGTCTGGCCGGTCATCGCAGCAGTTTGACAGTTTGTTTGTCTTTTTCGGCCGTTTTGGTTTGACTTTTTGGAATTAAAACCTCATTAAATCCCAGCCCATTCATGTTTCCTGGTGTTTTTTGAATTCTAACTATTTCATCGGCACAAGCAATGTTTTTGTTAAACCTTTTAAATTTAGAATTATGTTCGATTAGAACATCTTGTGTGAGCTTTAGTTTTTCTATTTTAAGATTAAGCTCTTGACATGATTTGCAACCATCGTCATTTGATTTTCCCTTTTCTAATCATTTTGCCTTTTCTTTTAATTCATAAACTTCATTTTCTAAAAATTCTTTTTTAGTCTTTAAAAATTTATTTTTAGTTATGATTTCCTGACAAAGTTCTTACTACGAAAAGGTTCATCAAGTGTTTTAAGTGATGTAATAATAGTATTAAAACGAGCAAAGCCACAATCAATGGTTTCATCTTGACTTGTGAATTTTCTTGATGTGTAATAATCAAAGACTCCCAAATATCTTTAGCGGTTTCACACATAAAAATTCTTTCATATTCTTTTCTAGGCAAAGCATTATTTTAGCTTCATTATTTTTAGCAATTAATTTCTTTTGTTCATCAACAGAAATATCTTTTGTTGTAGAACTAAAATCCCCTTTAACAATAACAAACCAAAGATCTATATCTTTTGATTTTACATATGTTTCAAAATGGTTTTTCCAATAGATAAATCCATTGGTTTCAAAGAGTGGTGGTCTTTACATAGATTGCCCTTCTTTAAAGTTTTCAGAATCCATGGATCGTTTCAAGTTTATAAAATACAATATATTTTAGAAATTCTTGAGCAACGAGGCTCTGGTACCAATTGTGGAAAACTAGAAGGGGGTTGAATAGTTTACCGATTAAAACTTAATTTTGAAACTTATTGAAAGATCAATTGATATTGATCTTAGATATGTTAGTGTAATATGCAAACAATATATAAAGAGTAGATAAGGAAAGAAACAATCAAACCACAATAAGTTGTTTATAGTGGTTCATTCTACAAGGACTCTTTTTCCTTGCCCTACTCCACTCCCCGAGTCTCACACTCAAGAGTTTAACTTCACTAGTCAACAAACTCCTTTCACCGGCGGAGAAACCTTTACACTTCGCTTACACACTATTTCCGACACTAATCTAGATGTCGAGTTCTTTTCAAGGGTACAACCACTCCCACACACAATTTATTTTAAGGACTAAAATACTAACCACTCACCCTCACAAGATTATGATGGTTTGGTACAACAATAATATATGAATCAACACAAGATCATACAACAACAAACAAACAAGACTTCCAACTTCTTGTTGAAGCTTGAATGTATCTTGATCTTCTTTGCTACAAAATAGATCACTAATATGATATGAAACTGAGTTAGAAATGTTAGAGAGAAGGAATGTATGAGAATATAATAGAAAGGGATGAAAAACAACTTGGTTTGGCTTTGCTATTTATAGCCAAAAACATCAGCAAGCACCACGGACCACGGAACCCTTAAAAGGGTTCCGCCCATGTTAATATTTGGTGCCGCCGAGGTCTGACAGCAAGATCTCAAAATCTTACCAAAGTCAACCATATCTATCCAAGATTGTGTAAGATATGTAGAGTCTAAATCTACATATAGAATCTAGTGAAATCTTCTAAGGATTTCAATGATGCACTACATGTTCTATTTTTAGAAATATGTAAATACATATGTAATGTTTAGTTTTTAAGAAACCAAAACATTATTGAACTAAAAACTACTATCATACATTATGGTTTAGATTCATATCAAGATATGATTAATCACAATGTAAATGCTTGAGTGATGAAGATATTATTTTGGAAAAGCTTGTTTTAATATCTATTAAACTTGACAAGCTTTAAGCTTTATAAAAATTAAATTTACTTTTGTCGTTAACAAAACTTAGGTAAAGATAGAAAATATAAATAACGTTTAATGACGATATTTGTATTAACATTATCTTTTTTATGATTTTTTAGAAAGCTAAGGTAAAGTCTCGGGGCAATTGGTTCGGGGGTGGTACTTCTACGACTTACTCTACTTTAACTAATTATCTAGTTACGTAATTTCTACGGGTAGCTATGTCTAATTGAAGTGTGCTCGTATGATGATTAAATATGTGTTCAATTAGATTCTATTACTCCCTAGTTATCTTTTATTGTTCGGTTGAGTTGTCACGTCCTTTATCTTAACGCGTTGTATTCCTAAAGGTCGTAGGGTATGCGTGGTCCCTAGTTCTTTGAGGTTATCTCTCGTTTTTGACTCACGGAGTAGGCAAGCCTAAGCTATTTCATCCATGAACCATATAAATATAAAGGATACTCATGCATTAAATACAACGAAGATGCCTAGTTGCACTCCTAAGCCAATTTCAATTAAGACAAGAAACAACCTAACAACAATCAATAACTAGGTTTCATAGATCTAAGCAAACACACAAGTAATATAGCTAGACATGATAGACAAGCAAGCATACAGACGATCAATCGAATATAGGATAGATATAATGATACTTTGGATTAACAAACTTATCTCGATGTGTAAAATAGGGTATGGGACCTTAAAATACTGTCCAAGTCAGACTACAAACGAATTAGAGTTTTTCCTCCAAAAGTATACCTCCTCAAATACAGAAAAATCGAATTATATATATAGATTTACAATCGCGACGACGTCACCTTTTGCACGGGACGCCGTCAGCTCGCCGTCATTAGGGTTTCGTCTGGGCCAAGTCATCGACGGGACGACGTCACCTTAGATTTGTGACGCCGTCGGTCTTTAGTTGGGACATCGTCTTGATTCTAGATCTTGGCCGTCTGGGGTGAAAACTGTGAGTGAAGACATTCATAATTAAAGCGTGACGCCGTCAGGTTGTAAGACCAGAATTTTCACTGAGCCGTCGCGTGCAAGTTTTGATCAAGTCTTCATAGAGGGACGGCGTCGCCTTTTGGGTGGGACGCCGTCAGGTACTGTTGATCAGTCTTGAGTGGCTGCGATCTTAACTTTGCCATTTTCTTCATGTATTTGCTCATTTTTGTCCAAATTTGCTTCATTCCAGAATTTTACTTCCAAAAGACCTAAAAAGTAAAAAAGAACGAAATTAAGTAGTAACAGATATAAAATGTGTCAAAATAGGGCTTAAATGACCCCCTAAATGCGTACGTTTTAAATCCTTTTCAAATATCCCTACACTTGGAATTTGCTTGTCCTCAAGCAAATGTGCTTTTGACCAATCAATTTATAAGTTAGGGGGCATGAAGGATTGGTTTAAAATAGTTTACAACAAGTAAAAGCACCACAATAGTCATAACAAGCACGAAAATTATATACTAGCACATCGCAAGTGGGGTTTGGATTCTCTCATCTCTCGGGTTTATATGAAATATAATACGAATGGAAATGGAAGATAAACACTCATTACCTGGCATAGTACATAGATTACCATAAGCTTGAGAATAGATCAAAACTCCACCGCTTTAGTGTAAGCACCTAGGAACAGCTATCTAAGAGGTCTTTACAAGGGATGTAACGTTAGGCTTAGGGTAGGGAAACAAAGGGTTTTGTTGGATAGGGGATATTTAGTGGTGGCAAGTCAAAAATCTTATGTTACAAGCATGTAAAGCTTGGCGTTGCTAAGCCAAGACTCGACTCACTAAACTAGATAACTTGAAACAAAACAAACATAAATTTAAAAACATAAACATAAAGATAGATGTAGGATGTTAGCCCGTATGTTTTTTTCTTCATTTTTTCATTTTTTTTGAACACTCTCTTTTTTCGATTTTTTTCCCATACCTTTTTACTCTACCAATCTCTACGATAATATCAAAATATAAGGGATTTATAGGAGCATCCCTACACTTGAGTTTTTATTTCTCTAACACTAATTGACCCGATTTGAAAAGATCAAAACACTTGGAGTATTTAATTACGTAAACAAAGGGAATTTGAATTTATCGTTCTTTTCCGTTACTCCATAAAATATTATTTTTTACCCATAAGTCCCAATCGTCCCAAAACTGTGTACAAAAGATATGACTCGACTTAGCAACCTTGCAAGTAACTAGATATTTGAACTAAGGGTTTAGTAATGATAACAATAATGCACTAAAGGTGAGTGCATACAAGGTAGGCTAAGGTGATTTGTGTGTACATTTGGGGTGGATTGTAAACAATGCTCTTCATTGATATTCCGGAAAACTGAAACATTACGAGAACCGCGAAAATGATAGGCTCTGAGGAGTTAACTAGGGGTATCGTGTACTAAATATATGTACATCGCAAGGGTGTAGGGTAATTACTCAACCGGTGTGGAAGATGTAATTATAATACAGGTTTCAAATAAGGGTTATCCTAATGCCTCTTATCACTTAGTTATTTCTAACTAAACAAGTGTAGTCTCACTAGCGATCTCGGAATGCATCACAAAACAAGTTCTAGAATCTATTATACTGCCGGTACACTCTCTAAGCATTAAAGGTGAATGCTTTTATTCCTAAAGATCTAGGGGCGAACCTCACATTTTTGGGGTGGAATTTGAGTGGTAAACGGTTTTTGTGCTGGTCATATAATTCCTATCCAAGAGACGCTTTATTAAGACTAAAGTTTAGCTCGTAAATGTCATAAAATTTTTTAAATTTGGTGCTAAAATTGCCCTAAAGAATATTCCTCATAGTTTATTACACAAATTACCAAGGACAAGACAAATTATCAAGTGAGTGAATAGTTTCTAAGTTCCCGTTTTATTCTCCATCTCTACACTTAAACTGAACATTGTCACCAATGTTCCCCGAAAGTATCAAAGTTATGATAAAGGAAGGTAAGTAAGGAAAAGAAACTAATACTCCCGTGATTAGCTAGGTAGGATACGTGTGAAGTTGCAGTTAAATTCTTTTTCAAGAAGAATGCATGAGTAATAAGCTTCATCCAATTTGTGTTTCTTTTTCTTGCCAAATATAACCTGCACACTTATAAGAAAATAAACGAAACCATCGCGTAAAATCGGCGGTAAAACTATATATAACACACAACTACACTAGAAAGCAAGTAAGATACAATGCTTGTGAAATGGATGTTTGCAGTTTTTCTAGAAAATTAAGACCTGGGAATTTCCAAAAATTTATAAGTTGCACATTAAACGAAAATTGAGTAATCTGTTTCTACATAGCCTGACATCGTCAGGCTTTAATCCTGACGTCGTCCGGTTGTCTTGACAGAAAGTGGTCTGCTGCGTTTTTCTGGAAAAATTTTGGAAAAATTGCATCATTAAAACCTAGAAAAATTCCTGCAAAACACCCATTATGACTCGATACAAGCATTTGACTCTAAAAAACACACATATATATCAATTTCAATAGTTGTAATTCTCATGTTCATGTTCTTCAAAAACATATGTGATCTTCCCTACACTTATGTTTTTGTAAAATACCTTTATATGTAATTAAGGTGAGGTTAAAAACAAAATAAAGCATTTTCACAAAGTCTAACATGAGAATTAACAACAATGAAAAAGATATAAGACACACAAAAATTGAAAAACAAAACAAGCAAACAATTAAAGCATGGGTTGCCTCCCACGAAGCGCTTTTCTTTATTTATGAATCTTGTAGCTAGACTCGAATTCATGCTCCTACGTACCCATGTAAGTAAATTTATCCTCAATAATGTTATAGGGATCAAACTTATCTTTTAACTTCCTATTAGTACGCTTAGTCCGGTATGCCTTTTCAAACTTCTCTCCATCGAAATCATAGATTGTCATCCTAATGTGCCATTCTCCATTCCCATCACTAGGTGGTCTATCCCAACTCCAATTATACTTAGGCTTCTCACTCTCAACTTTCCATCAATTCATGTTAAGATTAATGGGCAAGGTTCTTAGGAATTCGGTCATCTTCCTAAACACTAAAGTATCCTCGTACGGGTTCACTTCAATGTCCCTAGCCAATTGTTGTTCATTGAGAGTTGCATTACTCACGAAGGTCTCTTCTAGATAGAAAGATCGTTGAGGGCCTACAAAATCTCTATTGGTCCAAGGTCCATATATAGATGGTCTTCTATCCAACATGATCTCATAGGGTATTTGTTCATCCTCTTTGTAGTAGATATGCTTCTTGACATCATAAATTGACCTAGCACTCCCTTCTCCTACCACTATCTTAGACATCTTACAATCATATATGGCACTAGCGGTAGCTAAGAATCCTCTTCCAACTAACAATGGGAATGTTGGGTCCTTATTCATGTCTTACACATGGAAATCCGCTAAAAGAGTTAATCAACCTATGTGTACTACCATGTCCTTGATTATCCCTACCGGATACGCAATACTACCGTCCTCTAAACCTAAGATGGTTTCCGTTGGTTCTATTTTACCTAGGTTAAGGCTTTTATGGAGGGACAACGGAAGAAGGTTGATGCTTGACCCTAAGTCGGCTAATGTGTCGAAAGCTTTGGAATTTCCAATGCTACATGGAAGAATGAATAGCCCGGGATCATCTAACTTCTTAGGTAACTTATTTTGCATAAATGCGGACCCCCGTTCTCCTAATTTTAGTTCTTGCTCATATTTATCTTTTAAAGCATTATAGTAAGGTGCATGAGTCAAGACTTCGAGAACCGGTTTTTCTTGGTAGAGCTCCTTAAACTCCTCTTCTAGAGTAGATTTGGGTTCTTTATTGATTGGTGTCTCAAGAGTTGGTTAGACCATTGGCTCGGGTCCTTGGTATCTCATGATGGATCATTTGGAACCCTTGTTGATGGCATTAACCGAGTGGATTTTTGGGTGTGAGGGGCATGGATATGCACTCTCCTTTGGTGAGCAAGAACATGAAGTCGATGAAATCAAACTCACTTTTGGGTTCTTTATAGTGTCACTTGGGAGTGCTCCAATATCCTGGTCATTGAAGGCTTTTAAGAGGGTGTCGAGCTTGGTTGTCATCTCGCTTTGTCGTTGCTTGAAATCGGCTTCAAGCTTAGTCAATCGAGCTTCTTGAGATGACATGAATTTGGACACCATTGCCTCAAGACTAGTGAAAGTTTCGGTGTTGGGAGGGTTGTTGTAGGAGGTGTGGTTTGGTTGACACCTATTGGGTGGACTAGATGAGTTATTTTGGGACGGGTTTGAGTTTTGGCTCCAACTAAAGTTAGGGTGATTTCTCCATGAGGGGTTGTAGGAATTTCCTAAGTTGTTTTGCTCGGGCTTGAAAGTGTACCACTTATCTCCCGCTCCGTCGGTACATGTGGATGCGTAGTCCGCAAAAGCTTGTTCGGGGAGTCTTGTACAATCACGAGTGTCATGGGGACCACTACATAATTTACAAGGTATAGTGATTTTGTTCGCTTGGCGTGAGGGCTTAGGATTCCCGTAGGAGCTCATTAGGAATTTGACTTGATCTTCAAGTTCGAGCATCCTACGATTGGAAGGTTGTGAGTCAATGGGAGGCAAGGAGATTGCCTTGACGGTTTTGGGCAACTCACGGGGGTCATTACAACATTCGTTGTCATAGAGGGCAAGATCCTCTATTGTACCCCACGATTCTTCCGCGGTGAGTTCACTAAGTTTGCCACTTGCCACTTGGTCGATGGTTTTCCTAGTTGAGAGATTGACACGATCATAAAAGATTTGAACTTGAAGCCAAAGATCGATTCCGTGATGAGGGACTTTATGGAGCAAGTCCTTGAATCAAGTCCACGCCTCGTAGAGAGTTTCGACTTGACGTTGTTGGAACATCAAGATGTCATTCCTTAGTTTGGTAGTTCTCCCCGGTGGGAAAAATTGGGCGAGGAAATGAGTGGTGAGATCATCCCAACTTGAGATAGATCCGGCGGGAAGTCGCTCAAGCCAATTACTAGCTTGGTCCCGTAGAGAGAATTGGGAGAGACGTAAGTGCGTGGTCTCCTGTGTGGTAGCATCAAGGTCGATAGAGTCAACTATTTTAAGGATGTCCTTGAGATGCTGATTAAGATTTTTGGAACGAAGTCCATGGAATGCACATCCGTTTTGCACCAACCGGATGGTGTCGGATCGCAGGGCCGTAGTTTGAGCTTGATCGGGGAGCTCAATGGTGTTCCTATAGCCTTGATGGCTTGGTCTAGAGTATTCACCAAGATTACGGCCTCTTGGTGGGTCAATTGGTTGTGGGTTGATGGGAAGTGGTTGATTTGGTGGGTTATCACCTTCCATGATGAAAAGTGACAAGGTTACGAACAAAAATACGAAGAAGGGGGATAGACTACAAGGAAGCTAATGAAATTGAAAAAAAATATCTTACTTGATAGGAATCAAGCAAGGGAACCTAAACGAGATAGAGATCTAACTAGCTATTCTATTCCCCGGCAGAGGCGCCAAAAACTTGATGCGCGCGGAAGGCGCATTCGGGGTCAAAGGAATCTTCCTTTTCTTCGAGCAAGTTTTTCAACCTCCTAGGCAGTGAACGTAATCGTTGTAGTGTAGTATGCGGCAAGCCTCAGAGATTGATATCGTTCTCTAGGGGAATAGGAATGCTAGTAAGAAATATATGATGAGAAGGTCGGGTTGAGGATGATTTTTTTTTTAAATCTTTTTTATGGATTTTTAGAAAGCTAAGGTAAAGTCTCGAGGCAATTGGTTTGGGGGTGGTACTTCTACCGATTATTCTACTTTAACTAATTATCTAATTACCTAATTACTACAGGTAGCTATGTCTAATTGAAGTGTGCTCGTATGATGATTAAAGATTTGTTCACTTCGATACTATTACTCCCTAGTTATCTTTTATCGGTCGGTTGAGTTGTCACGTCCTTTATCTTAACGTGTTGTATTCCTAAAGGTCGTAGGGTATGCGTGGTCTCTAGTTCTTTGAGGTTATCTCTCGTATGTGACTCACGGAGTCGGCAAGCCTAAGCTATTTCATCCACGAACCATATCATCATAAAGCATACTCAAGCATCAAATACAACGAAGATGCCTAGTTGCACTCCTAAGCCAATTTCAATTAAGACAAGAAACAACCTAACAACAATCAATAACCAGGTTTCATAGATCTAAGCAAACACACAAGTAATTTAGCTAGACATGATAGACAAGCAAGCATACACACAATCAATCAAATATAGGATAGACATAATGATACTTTGGATTAACAAACTTATCTCGATGTGTAAAATAGGGTATGGGACCCTAAAATACTGTCCAAGTCGGACTACAAACGAATTAGGGTTTTTCCTCCAAAAGTCTACCTCCTCAAATACAGAAAAATTGAATTCTATATATAGATTTACAATCGCAACGGCGTCACCTTTTGCATGGGATGCCGTCAGCTCGCCGTCATTAGGGTTTCGTCTGGGCTAAAGTCATCGATGGGACGACGTCACCTTAGAGTTGTAACGCCGTCGATCTTTAGTTGGGACATCGTCTTGATTCTAGATCTGGGCCGTCTAGGGTGAAAACTGTGAGTGACGCCCTTCATAATTAAAGCGTGACGCCGTCTGGTTGTAAGACCAGAATTTTCACTGAGCCGTCGCGTGCATGTTTTGATCAAGTCTTAATAGAGGGACGACATCGCCTTTTGGGTGGGACGCCGTCAGGTACTGTTGATCAGTCTTGAGTGGCTGCGATCTTGACTTTGCTATTTTCTTCATGTATTTGCTCATTTTTGTCCAAATGTGCTTCATTCCAACATTTTGCTTCCAAAAGACCTAAAAAGTAAAAATGAACGAAATTAAGCAGTAACAGATATAAAATGTGTCGAAATAGGGCTTAAATGACCCCCTAAAAGCGTACGTTTTAAATCCTTATCAAGATATGAGAAAACGAGGCACGAGAGGAAGCTCCTCGTATAGAGAAGGAAGACAGGGATGCAGAACATCTTAGGCAGAACTGGTTAGACATTATGGGAAGCAAAGTATTATGATGGAGAGTTTAGGTCCTCTTCCAGTGAGGAGGGTTATAACTCAGATGATTCTTTTTCTTAATTTGTAGTTTTATTTTCATTACTTTCGTGACAGTTTTTATTAATCGTACTATCTATTTCGTGTTTCACTTTAATGTTTAACGTAATTCGTGTTTTAACTTTAATGTTTAATGTAATTCGTGTTTTAAATGTTATGTTTTTTAACAAATGAAGTATTAGTCTTAGTTTAGTGGTTGAATTTGAAAATATTTGAGTTAAAGTGAGTTAAGGTTGAATTATGATAAGGGGTATTTTTTTTAGTTAAGGTGAAAAGGTTAAAGATGATGTGGCGCTGATGTGCCACTGAGTTAAGGTTTAACTCTGGGTGATGACACCCTGTGCTCTTATTCTTTAAATTTTGTGCAGACCAAATACAGATATGTGTTATGTGATATTTTTGTGTTAAATTATGATATGTTTGTAATTAAGTGGTTGTTTACTAAATTAAGTGCATAGCTTTGAGGGTCTTAACCATCCACTTAATTGAGAAAAAGAGAAATTTGTGTGTCTACCAATTAAGATGTAACTAGATGAGTACCCGTGCATACCAACGGGATTTTATAGCGACACATCATTTTTTGTTAACAAATTTTATTGGTTATAAACGAAAAATAATAAAATTTTGAAGATTTGGGGATTAAACATAATGTTTTGAAACTCGAGTTGTTCAACCGGTTGAACCGTTCCGGTTGAGAAACGGGTCGATTTAAACCGAATCAACCCGACGGGTTGGGTCAAAAACGGGTCAAATTAAATCGGGTTTGAAGCGTCCCAGGTCAACCCGTTTTTCGATATGCATTAATAGTTTCCATTTGAAATATATGTTTTCAACATTTCCTTTTTTAGTTTCAACTTTTCACTTTTTACTTTGTCGTTTTTACTTTATATATAGTATAGCAGGGTACAAGCGCATTGCAGCGGCGGGTACCATGTGGCGATTAACCGGAGAAATAGATATCGATGAGACATGATTCACCAATTTGTATCGATTTCAACAGGTCCTCTCTGGTTCGTTTTCGGATGGCTTTTATTCGTTAGCCGAACCGGTTCCCTGTTGAACCCGTTGGTACGGTCCGATTTTCAAAACTATATGTACCATCAACTTGTTAGCTTGTATGAAGCTTTGCATGTTATATTAATTTGTATAATGTGTATAATAACATGTAGTTTTTATTTTACGATATTTTAAACATAACATTAATTAGTGTGTTTAATTATTCTATATTTTGGATTATGTTGTAACTTGTTTAAATTGTACATTGTGAAAATTTTATTGTACTTTTTAGTAAGTGGTGTTTTAATTGGTTATTTTTAATTTGGTAGATATGTTTTTAATTGGTTGTACAATGTGAATAAATTGTTGTACTTTTAAATAATGAGATATTTTAATAAGATTA
The DNA here is from genome assembly GCA_910596185.1 of Chrysanthemum makinoi. Classification (NCBI taxonomy): domain Eukaryota; kingdom Viridiplantae; phylum Streptophyta; class Magnoliopsida; order Asterales; family Asteraceae; genus Chrysanthemum; species Chrysanthemum makinoi. The sequence goes on from OU343217.1 coordinate 79,673,796, forward strand.
TTAATTACACCATATATTTCTCTCACCTTTGAGTTTCGACATTTCACTTTTCAAGGTTTGACTGTTTTTCTTTTATATGTAGTATAGGTAAGTATTTTGGGCCAACATTTATAACCACTAAGAGGGAATAAGAGAAAAATAAACATCCTCCAAGTGTGATATATCTATACTACATATAAAAGAAAAACGGTCAAAATTTGAAAAGTGAAATGTTGAAAGTCAAAGGTGCAAGAAATGTATGGTGTAATTAATACTCTTGTACAATAATTTATTTACATTGTAAAACTAACTAAAAGCATATATACCAAATTAAAAATAACCAATTAAAATATCCCTTACTAAAAACTATAATAAAAATTTCACAATGTACAATTTAAACAAGAGATAAGTACAAAAAGAGTACAAAATCTTTTTGATGGTCTCCAAGATGGTCATTTTTTAAGCCTTTTCCTGAAATGGTCATACTCAACTGCGCAACCTCGCAACTCTACCTAAAATTCGACATGTGTCCTCTATAAAGTACAATCCACTTATGTGATATGATGTTTATTTTATTACTAGTAGTATTAAATGACCAAGATACCCATCTCTCTTACATTTTTTTCTCCATTGCATCTTATCTTCCCAGATCCATAGATCCATATAGAGGTGCACATTCCGGTTAACCGGTTCGGTTTGACGGCCGGTCAAAACCGAACCGGTTTGGGTCAACGAGAAAAAAAACCGGTCGGGCCGGTTAACCGGTTCGGTCCCGAACCGGATGTGGAGGGTGAAAAACCAACCGTCCAAACCGTTTGGGTCGTTTGGGATCGTCTAGACCGTTAACCGTTCTAGTTTTTTTTTCCGCTTGTCATAGTTTTCTTGTTTCTGTATTGATAAACTAGAACTTTTATCTAATATAACGGAGAATACATGATACATCACACATTACACATAAACTTAAAACGTAACACATAATAACATAAACATAAAACATCGATAACTTGATAAGCTACTCAACGCCACTCAGCGGTCTCGAATCGGCATCAACCGCAGTGTGGCGGCAATACTTTGTGTGAGCCCTCAACGCCGTGTTGGAAGTGGGGTTGAATAAACATAAACAATGCTTACATTGAGCCTTCGCGCCATCCGACATTTAGACGTATATGTATCGAGCCCAAACATTTGGTACACGTTTACCGGTAAAATACGAACAATCACCCCGGGTGGGGGAGGTGGTGCAGGATCAAAGATCGTACCATAGTAAAATGTAAATATAAAAATATAAGTATAAAAGTTTCAAAGAAATAAAAACACATTTTATCTATTTATACTAGTTTTACAATGGCAAACATGTAAATATAAAAAAAAATTCAAATTTTGAAAGTTTACCCGCCTTTCCCGCTTAAAAAAATCAAAATTTGAAATTTTAAAATTTTAATATTTCGGACGGTTTGACCGGTTTTGGACTCGTTTTTAACCGTTAACCGTTCGGTTTCAAAATTTTGAATTTTAAAAATTGCCGCCTAGTTCAAAAATTCAAATTTTCAAAGTTTGAACCTTAACCGGTTTCATTTTAAAAAAATTTGCCGCCTAGTTAAAAAATTCAAAATTTTAAAACATATAACCGGTTTGAACCGGTTTGTAACCGGTTTTTAACCGGTTAACCGGATTTTTTTTTTCGCCACATTATTCAAACTTACACCGAATAAACTTCAACTTTTATTTATAACGCGAAAATACATAAACTGAAAGGAAATACATAAACTTAATAGAAATACATCAAAGGAAATACATAAACTTAAAACATAATACATCAAAGGAAATACATAAACTAATAGTCGTCATCGGATCCCCTAGCTTCGAAGCAGCGTGATCTTGCCTTAGTTCTTCATCGGAAAGCATCTCGATTTCACCCGCTTGTGCCTCTTCCACGATCTCCCCTTCAAGTCTCCTGCATCATCAAGACTAATTTTATGTTGCACTCGCTTCATTGCGTCCAAGTGATCTTTCAAACCCATACACATCTCCAAAGAAGCCGGTGTGAGTCTGTTTCTCGATTTGATAAAACCCTTCCACTTGTTGAAAAGCGGATTCCGAAGCTACCAAGTAGCTTGTACACTTAGTACATCACGAGCCATTCGATAGAACGGAAACATTGTTTCTTTGCTTTCCAAAACGCCAACACATCAAAGTTTTCAACTTGTTCACCGGAATATGTGATAAAATCGGTTGTGATATATCTTTCATATTCACTGCTCGCTAAACCATCATTTCTTAACCGCTTGTTGGGATTTTCTTATCTCTTTTATGCAAAGCAAGTATCGGATTCCTCTAAAAGCCCTTGATGATGATGAAGAAGACTCACACTAGGATGGGTTGCCATATTTTTCAAAATAATATTGCCACAAACTTTTAAAAGAATGGCCAAAGGACTCTTTTGCATCATTAGCATAGTTCGGGTTTGACGCGAAACAACCCAAATCACCACAATGAGTCAATAAGAACCTCCACCCCGCTTACATTATAACATGGATTTGCACGCAGAAGCGTAAGTAATTAACGGTAGCAAAGTTTCAAAATATTTCAAAGTTTCTTTCATCCCTAAACCATGCTAGTATAAACACCACCATTAAATTCAAATGCTGCGATTTGTGAAGACATCAAGAATAGTTGCTCGAGTACCAAATGAGCCGTTGGATAATAAACCCCCGACAATTTTTTGTTGCGTTGTAAAAAACTTCAAGTAGTCGGGTTATTTTTTCAATAGTATCCCAATTATCTTGACTAAATGGAGCACACCTACCCTCCCCGACAATTTCTCATCATGAAAATATTGCAAGGTCACCTTTTGTCTTAAACCACTTATGAACATAAGATAAGTGGAGTTCCACCGTGTTTCAATATCCAAACAAGGTTGTAACCAATGTTTCCTCGTAGTTTCACACATCCCAATTTATGCATTATATCTTTATTACCCTTTTTAAAAACATCGACTAACATTCTTTTAAAATCTTCTTTCACTTCACTCAAATGCGGATCTTTTAATCCCGCTTGTACGTACCAAGTTAATGATGTGTGCAACACATCGAATATGAAAACATTCGCCATTACAAGGTGGCTCATATTCCATTTTTAGTCGACCCATTGCATTTGTGTTGTTACTAGCATTATCCAACGTTATTGAAATTTTTTTTCTCTCATGTTAAACTTATGAAACACTTTTCTCAACAAATTGTATAAAGCTTTCCTGAGTGAGGAACCGAAAGTTTTCAAATGCTACGACTCGCCTTATCATTTGTCAACTTTCGATCAACCCAATGTGCGTAAACACAAAGGTACTAAAATGGCAAATTATGAGGAGCGCCCAAACATCGGGTTGTTAAATTAACACAAGCATCCATATTTAAAAAGTATTTTTAAATCTTGCTTAGCCGCTTTCCACATTTTCATAGCATCGGCTTAAGAGTCATAATACGACTTACATGATGGTATCGGTTGCATATAATTCTACACCTCCGTCCCTCGTGGTCATAGTGGTTGAACGGCAAACTACGTTGAATCACCAAACCAGCCAATTTTTCACGGAGTAAATCATGATCGTATGCAAAAATAGTCCCGTCTCGAGCCATGGACGATTGACCGCTTCCGGAACCATTTGAGTGCCTTGCAATAATTTTGTTTGATGTGAGCCCTCAACGTCGAGTTGGAACCGCTAGACAATATACTCTCAAGCATTTCATTGAGCCTTTTTATTACCGCCCCACATTAGGACGTAGTTGAAGTGTTCCCATGGATCTTTTTACACGGTAAAATTTCAAAACCGCCGCCGCACTTGTTGAACCAAATTTTCGTGTTGGTGGTGTTTGAACTTTCCATTAGTGTTTAGTGAAATACTTTCGGTTTTGATTTTTGGAGTTTTTGATTGCTTGAAAATGGTAATTAACCAAATACATAACACATCTATTTATACTAACATTTGTATGGCAAAATCGTAAATATTTAACAACTTTTAATAAAATCCCCACGCCCTCTTTCAAAAATTCAAATTCAAAATTCAAAACCAAAAAATCCCGCCCCCTACCACAAAACCGGTTCCAAACCGGTTAACCGATCCGTTTGGTTATTCGGTTAATAAAACGGTCTCCAAACCTGGTTTTTCCAAAACTTAAACCGTTCCAAACCGGCGGTTTGATAAAAACCGGCCGGTTTGGGTCAAAACCGGTTTGGGTCAAAACCGGTTTTGACCGGTTAGGTTTTTCGGTTTCTTTTCGGCTACGGTTCGGTTAACCGGTTTTTTTGTGCACCTCTAGATCCATATCTCTTTGCATCTTATCTTCCTATCGACAAACCCAAATAAATAAATAAGTAAAACTATAAAAGACCAAGATGATCAAGAATCCTTAAACCCATAAACAGCAAAAAGTGACCTTAAAATTTTGCCGGAACCTGCTATTTCTCGCCGCTCGTTGGGAATTTTTGCTACCGAAATATGTTGCTTCCGGAATCTGATACTGGAACCAAGAGATTTCAAACACCTTACTAAAATCCTCATTCTTAATAAATATAACATCTCCGTTAACCGAAATATGTTGCTTCCGGCAGCCTTCGTCGTTTTGCTCCGCCGCTAATTTGCTATGTTTCCCTGATGAGGGATGTGTGTTCTTTTGGGCGTGTATGTGTGGGAAAGACTGAAAAAGAATGTGATGGGAAGGTAGCTTGGTCATGTGATGTTTAAAAAATACGATATCATTGATTATTAATGTGTAGACTTAATTCTTTTTTTTATATGATGATACCTCTGTTTGGTTTCTTAGATAGATATATGTATAATGGTTTTAAGTAATTAAATTTATAAAAGATATGGTAGTGTCGATTTCATGATGAAAAAAAGATAAGTGTTATTGGTGGAAATGAAGGAAGATACTCCCTCCGTCTCAAAATTATTGTCGGATGTTAATCAAAAGCTTTAATAAAAGTGGACCTATAAATCTCAACCACTCAAATAGAATATTCCTCAATTATATTCTCTTTTTCTTACTAAATATGGAAAGTGGACAATTAATTTGAGACATCCATAAAAAGAAATATGGACAATAAATATGAGACGGAGGAAGTATTAAATTAAGGGTGTTATAGACTTTTTACATGACTAATAATAAGACAAAATGTCAAATCGTAAATATTTTTATATAAAAAACATTGACACGTGTTAACATTTGGGAATGTTGAGCTGAATTCCAAGGCATGACTCTTTTGTACATTGGGTTAAAACTTGACCACAAAGGGGACTTCAAAAAAGATTTTGGCTTATTTCTGTACTTTTCGCTTTAAACAATCTACAACATAATACAAAATAAAAAATAATTAAACACACTAATAAAAATGTTATTATTAAAACACCCTAAAATAAAAAGTACATGTTATTATACACATTATACAAATTAATAAAACACACAAAGCTTCATACAAGCTAACAAGTTGATGGTACATATAGTTTTGAAAAACAGACCGGACCAACGGGTTCAACCGGGAACCGATGTCGCCACCGGTTCGGCTAACCAATAAAAGCCATCCGAAAATGAACCAGAGAGGACCCGTTGAAACCGATACAATGGTGAACCAGGTCTCATTGAGATCTATTTCTCCGGTAAATCGTCACAGGATACCCGCCGCCGCAACATGCGGGATGCTATATGTAAAGGAAAAACCAAAAACTGAAAAGTTGAAACTATGAAAAGAAATGTTGAAAACATATATTTCAAAAGGAAGCTATTAATATATATCGAAACCGGGTTGACCCGCGACGCTTCAAACCCGGTAAGTTGACTCGGTTTAAATCGACCCCTCTTTCGACCGGAACGGTTCAACCGGTTGAACCACCCGGGTCGAACCAGGTTTCAAACATTATGTTTAATCCTCAAATCTTCAACCTTTTATTATTTTTCGTTTATAACTCATAATTGTTTTTAACACAAAACGATCTGTCGCTCTAAAATCCCGTTGATATGCACGATTAGTCGTCTAATGTAAATGAAAAGAAAAATGACAACTATTACAAAATTAAATATGGCAAAAAAATGATGTAACATTAAAAAAATAACAAAATATGAGGAGAGTTATTTAAATACCAAACTTTTCTCATATACCAAGGTACTCATCTCCACCATCCATCTAAAAAGAAAATCAATGGCGGAGATTTAAAAGCATTTTATTATTTCACACATTTTTTATAATTTAAATATCTCTTAAACCGCTTATCATTGCGAAAATATTTACACCTTCGCACGAGCATTTAATTATCTTTCTATAGAGGGCACTTTGATATACTTTCAAAAAAAAAGAAAAAATTCATTTTTTCATCGTTTTTTTTCGCTTATTTTACGCTATGAAATTTGCATGAATAAAATCATATATGATAAAACACTAAATTGAATATCACATGTGATATTAGTGTTAAATCATATATGATATGTATATCACATGTGATATCATATGTGATTTTACACTAATATCACATATGATATTATATATCATATATGATTTTACACTAATATCAAATTAGTGTTATATCATATATGATTTTTCAATGCAAATTTCAAGAACGTAAAAAACGAAAAAAACTTTAAAAAAAACGTGAAAAATACGAAAAAAAAAATTTGTCGAAAGTATACCAAAGTGCCTATCTATAGAAAGATAATTAAATGCTCGTCGCAATGATATTTTTTTTTTTCCGCTTAACGATTAACGGTTTAAAAGTTATTAATATTTGAAAAAAAATGATGAAAGTTGGTTTTTTATATTGTTGGAATTAATCTCATCAATAAGATCAAATAAAAATGAAGGGTGGAGATTGATCCCTTAATATATAAATAATCTTTTGTCCTCAAATGATTTTATATCACAAAATATAGTGAAATGAGGATATACGAGATATCACATGGAGTAATCTCTTTTGTAAGAGCATCAGGTGCCCTTTACTGTTCATTAAAAATAACAAAAAATGATGAAACTTTAAAAAAATAACAAAAAATGATGAAACTTTAAAAATAACATATGTATCCAAATAATTAATTTAGTTATAAATAAAACTCTTAAATACTCATTTAATCTTAAATAGACTATTATACCCTCGTATCATTATCATAATAATACTATCCCAGATTGGCATATTTACTCTTCATTATCATCAATCATCATTGTTTCTTTCAATATCTAGATGTAACTTACATTCAAATTAAAATTATTTTTCCTCACCTTCACATTATCAATTTGCTTGAATTGTCAATGATAGTTATTTTTGCCAAAACAGTTAGCGATTGCTACCGAAAGATATAAAAATTGAATTAGAATCGAGTTGAGGTTATAGAACTTTAGATTGTATGGGTAATTTAATAATTCTAGGGATAATTTCATATATCCCCAACTTAAACCTTATAATGCCATATTTGCCCAACTAAAACCCATAATGACATATATACCCAATATAAATAACAATTTGTCATATTTACCCAATTTTTTTATAAAACTAGTTTAAATTTAATTTTTGTTATTAAATTCCCATTATACCCCTAATAACTTAATAAATAAATTGATCCTAAATATATTCTTATCATCATACCTGATGATACCATCAAGTAATCACGTCCTTTTATTCAGGCAAACCTGTAATACATGATAAATTTTAGAGGCAAAACAAGGGAATTGTTGAGTTGTTGATACTATAATGTAATCGTATAGTTATGCGGTCATAAGCATTTAGTATCTACCATATGATGGTATATGAATTGAGGCACCTTAGTACTTGTTGACTTGTTGAAACTATATGAAAATGGCACCTGCTGGTGCATTGATATTTATTTATATAATACTTGTATATTTAATCAAACCTTTTACCAAATCATTACATAGAGAATAGACTTGTGTTATTGTATAACAGTATTAGTTTTTCACGTTTAAAAATGTAAAAGCATTTACTGACGATGGATTTGTGTAGTCCCACTCATTAATAAGGGTATAATAGTCAACATAATTTTTAAAAATAATTTTTATTAATTTTATAAATCTTAAAAATGATTGAGTTAGTAATATGGGTAAATATGACAAATTATTATTTAAATTGAGTATATATGTCATTATGAGTTTTGATTGGGTAAATGTGGCAATATAAGGTTTAAGATGGGGATATATGGAATTATCCCATAATTCTATTAAAGGTTTCCTTAATTATTGGTTCAAGAAGGGAATAACGACTTTGAGTTTTTGGAGGATTAATAGAGAAGGGAGATTCTCTACTGATGATATTTTAAAATGGAGCCAAGAGAATATAGATACAAAGTAAATGACTAATTGCATATGAGGATTAGATTATTTGATGAATTGTTTTGGTGTTGTGCATTTAACGACGATGGAAGCAAATAAATATATATGTCAAAAAGGATGATGCTCTTAATCATGAAGGAGATATGCAACCTCTTTTGTTATTGGTAAATCTTGTAGGGATATAATGGTCAATTTAGGTTAAGTATGTACATTTAGAGTTTTATTTATGTTTAAATTAATTATTTGGATATATATGTTACTTTTAAAGTTAAAGAACGATATATATGTAATATTGAGTTTAGGTCGGATATATATGTAATTTTAAAATTTTGGAGAGATATATATGCAATTGCCCTTTTTTTTATAACTAAAAACATATAATTTAATTAAAAAACAGTTTTTTTTCATCACTCAAGTTTTAAGACATCCATGAACCCTATATTTTTTTTTTACTTTTTTTAATTTTATTACTACCTCCGTCCCATAATAATTGTCCTCTTTGACTTTTTTAAGTCTTTTTCATTCAACTTTAACTATAAATATTTTTATTTGTGTAATATAATACTTGATAAAAAATATATGAATAGATTGGGTTTTAGATGTATTTTCATTTGATATAATTTTTATCAAGTATTATATAACACAAATAAAAATATTAATGGTCAAAGTTGAACAAGAAAGACTAAAAAAAGTCAAAGAGGACAATTATTATGGGACGGAGGGAGTATTTTTTTTTCTTCAAATAAAACAACATATTTCATTTATTTAAAACAACATATTCCACAATATCTAGTTGAAGGTATTCGTATGTCTCTTGTGCCGAAGTTCTTTGTTTTTCCTTCGATGTATGTCGCATCTTTCGACCCAAATACGTTGCAATTTCGGTTGTGGAGAAACATACAATTCGTTAAACTCACTTATCAGGATTTCTTGATCTTTCAATAACATGTTATGTAATAAGATTGAACAATACATGATTCTCAGTAACGCGTTGATTTCGTAAGCATGCGCGGGTTGTTGTAAAATTCCCCAAGGATTCCGAAAGCTTGTCCAATATCTTTTCTTACAGTTTCTTGAACACTTTTAAACTTCATTGTTTTTTTTATCCCTTGAAATTGAAAACTTTTTATGAAACGCAATTCATCCGCCAGATAGTAACCTTTTTCGTATGTTTTTCATTTACTACAAATGGAGCTTCCAGAGCAATATCGTCAATAAGGTCAACCAATAAGTTTGAGCTATATAGAACATTGAGGTCGTTATTTGACCCCGTAACCTCAAAATATGCATGCCAAATCTACAAATCATATGATGCAACGAGTCTAGCATTAGAGTCTGGTACTTATGATCATGCCTTTTCAATAACCTGTGTAATGCCTTTAGACATTTTTTCCATTCCCAATGCATACAATCAATGCTCCCAAGCGCTCCCGGATGTCCATGTTTTTCTTCGTACAATGCATATATATGTTGGATGTCATTAAAATCGGTTGTTCTTAAAAACTTTTCTAAGTATAAAATATATATATGCATTTAGTGAAGTTTGGAAAACAATCACGTGCACAATCTTCACCAATTTGCAAGTACTCGTTAAATGGACCGGGTGATGTACCGTATGCCAACTAGCGCATGGCTGATGTGCATTTCATGAGAGGATCAATACTTAAACTGTTGGGATTTAGAAAATCCATGTTGAAGAGTCGGTCACCCCAACTATAGTTTAGCATATCTTAGCTCGTAGACATTACGTTATTTATTAGTTAGTTAGTTAGTTTAGCAACATCGTGGAGGACGGACGGGTCTTTACCAACTGTATGCCTGATCCACAGTCCATAAGGGACGTGTAGTATGTAACTATAAATACCCCTTCCCTCTAAGGGAAGGGTGCTGCTTTTAACCTTTCATTTTTCTTTTACTTTCTCTCTCTAGAAAATACCATCTCTACTCTTTCTTTCTCTAAAATGGCTTACTTGTTCTTTCTTCATCTTAGACCACCCGAATCATCAAACAACATAGAATAATGATCCTAAAATTGGTATCAGAGCCAAGGCTATGTTGTTTGTGTTGATTTGGGTAGTCCGTTTCATGTTTTGTGCCTTGTTTGTTGCAGTTTTTGATGAGGTTTAAGGCGGTTCTTTGATGTGGTTTAACTCACGGTTTTGGTGATGTTTTGATAAGTTGTGATGCTGTTCGTTACTGTTGATGAATCCGTAGTACTTAAGCAGTTTTATGACAGTTTTGATTCGGGTTTTAAGTTGCTTATGTTGGTTTTAAGTTGGTTAAAAAAACTGTTGGCTAATACGTTTTAAATGTTGATTTTAAGCAGTTTTAAGTATTGATTATACTGATGGTCAAGTCTTAAATCCGTTTTTTTAAGCAGTGTTGTTTAAGCAGTTTTGAATCTGTTTTGAATAATGTTAACTTTTTCGCTGCGGTTTGATGTTAGTACATGATGTTCGTCGATGCGGTTTGAGGTCCAGTTTTAAAGTGCGGTTTGATATTAATGAACGTGTCCAGATCCAATGTTTCAGGTGCGGTTTGGTCCATTCTAAGCGGTTTGGTCAATGCAGTTTGGTCATTGCGGTTTGTTAACAGATTATGCGTTTTGATATTTGATCTAAAGTGCGATTTGACGAAATTGTTGCGGTTTGATGAACTTCACAGCTGCGGTTTGTGCCAACACATGCATTTTCATGGGTGCGGTTCGGATCTACTGCGAGTTGGGACAACTGTGGTTTGACATATAACTTCGTTTTGACAAAAATGACTCACAAGACTTTGATTTAATGACAGAAACGGTCAAATGCGGTTTGGTATATGATATAATGCGTTTTGACACTTGAGTTTTGAATACCGTCTTTGAAGACTGACCTAAGATTCATCACAACCACATCAATAAGTCTAAACCAACATACCAATCACAATCACATCAGATACAAATCACATCAACATCAACAAATACAAGATGTAACATCTGACTAACATCATCAGGTTTTGATATACAACACGTTCACATCAACAGTTCATGCGTTGACACTTAACGAGAACAAGAAATTAAAGTAGATCCAATAAATCACAAGAATCACACATTCGAACACATCATCTAATTCATACTACTTCAACTGCCAACATCAACCACAATATCAATCCCTTTATCTCATCACTAATTCAACTACATCTATTCCATTGTAACTTCTTTTCAATCACCATCTTAGAATCAAAATTAAATGGAAATAACAATCAAGGGGATCTCAGATTCTTTGTTTTTCGACATTCAAGGATCACTCAAGACTGCTGATAACATCAAATAGTCCTGAATATTAAGTGTCAATTTCCCCCGATAATGCTTGTAATTTATATCATTTATATGGATTTACGCTTGTTTTCCATTATTTTCCACTTCTGTAAATTACGGCATCGAGCTAAAGAGACGCTGAACGGAGAAATATCTAAAGATTTATCACAAGATGCTACTTTGAAGAAGTTACGGCGTAACTCGCTCTCACATTACCGTAATTCATGGACTCCTAAAACCAACTTATCGAAAGTTACTACAGTAACTCTTCCCAAAGGTTACTGACGTAACTATATTAGGGTCAAATGAGGTTCCACGCCGATACCCATCGCATCAACTACGATGTAACCGAAGTTTATTGAAGACTACGGCATAACCACTCATTAGGTTACATCATAACCAGCAGATCTAGTGCAAAATACGAAGAAATAGAAGGTTACGGCTGCATTCCTATATTAGTTACGCCGTAACCCGATCCGCCTATAAATACCCCATTAATTCCAAAGATTTCTAATCATTCCATTCCACACAACACTCACTCAGAGAACGTGGGAAAAGCTCAGGCAGTGTCTAGAGGAGCATACTGGAGTCAGCTCCAAGGAGAAATCACTCCCCTACGATAAGCATTAGCTTTTTATATTTCTTTTACTTTCAATTCATGTATTTCGTACATTTGAATATTGAATTGGTTTGCATGATTAATATGAGCAACTAAGCACCTCTTGGTGATGTCCTAGTTATGATTCCTTAATTGTTTTGTTTGCGTTTACTTTACTTCCGTACAATTATTTCTAAGTGTATGCATGCATAGTTTATTGGTAGCCACCCTTGGTTCGTGATAACGCTACACGGGTCGTTCGGGGTCAAAGGAACTTCCTTTTTGTCGAGCAAGTTTTTCAACACCCTAGGCAGTGAACCTAATCGTTGTAGTGTAGTATTAGGGTAAGCCACGGATATTGATATCGTTCTCTAGGGGAATAGGAATGCTAGTGAGAAGTTACTACGCAAGGTTGGGGTTGAGGAAGATTATTTTTTATCTTTTTATGTTTTTTAGGAAATGGAAAGGTACGAATCTCGGGTTTGGATTTGGGGGTTGGTATTTCACCATTACTTCTACTTGTCTAATTATCTAAACTAAGGTGAGGGTAGTCTATGTCTATTGTTGTGTGCTCGTATGATGATTTAAAGATGTATTCACTTAGGTTTTATTACTCCTTAATTATCTCCTATTGATGGTTGAATTGTCACGTCCTTATTCTTAATCGTTGTGTTCAAGGTCGTAGGGTATGAGTTTATCCCTATCTCTTTGAAACTACCAAAGGTTAATGACTACAAAATCTCTAGGATTTATAAACTTTAACTCTAAGGTACTCTTCGGATGGTTTAGCCTACAATGACTCTAGGTACTATAAGCTAAGGTTCACAAAGATTAATCAAGCATTAACTACACAACGGATAACCTATCGCAATACTAGATCATTAACGATTAAGATAAGAGACAACCAATCAATATTCAATAATTAAGTTTCATATTCCCTAAGCAAACACACAAGTAAATTAGCCGGACATAGGAAACATGCAAGCATACACACAATTAATTGAAGACATAATTAAATTAATGAAGTAAAACACTTATCTTGATGTAAGATATGGTATGGAACCCTAAAATACTATACAAGACAGCCTTGGTTTGGTTTAGGTTTTTACTCCAAAGACTACACAACGAAAACTAAAAATTCTGGACATATATAAGATTACAAATGCGCAGGCTCACCCTTTGATTTGTGACGCCGTCGGGTCGCCGCCATTAGGGTTTCGTCTTGGCCACGTTAGTCTTGCGACGGCGTCACCTTATGCTTGTGACGACGTCCCCTTCAGTCTCGACGCCGCTGATCAAATCTAGGCCGTCTGAGTTGCGACGACCTACTCTTTTAAAACCTTAAGCCGTCACTTGTAAATAAGCAATTTGGCTACTGAGCCGTCACAAAAGATGTCCGACGACGTCACTAATTTGTGCCTGACGCCGTCCCCTTCAGCTCCAGCAGCCTGAGCGTCTTGATTCTTGACTTTGGCCATTTTCTTCGTATATTCGCGCCTTATCGTCCGAATAAGTGTCATTCCAGCATTTTGCCTTTAAGATACCTAAAAAGTGAAAAGGAACGATATTAAGTAATAACGGATACAAATGTGATCAAATAAGGGCTTAAACGACCCCTCAAAAAGGTATATTTTAAAACCTTTTCAAATATCCCTACACTTGGTATTTGCTTGTCCTCAAGCAAATGTGCTTTTAGCTAATTAATTTATAAGTTAGGGGTCATGAAGCATTGGTTTAGAACAATCCACAACATATATAAGCCCCGCAAAAGTCATAACAAGCACGGAAATTACATACTAGCACCTTACATGGGGTGTTTGTATACTCACATATCTCGGGTGTATATGAAATATAACAAGTTGGAAATGGAAGATAAACACTCATTAACCGGTCCTAGTACATAGATTACCATAGGCTTGAGACTAGATCAAACCTCCATCGCTTTGGCGTAAGCACCTAGGAAAGACTATCCAAGAGGTCTTTTAAAGGGTTGTAATGTTAGGCTTACGGTAGGGAAAAGGGTTTGGTGGGATAGGCTATTTAGGGAAACAAAGGGTTTTGTGGGAAACAAAGCGAAGAATGACGTTGCTAAGCCAAGACTCGACACTCCAGACTCTAGCTAACTGAAATAAACAAACATAAATTTAAAGATAGATGTAGTATGGTAGCCGGTATTTTTTTTTTTTTTTTTTTTTTTTTTTTTTTTTACTCTATTTTTTTTTCTATTTTTTTCGATTTTTTTTTTTACACTTTTACTCTACCATCCTCTACGATAACATCAAAATGATAGGTATTTATAGGCACATCCCTACATTTGAGTTTTTATTACTCTAACACTAATATGACCCGAATTGAAAAGATCAAAACACTTGTAGTACATTATTATGCAAATAAAGGGAATTTGAATTTAACGTTCCCTTCCCGTCATCTCACAAAATTTAACTTTTCCCATGAGTCCCAAAATTGTGTACAAAGGATATGACTCGACTTAGCAACTTATGCAAGCAACTAGATAATTGAACTAAGGGTTAAGTGTGATAACAATAATGCACTAAAAGTGAGTGCATACAAGGTAGGCTAACGCGATTTGGGTGTACATTTGGGGGTGGGGTGTAAACAATGCTCTTCATTGATATTCTGGAAAATCGAAACATCACGAGAACCGCGAAATGGATAGGCTCTGAGGGGTTAACTAGGGGTATCGTGTACTAAAGATGAGTAAAAAGCAAAGGTGTGGGGGAATTACTCAACCGATGTGGAAGAAGTAATTATATTACGGGTATCAAACAAGGGTTATCCTAATGCCTCTTATCATTTAGTTATTCTTAACTACACAAGTGTAGTCTTACTAGCGATCTCAGGATGCATCACAAAACAAGTTCTAGAATCTATTATACTACCGGTTCACACTCTAAGCATTAAAGATGAATGCTTTAATTCTTACTAATCTAAGGGCGATCCTCACATTTTGGGTGGAATTTAGGTGGTAAAGGGTTTTTGTGCTAGTCATGAAACTTCCTATCCATGAGACGCTTTTGTTAAGACTAATGGCCCACTCCTAATGGCCCACACCCATAAATGCAATTGGACAAAGCAAATATTCAAGGATAAACATAGTTTCAAAGTTCCCGTTTTATTTTCCCTCCCTACACTTAAACTGAACATTGTCCCCAATGTTCCCCGAAAGTATCAAAGTTATGATAATGGAAGGTAAGAAAAGAAGAAAGAAACTAATACTCCCCTGATTAGCTTGGTAGGATCCGTGTAAAGTGGTGGTTATATCTCTTCAAGAAGAACATTTGCGTGAAAAGCTCCTTCTCATCTTATGTATCTTCTTCTTGGTAAATTAAACCTGCACACTTGAAGAAAACAAACGAAACCTACGCGTAAAATCGGCGGTAATAATATATATAGGACTCTAAACTTACATATATTGCTTGTGGAATGGATGTTTACAGAATTTCTGGAAAATTAAGACCTGGAAAATTCCAAAAAATTATAAGTTGCTCAGAAAACGAGAAAAAGTAATCAGTTATTTTTGCTCCTTCCTGACGCCGTCAGGTTGCGGATCCTGACGCCGTCAGGTTATCCTGACAAAAACTGGTCTGCGATTTTCTGGAAAATTTACATCTTTAGAATCTGGAAAAATTTCCTGCAAAACATCCATTATGACTCGATACAAGCATTTGACTCGAACAAACACACATGTATATCTTTTAAATAATTGTAATTCTCATGTTTACGTTTCTTTTGAAAACGTGTGTAATCCTCCCTACACTTATCCCTTATGTAAAATACCTTTATATGTAATTAAGACGAGGTTAAAGATAAAATAAAGCATTTTTACAAATTTAAACATGAGAATAAACAATCAATAAAAGATACACGACACAAACAAGCAAACAATTAAGCATGGGTTGCCTCCCACGAAGCGCTTTTTTTTATTTATGAGTCTTGTAGCTAGACTCGAAGTCGTACCCCTACGTGACTTCATTACCGTCACCTTCTTCCAAAACAATATCTTCATCGTTGACCATTTCATTATTGTCCAACTGATAATGTTTCACACGTTGCCCATTTACGGTAAATTCCCTTTCATCATGGTCCAATAGCACCACAACCCTATTGTTCATTTGCCTCTTCACTGTAAAAGGTCCATACCATCTCGATTTGAGTTTTCTCAGAAATAATCTCAGTCTTGAATTATACAAGAGCACCTTATCTCCTTCCAAAAATTCTTTAGGATTTTTTATTCGTTGATCATGCCATTTTTTCGCCCTTTCTTTGTATGTGATCGACGATTCATAAGCTTCAAGTCTTAGTTCATCCAGCTTCTTGAAGTCTGTAAGAACCTATTTGACCCTGCCTTAGAATAATCCATATTATGGCCTTAAGTGCCCAGTCGCCTTTTGCTCAAGTTCAATAGGGAGGTGGCATGCTTTCCGTATACTAAGCTTAAAAGGGTTGTTCCGATAGGCGTTTTGTAAGCAGTTCTGAATGCCCAAAGTGCCTCATCCTGTTTGAATGCCCAATCTTTTCTATTCTCGTGGACCGTTTTTTCAAGTATCCGCTTTAATGCTCTATTTGTGTTTTCTACTTGCCCATTCGTCTGGGATGATATGCGAGAAAATCTATGCGGAACGCCATACTTCTTCATCACCTTCTCCATTTGAGCATTGCAAAAGTGGGTTCCTCTATCACTGATCAATGCCTTGGGAATCCCGAATCGTGCGAAGAGACTTTTAAGAAAATGAATGACTACTCTTGCATCGTTAGTCCTAAGGGCTTGGGCCTCCACCCATTTGGATACATAGTCGATAGCCACTAGAATGTATTCATTTCCTCCGGATGATGGAAAAGGTCCCATGAAGTCTACACCCCAAACATCGAATATCTCGCAGACTTGGATATAATTCTGAGGTGATTCATCCCTTCGAGATGTTTCCGCATCGTTGGCATGCATCACACGCTTGAATCCAATCTTTTAACGCCTCGAAGATAGTGGCCAATAGAATCCGGCATCAAAAACTTTCCGTGCCGTGACATTTACACCGTGATGTCCCCTAGATGGTCCCGCATGGCATTCTTTCAGAACTCGATCAATCTCCCGTCCGGCCACGCAACGCCGAATGATTTGATCGGGGCATATGCGGAATAGGAAGGGTTCATCCCAGAAGCAATGTTTTAGTGTGGTGAAGAATTTTCTCTTATCTTGCTTGGTCATGTAATTTGGCAAAACCCTACTGGACAGATAGTTAGCATAATCCGCATACCATGGCTTAATTTCCTTAATGGCCATTAGCCGCCCTGAAAAAGTCGCGAATCTCGGTATGGTCCAACTTCTCAAGATCAAGGTTTTCCAAGCGTGACAGATGATCAGCAGCAAGATTTTCAGCCCCCTTTTTATCTCGAATTTCAATGTCGAATTCTTGAAGTAATAGAATCCACCTAATGAGTCGGGGTTTTGCATCTTGCTTGGAAAACAAGTAGCGTAAGGCGGAGTGATCAGTGAAGACTACAGTCTTGGAGAGGACGAGATATTGCCTGAACTTGTCGAAGGCAAAAACCACAGCTAAAAGCTCTTTCTCGGTGGTTGTGTAATTTTCTTGCGCCACATTCATGGTTTTGCTAGCATAGTAAATTGGTTGAAAAGGCTTCTCTTTTCTTTGGCCGAGCACGGAGCCTATGGCATAATCACTAGCATCGCACATGATCTCAAATGGCTGAGACCAATCAGGGGTGACCATTATTGGAGCCTGAGTGAGATCCTTCTTTAGTCGGTTGAATGCTTCTTTGCATTCTTCGTAAAAATCAAAGGGGCATCCTTGACAAGAAGTTGTGTCATTGGCCGGGAATTTTTGAGAAGTCTTTAATAAACCTTCTATAAAAACCCGCATAACCTAGAAAGCTTCGAATGGCTTTAACGGTAGTAGGATAGGGGAGTTTGGATATCGCCTCGATTTTTGCTCTATCGACCTCAATTCCATTTCCAGAGACTTTATGCCCTAAGACAATTCTGTTAGCCTCGCTTTTTCTAAAGATAACGTCACTTACGTGAATTGGACTAGGTGCGTAGTATACTTTGCCCTTAGGGACTAGTATCGTTTATGTGGCAAAGTTAGAGCCTATAAATACCCCTCATGACTCTCCATGAGGGGTGAGGTGAAGCATTTGGTTAGTGTGTGTTTGTTCTTATCAATAAAAGTTCCATTGTTTTCTCCTCCCTCTCTCTAGTTTCTCTCTCTAAAAAGGATGAAGATATTCATCTTCTTCCACCAACCTAGACCTCCAAACCACATAAATCTTTGTGTTTTTCGGTCCTAACAAGTGGTATAGAGTCATGGTTATCTTGCGTTGATTTATGTTGGTTTTACACATGTTTTCTAACTGTTTTTGTGCTTTTTATGTGGTCGAAATTTTTTTTTTCCGATTTGTGGGTATAACAGTTTTAATACATGTTTTTGGTTATCCTTATTTTTTGGTCAAAAAGGTCCTGCTTTATCATGTTTACATCTGTCTTGGTATATCTTGTCCAAACAGTCACTATTATGCCTTTTTGTACCAAATATCTGTGAAACAAATGTGGTCAACCGTCATCTTCGTGGTCAAACTGGCAAAAACAGAAGCAGTTTTATGCTTTTCTGGGTTTATTATGAAGCTGAACGGGTTTTTGGTCGGAAAAACTCGCCAAAAAAAAAAGTCAAAGGGTCAAAACCCTAAACTTACGCATAAGGATCCATCTACAGAGTTGTTACGCGTAGCTGTGAAGTTACGCGTAGGAAAAATGGTTTACGCATATGAGTTTACGCCTAAGACATGGTCTACGCGTAAGACATGCCTTACGCCTAAACAAAATGCTTACGCATAAAGGAAAAGAAGTTACGCATAAGATTTTTTTTCAAAAAACCTTATGCGTAAAACAGATAAGAAGTAGCAGTTATGCGTAAAAAATGACCATGACCACAAACGACCACATCACAAACATACCATTTACCAAAACAGCCTCATTTGACTTCAGGATTATATCATCCATCATCAGTCCATGTCTTTAGGTGAAGAGACCGAGTTCGAAACACTCACAACAGATCCGAAACATATAATCCCACTCTTTCAAAACTCATCCTACTCTCACAACTCCAATCCCATATCAAACTATAGCTAGACTCGACTTGACTCAAATCTAATACAATGAATCTCAGATTTGATTCAACTTTTTCTCTATCTTGTAAAGATCTTTTTAGTTGACTCACTTTCATCACAGATCCTTTAGAAGCTTAGCTTCATTTAATATTCAAATTCTTAAAGAACGATTGATAACAATAGTTATAATCCGTCCTTTAATTCGTTTAGACACATGAACTCAAAACTAAAAAGAAAAAACCTACACGTGCCCTTAATCGAAAATCTTGAAGCCATATGTACTTCATGTGTTCTTCGAATCTAGTAACAGATAATTGGTGCTCACGTGAGATTGAGATTTGTGTTGGGTTTGTTGATTGATGGCAGATTTGTTAGAAGCGTTTTATGTGGAGATTTGGTGAAAATATTCAAAGCTGCGTTTTTTTTCTCATGTTGGAGAGAAAGTGTGGTAGGGGAAGTATTTTTGAGCGTGTTGTGATTTTTAGGTTTAGGGTAAATGTGTGACAAGTTCTGTTATATATATCCGGTTATGTGTTTGTGATTGGACGTGGGCTTATCAATCCGTATGTGGGCCTCAATTATATAAACGAATTTGGTATTCTGTTGGACATTGGGCTACATTAAGATTCCAAACGAATTCCATTGGGCTGATGAGGTATGTGTGATATTATTGGACATGCAAAATTTGCTAACCGAATTTTTTTACAAAAGTTTGGCTACAGTATTTTGGTAAATTAATTGGTATTTATTGGTATGGTATAATTTCACGGAGGGATACAAATTCACGGCTTGAGCGAAATTTGAAAAATGACTACGGAGTTTTACGGTATTATTGATGCGGAATTGACGTGACATTTCACGGGTGGACTTCTTTATCTTTGAGACGATGGTTGTTTGAATGCATGTCTCAAGATAACTTGTTGGAGCACATCATGAAATTTGACAATCTGGTTATGACTGGTAAGGATTTACGTTGTAGTGCTCACAGTGTGTAACCATCACTTTAAGGAGTTACGTTGTTGTGCTCAGTGTCACACGCAGTTGTGGATTGTTCAAAAAATTTAGAACAAGCAGTAAGTCACAAAGTTGGGATGTTTGCTTCCTTTTCAAGTTAGTCGTATCGGGCTTTCTCCATATGTGGTCATTACAATTAGCCGGTGAATTCAAAGGAGGTTCATTTTAAGGTTGGTTTGAGAGAATTATTGAGAGTAGTTTTGCGACATATTCTCACGGAATTTTGATCAAGCTATGATGTTAATATTGCATCAAGAAGGTAATACGGCATGTAAGCAACATTATGATGATTCCGATAGCTCGCAACCATCAGGAGGGAGAAGTTGCTATTTCATCTTCCGTGTTTGGATTACGAAGGGATTTTTGCTTAAGACTGAAGAAGGAGAAGTAGTGTGTGTACATCGGGGTTTTTTACCAACTTGGATGCAATACTAAGTGAGTTATGTTACGATGTTCCTAGAACGACAACCATTATTCTTCAAGAGTTTACTTTCTCCGCTGCGTGTCTGAAGATTAAAGACGTGTTGGAAGAGAGTTGTCGGTTCAGGAGGGAGCATAGAAAGAAAATAAAGGCTCACTAGTTAGGAGGGAGTAATAACCTAACTAGACCGTTACAGTTGAAGTTCAGAGCTACAAGAAGATCATTTTCCGAGGTCATCGGAAGGGAGAACTTCAAGTTTGCCTCAGTATCTAGACTACGAGACTCTGCTTCAAGAAAGTCAACATTGTCCTTTACTATTGTAATTTACTCTGTTTTGTATTTATAGGTCTCATTGTAACCATTCACGTGTGACGCTATCTTGGAGGGAGATTGTTAGCCTCGCTTTTTCTAAATATAACGTCACTTACGTGAATTGGACTAGGTGCGTAGTATACTTTGCCCTTAGGGACTAGTATCGTTTATGTGGCAAAGTTAGAGCCTATAAATACCCCTCATGACTCTCCATGAGGGGTGAGGTGAAGCATTTGGTGTGTGTTTATTTTGTTCTTATCAATAAAAGTATCCTTATCTTCTCATCCCTCTCTCTAGTTTCTCTCACTAAAAGGATGAAGATCTTCATCTTCTTCCACCAACCCCGACCTCCAAAACCACATAAATCTTTATACTTTTTTGATCCTAACAAATTCCTTCTCTTACCATGAAATGACACTTTTCCCAATTCAGGACCAAATTAGTTTCTTCACACCGTTTCAACATCTTCCTAAGGTTGGAAAGACGACGGTCGAAGGAATTCCCAAATACCGAGAAATCATCCATGAAGACCTCCATGTTGTCCTCAATTAATTCATGGAATATGGCCATCATACATCGCCGAAGGTGGCGGGGCGTTGCATAACCCGAAGGGCATTCGCTTGTAGGCAAAAGTCCCGTATGGGCATGTAAACGTAGTCTTTTCTTGATCTTCGTGGGCGATGGGGATTTGGAAGTATCCTGAAAAGCCATCAAGGAAACAAGATACTCATGCCCGGCTAACCTTTCGAGCATTTGGTCAATGAATGGCAGAGGAAAATGATCCTTCCGGGTGGCATCATTTAACTTTCTATAGTCGATACAAACACGCCAACCAGTAACCGTTCTTTGCGGCACTAAATCACCCTTTTCATTCTTTACAACCGTCATTCCTCCCTTTTTTGGAACCACTTGGACTGGGCTGACCAATGGGCTATCCGAAATGGGGTAGATAAGGCCGGCATCAAGGAGCTTGACGACCTCCTTCTTTACTACCTCCTTGATATTAGGGTTAACTCTCCTTTACGGTTGAACGGTTGGTTTGTAATCTTCTTCCATGAGGATTTTATGAGTACAAAATGTAGAATCAATACCCTTAATGTCAGCAACACTCCATGCGATCAGTCCTTTGTACTCTTTTAAAACTTCTAAGAGCTTCTCTTTCTATTTAGTGGTCAGCGAAGAGCTTATGATGACAGGGAGTTGGTCCTTTCCTTGAAGGTAGGCATATTCTAAATGGCTCGGGAGATCTTTTAGTTCTAAGGTAGGAGGTTCCTTGATTGAAGGTTTTAGCTTGTTTTTTGGCTTTTGAAGTTCAAGGGGTTCAATTTCTTCCCTACACGGGTAAAAGGAAACAGCTCCAACCATCTCTATTTCCTTATCATTGTATATTGTGTTGTTATCATCATTCATGAATTCGTTTAATAGATACTCATCAATGCAGCCATCTATGTCATCAACAAATTCATCAACTTCCTCAACAAAATAAATAGGGTGATCGTAGGAGGAGGAGTGACTCATAGAATCCTTGATGTCGAAGGTTAAGCTCTCGGACCCCACTCGTAAAGTGAGTTTACCATCATGAACATCGATAATGGCACGAGCTGTAGCCAAGAAAGGTCTTCCAAGGATTATTGGGACCGAGTTATCTTCCTTCATTTCTAAAATCACAAAATCAACTAGAAACTTGAATTCTCCTACCCTTACCAGAACATTTTCACAAATTCCAATGGGATATTTGATTGATCGATCAGATAACTGAATACTCATTCTAGTTGGTTTCAGTCCTGAATATCCGAGTTTGAGGAACAAGGAATGAGGCATCAAGTTAATGCTTGCCCCAAGATCCGCCAAGGTGTTTTTCATAGAAAGTGCCCCTATAGAGCAAGGAATGGTGAAGCTCCATGGATCTTCTTTCTTCTTGGGCAGGCCTTTCTGGATGATAGCCGAGCACTCTTCTCCTAATGATATCAACCCTTCAAGTTTCTTCCTATTAGATATTATCCTCTTGAAGTATTTGCTATGTTTTGGGATATGATAAAAGACATCCAGAAGTGGTATGTTGACGGAGGCCCGTTTTAAGTAAGACAATATTCTCTCATTGTCTTCTTCAGCCTTTTGATTCTTTAGACGGGAGGGATAAGGAATCTGTGCGAGAGTTGGTCGCGGGCGTGTTCTTGATGTTTGTGGAGGGGATCATGAGGAGCCAAGGAGGTTCAGAATTGCTTCATTTCCTAACGCAGCTCCCGGGTGGTGGGATTCTCGGGGTGTGCTGGGATCCTTGGTAGTAATTCCTGATCGAGTAGTAATGGCACAAGTTGGATCGTGATGGGTTGGGCTAGGTTCGCTTATTCTTTTGTGGAGCTCGCGAATTGATTCTCTAATTGAAAGTTGCTGCTCTTGAATGAATCCTTCAAGACCCTTTAAAATCATTGCCCCTTCCATGGTAAACTGCCCGAAGTTCTTTTCAAAGGCATCACAGATGGTGTATTCAGATCCCTCCTTTCCTTCAGTCTTCCATTTCAGATTACCCCAAGGATTGCATTCATCGTTTTGATAGAATGTGAGAAGGGAAGGGTTATCATAGATATCACGACTGGAAAGGAAGACGCTCTCTTGGCGTGTGTGATCACACTCATCACTCTCGTGTGGCCCTCCACAAATGTCGCATATGAGGTACGGGTTAAATAACCTTTTGGGTTTTGGCGATTTTGTGAGGTATGCAAGCTTCTCTTGTGCTTTCTTAATCCGATCATCGAGAGATGATATGTTACTTGAGAAAGCAGAGATACTCATTGCAGTTACTAGCTCATTCCAAGGGTTATCTTGGTATTGAACATATTCCTCAATGCGGTTCCACCCTTCTTCCGCAGTGAGATTAGAAATTCTTCGGCCAGTTGATCGAAGTCAATCCCTTTTTGATCCTTTCGGGAGACATTGTCGTAAAAGATTTGAACAAGCAACCAAAGGTTGATATCATGGCGTGGGGCTTGTTGAATGAGATCTTTGTAAATAGATTCTCCATCTGTTTGATGGAAGTGAAGAATTTTGCTCCTGACTAATGCAGTTCTTCCAGGGGGAAAGAACTTCTTGGTGAACTTGGTTGTGAGTTGTTCCCACATGAAGATGGACTTTGGAGGAAGCTTATCGAGCCACTCCTTGGCCTGTCCTTGAAGAGAAAATGGGAAAAACCGGAGTCTAGATGTCTCCTTGGATGCCCCGTCGGCATAGATAGCATCAACAATTTTTAAAAATTGTTTGATGAGATGAATGGGATTTTCGCTGTAGGATCCATGGAATTGACATGCATTCTGGATAAGCCAAATTTCGGAGGCATGCAACACCTCATTGACTTGTTCTGAAGGGTAGACAATGGCACCGTAAATCCGTGATGCAGAGGAAGAGTATTCCAGGGGACTTTGCTTCGTGTGGATTGATGGGTCCATTGACCGAGTAGCGAATTTCCTCGCTATGTTGGCTCAGATTGTCAATGTTGATGATTTCAGGGGATTGGGGGGAATGAGTAGACTCTTCGTCAGTTGTGACTTCATCAAAGTTGATGGTAGTGCCTTGAGGTTCCGAATCATGGAGAGCCTTCCTTCGCCTATTGAGCTCTCTTTCGGGTTCTGCAAAAGTTTCAAAGGGTTCCGTGTGGCTGGGTTCTAAGTTGTCTAAGGGGATTGGTAGGGGGAAAATGGCAGGTTTGGTGGTTGGTTATCACCTTCCATGATGAAAAGTGATGGGGTTACTAACAAAGGTCACGAAGAAGGGGGATAGACTACGAGGAAGCTAAAAATGGGAAAAAAGCTTACTTGATAGGAATCAAGCAAGGAAACCTAAACAAGGTGGACTCCTAACTAGCTATTCTATTCCCCGACAGTGGCGCCAAAAACTTGATAACGCTACATGCGTCATTCGGGGTCAAAGGAGCTTCCTTTTCGTCGAGAAAGTTTTTCAACACCCTAGGTAGTGAACCTAATCGTTGTAGTGTAGTATTAGGGTAAGCCACGAGAATTGATATCGTTCTCTAGGGGAATATCAATGCTAGTGAGAAGTTACTACGCTAAGGTTGGGGTTGAGGAAGATTATTTTTTATATTTTTATGTTTTTTAGGAAATGGAAAGGTACGAATCTCGAGGTTTGGATTTGGGGGGTTGGTATTTCTACCGATTACTTCTACTTGTCTAATTATCTAAACTAAGGTGAGGGTAGTCTATGTCTATTGTTGTGTGCTCGTATGATGATTTAAAGATGTGTTTACTTAGGTTTTATTACTCATTAATTATCTCCTATTGATGGTTGAATTGTCACGTCCTTATTCTTAATCGCGTTGTGTGTCTAAGTAGTAGGGTATCGCTTATCCCTATCTCTTTAAAACTACCAAAGGTTAATGACTACAAAATCTCTAGGATTTATAAACTTTAACTCTAAGGTACTCTTCGGATGGTTTAGCCTACAATGACTCTAGGTACTATAAGCTAATGTTCACAAAGATTAATCAAGCATTAACTACACAACGGATGACCTATTGCAATACTAGATCATTAACGATTAAGATAAGAGACAACCAATCAATATTCAATAATTAAGTTTCATATTCCCTAAGCAAACACACAAGTAAATTAGCGGGACATGGAAAACATGCAAGCATACACATAATTAATTGAAGACATAATAAATTAATGAAGTAAAACACTTATCTTGATGTAAGATAAGGTATGGAACTAAAATACTGCATACAGCCTTGGTTCGGTTTAGGTTTTAACTCCAAAAGACTACACACCGAAAACTAAAATTCGGACATATATAAGATTACAAATGCGACGGCGTCACCCTTTGATTTGTGACGCGCCGTGGTTCATCATAGGGTTTCTTCTTGGCCATTAGTCTTGACGCGGCGTCACCTTATGCTTGTGGCGACATCCCTTCATCTCGACGTTAGTTGCTGATCAAATCTAGGCCGCCTGAGTTGCGACGACCTACCTCTTTTAAAACGGCCGTCACTTGTAAATAAGCAATTTGACTCTGATCCGTCACAAAAGATGTCCGACGGTCACTAATTTGTGCCTGACGCCATCCCTTCCACTCCATGCGAGTGTCTTGATTCTTAACTTTGGCCATTTTCTTCATATATTCGCGCCTTTTCGTCCGAATAAGTGTCATTCCAGCATTTTGCCTTCAAGATACCTAAATATTGAAAAGGAACGATATTAAGTAATAACGGATACAAAAGTGATCAAATAAGGGCTTAAACGACCCCTCAAAAAGGTACATTTTAAAACCTTATCAGTTCGGTAGTTTTGAATGGCGGTAGAGGCCAATTGCCTAGGAGAGATATCACCAACGACCCTAGTGAGCTTGGATGAGATAGGAAGGGTAAGATAACCAACCGACGCCACTTGCTACTTTGATGTTTGTCTGTTTGATTAAATATTGATCCTTGTTGGATGTTTCTATCGGGTCATGTCAGTTCACTATTATAATCTAGCATGTATGGTACTTAATGACTTGCTTAGGGACAGACTTATCAGGACTCTCGAGGGTTCCTGGCTTCTCTTTGCGATAGGTTGGGCGAAATTGCCAAATGATGTCCTCTCGACTTTGACCCCACGAGTGGTGGAAGTAAGTAGGCGTAGATACTAGCTAGGAGGATTAACTAGGTTAGCACCTCTCCTATTGAATTCCCTTTATCCTTTATTTGCTTTCATTGCTTTATTCTGCATTAGTAGTTTAATTAATTAATCTCTATCGAAACCATTATTATTCTGTGACACCTAGACTTAGTAATAATCCATCACACATAGCTCTTGGGACGACCTCGGCTTTACCGATTACTACACTACACACGACCGGGTACACTGCCCGTTAGTGCACTAGGGTAGACCATATGTATAACGAGACATTATAAATATTAAAACCTGGTCAGTAAAACCTGCATCAACTACTCAAAGTCTTTAATTTGAAATAAAGATAATCACAGATCCAAAGCATAATTGCAAGACTCGAACTTCTATTTGTATGAGATCTCAGTTTACCTTTCATTGTATTAAAAGTAATATGAGACCTTGAAAGGTCAAATAAACGAAGGCTACATCATCATTGATCAAGACTCAAAACTAAATGATTAACTCAAAACTTAAATCGATCTCAATCAACTAATTCGTGTGTCACAGCTACTTCGAGACCATAAAGATCAAGAACACTAAATGATATCACATCATAGATCGATTTATTCAAGCTAATCGAAAACGAAAACAAAAAACGAAATCGAATACGAAAATAAAAGATCATTCTTGATCTATGTTCGAAGTGTTTACTTCAATCTAATGTACGAACCATGAAATGAAATTAACAATTGATGTTAACTCGTTTTCATGTGTTCGTTTAAACAATAACAAATCTAAACCGGTTTAAATAGTTAATAAAACCTACCTAAGTCTCTTGGTTAGACCTTGAAGCCGTGTCCTAGCCTCAGGCCATCTCTAAGGCAAAGTCTAAAAGAAGATCCGATTCAAAGAATTGATGCGTTTGGTGTTGATTCAAAGATTAATTTTTCCCAGATATGTGTTTGTGATGATATGTTTTTAAGATGCTTTTTGTGGTGGATCTAAGTTTTATTGATGGGAGATTGTTGGTGAGAGAGGTTAGGAGAGAGGCGGAGGTGAGAAAAATTAGGGTTAGATGGTTGATAATATTTTGGGTTAAAATGTGGTATGTGAGATGATGTTGCGTTTTATACCCGTGATATTAGGGCAAAATAGGATTTTGGATCCGGGTGTTATCCGTTTGATAGTGGACCGGGTATATGAGTTATTTGGACCAGGCTTGGAATAGAATGTGAGATGTTTAGATTTGGATTATCATGGGCTTGGATTTGGATGTTGGATGTTGGATGTAATATTAGGGTGGTTTTGAAATTATCATGGGCTTTTGTATGCGTTTTGTGATAATATGGGATTTGGATTTCGTATTTCACGTTTATTGGATTGGGTATACTTTTTGAACCGAGTCAAGATAAAATTCATTATTTGGTCCGGTTGATGATTATTCTTGGATATGGACTGCGAGTTGTACGTTGATGATGCTGTTTGATAATGAGATTTGCGATTTGATGAGTTTTGAGGATGAGATTTGTTGTGTTATGAGATTTTTTGTGTTATGCGGTTTGATACTTTGGTTTATACATTTTTACAGAGGATACTATTTCACGGCTTAAATTGATGTTTGAACAAAGTTGACTACGGGGTTGTTTGTGTTCGGTATTTCTTATTCGGATTTGTAGTGAGGATTTCCGGGCGCGTGTACTTATTTCGTCTTTTTTCTTTCTTCCCTTCCGTGAAGATGACTTGTTTGGGCATTTATTGAGTGTGATGAAGACTTGGCGATCTTGTTACTTCTGTGATTCTTTCTCACTTAACCCACAAAGTAGCTATCACTTTTGGTGTCTCACGTAGTTGAGGATTCGTCAAGAGGTTTTGTACATTGGGTACACCGTTTATTTTTCATAAGAATTGTACAAGCTTAAGTAACAAATCTGGGGAATTCTACTTCATTTTCAAGTTTGGCATGTCGGGTTTTCTTCACCAAGTGGTCACAGCAATAGCCAACAGAATACGTGGATGATGTGTTTACCAAAGTGTTTAAAGCTTGAGATGTGATTAGCGATTCTCATAGGATATTCGACACTACTGAATGTTAATGATACTCACAGTATAAGCAAAATCTTTAAAGAATCTTCAGTGTCGTTCATGATTTTTCAAGATGATTGCTTATGACAAGAACTTCTCATGTAGATGGTCGTACACGTCAATGATGCTTCCAAAAGTTCGAAACCATCATGGGGGAGAAACGTGTACTTTGATGTTATAAGGTCAACCTCCAGGGGGAAGTAGTGAATACTACTTTACTTAGTATGGTTTGTGAAGTATTATACATTTGGGAGAAGAATTGTTGGTGATCCGTTGCTTGTTCCCCTAAAAAAGATATTAACCAAAACCAGTTTGTCATAACACATTCAAACTCTCATTATTTACGGTTTAGTCTTGGTTTTATAAAATCCAGAGATAAAATCTATTTCTAGGTTTAAATCATAGATTTGTAAAATCCCATGACAATGGAACCATCCCGGTGAAATAAAAGTGCATTTCCGGATCTATCTCTCGGTTTATTCTTGGTTTGGTAAAATCCCGCGAAAGAATCTATTTCTCAGTTTAAACCATAGAAATGTAAAATCCCGTGATGATGGAACCATCCTAGAGAAAGGAAAGTGTATTTATGGGTCTTATCTAATACTGGTGCTACAGTTTCAAATTCGAAGAAGGGATAAAGTGTGTACTTCATGTCTTGGATGATTGTTTGGATATTCTTCATGGCAGTTTAGTTATTACAAGGTTTTACGAGATTATGTACTGTAACACCCCCAAAAATGACTCAGCGGAAGCATACAAGTATTGGGTGCTACTAAATTGGTATCACAACAT
This sequence comes from Chrysanthemum makinoi, assembly GCA_910596185.1. NCBI lineage: Eukaryota > Viridiplantae > Streptophyta > Magnoliopsida > Asterales > Asteraceae > Chrysanthemum > Chrysanthemum makinoi. Next base: position 79,703,354 of record OU343217.1, read on the forward strand.
AAGCATAGAACAATTGGTTTTTCATAAATAAACTTTTATTTATTCTTTAAAACAATGTTTACATTATTGATTAGTGCGGAAAATGACCCATTATAAATAAGTGGTCCCAATACATAAATCAGAGTCGTCTATGACCATGCCATGCCTTTGCCTTGCGCCTCCAAATATAAGCTATCACCTCAAAACACGAAGACACATGCTAAAAGGGTCAACTTACGTGGTGAGTTCATAGATTTATTTAAAAAGGGATTTCAGTACACTGTTCCAAATTTGGTTTTTGATGATCATTACGTCTTGCATAATGTCATAAAGTTTATGGTTTCCATTCATAAAAGGATTTCATAAAAGATATTTCATTAGTGGACCATAAGTAGGGTATATGTACATTACAACGAATATAATGTCATATATATTTTTAAGTCTATTACGCTAGCACTAAGTTCATGCAACCGAAGCTACGACAGTTCATGTATGCACAAGGAATTCATACAAATAAGGAGCCCATGGCGAGTGTTTATCCCAATACACTCGGTCCCGACATGCTATATGTTTCGTCTTGACCCAAGCGGGGTCAACCGAACAGGGGAGTCACCCCCAATAGATCTATTTATAACATTAGCTTCCAGCGAGAATTGACGGTTCATGAAAAGGGCATTTTGGGATCTAAGGTCTTAGGCTAAGCTGCGTAATATTCTAGGTCAATGGTTTTGGTGTGGTCCTTAAAGCATCTAGGTATGATGTATCTTAAAACATATCAATCAAAGGGCATAGTATGCATAGAATGCAGAGTTTTAGTAATTAAATCATTTAAGTAAAAATGAGCATGTATCTCCCCCCAAAACAGTTATAAAACAAGTAAAAGTAGGGGCTATGAAACTCACCTTGGCAATGTGCAATATGAAGTCTAAAGGGAATTGAATCAAGGAGTGATAGTGCACGGCTTTCGACACGCAACCTAATTATTACGGCATATTTAGTCTTCATGTTTAAGACTCGATAAAGTTTAACTAACTTTATAGATTTTAAATGTTTTTGTTGTTGTTGTTGTTGTTGTTTGTGGCATCAAAAACAGTTTACAAATATTTGGATGGATTTCGGCTCATGAGTGCAAGACATGGAAGGAAGTCTTGAAGAAGGAATTACGACTTTGGTTTAATGGTGACCAAAGGAGAATACTTGAAAGGGTACGCGTAGAAAAGATATCAAGAATGAACAAGACTTCAGTTTGATGCTAACCGAAAGACGATGTACGGAAATAATTGCACATGATTTTAGACATTAATGGATTTTGTGAACATTATAGACAAAGGTATATATATTTAACTAAGTGTTTATACGTGTATGTATATCTGAAAATATAGGCTTCAAGGAGTATATCTCGTTTTGTAAACGGTTTATAAGAAAATAGTTTACCTCGGGTGTATTGGGATTTATTGACAAAATACTCAATGTACCTTGGATGAATGTCATGAATCATTTGATATACAACTATCATCCAATTTGACTTATATATCTAGTCTTTCCATTGTTAAAAACCAAGGATTTTTAGATTCCTTGCACCAATGTCACGTTTATATATTATACGTCGTGTCAAAAGGTTTATGTCTTATGTCAAACGTTGGGGATAAATGAGTCGAGACGAGAATAATTCGAGTGAAACAGGATGGGAATGAGTCGTGGCTTACTAGAGTCGACACGAAAACCGAATGTACCCATTGTGGGTTGTCGCAAACAAACGCGTCCTGGTGGCTTTGAACAAAAAAAAAAACAAACGGACCTTAACTGAAATCACATGGGCTTGCAGCCCATGCTGTCAATCAAACTCTCCATGTTGGACTGGATCAGGCCCAAATAACCATAACACATGCTATTTTAACCTTTTGAAGTGATGTTGTTTTGACACCAGGGATTTAACTAACGCAAGGGGGTATCAAAACTTCAAATAAATTTTGATGCAATGAGCTCAAAAGAAAATGTATATATAAGCTGGGAAACGCAACTCCTTTAACACAGAGCGCACGACACACACAATCGATTTCCTAGTATGCCGAAATAACAATCGTGACAATTTTAACCACCAGGGATCGAAATATAGTGCAAATATATATCTTAAGAAGGAAAGATAAGGATAGTGGCCAATGCTAAGCTCGTGTCTATCGAGTACAACTCGATCCGAATTAGACTTGACAATAAAATTACCCCTACGGGTTTTATGTTGGCTGTCGAGTCATTACAACAAGGCGTACCACTTCTCGAGTGAGTCTAACCGTCAAGCAAACGCACCCTATGTGGGTGTTTCTCTTGTGACTCGAGGCATAACACACACACTTCGGGGTACTCTTTACGTTTCAAGAATCAAGGCAAAATGATCTCAACAAGTTTTGACCAAACTACTCAAATGACCTATGTGGGTTGTTTTACAAACTGAAATTACAACTGACATACACCCTTCGTGGGTGGTGTCCTTTGGATCGAATAGGGGGTCAAGATGACACTACCCTCACAGGTTTTACCTCAACTGAACATCATGCTTATAATGTCAGAATTCAGCCATGAAGAGCCGAGACAAAAAATGACGAAAACAAGTAAACAAATGAATGAGCCGAAACTGATAAGTAGTCGAGAATAGCCAATACAATTTTTAAAGGGTATGATTTCTTAGTTTTTACCACATTTTAAGTCTTGAGTTTTACTTGTATTACCATACTTAACAAACAACAACAACATTCAACATCCAACATAATTATCATCATTAACTTTTGGTTTTCGGTATATCATTCAAATGAAGAAGAAATATAAAAACATGAAAAATATACTTAACATAAAAATCTTAATCACAAAATATAAACATCCTTACAATGATGGTTCGGACTAAAGAGAGACCCGAATGAGACCCGATAGTATATCCGAACAATACTTGAGCGATGACCCAATTAACACTTCGATTCGGATTAAATAACACTCGAGTTAGCTAAGCCCTATATCAATTTCGAAAAACCCTTTGGTTCATGAAACCCTAATTTTGTTTTTTATAATCGTGTGAGGATGTGAGGAGACTGAACCAAAGATCATTCCTATTTATAGAAGAAAAACTTGGTATACTTGGACTCTTCTTTCTTGGTCTTCAATTGGATGAGGTTTATTCTCAGCTTTCATAGCTTTCCTCCATTTTTACCAACATATTCACGTGACTACGCCTAGAGAGGAGGGAGGCTAAGTCATGGGGATTGAAAGAGAGTGTTATTTGAAAGAGGAAAGGAGACATGATACTTTCTGCTTGTCTGCTTTTGGAGGGGGATGAAGGAGACGAGAAAAGGGAAAAAGGGATAGGGTAATAGCAGATATAGATGGAGCGTGGGAGACAGTGTGGAGATGTATGGTGTTTCTTTTCCTGCTTGTGTCGACCAAAAGAAGGGGAAGAGGGAACAGATAGAGTAGGCTAGAAATAATAGGAGTTGACCAAGTTTTTATTTTGTTTTATTATACAAAAGAGTATAATCGGTACCCCGTGTTTTGTCGAATCTTCGAGTAAACGTACCTTCCCGGTACCCGAAAGATATAGAAATTATATTTTTAAAAGCGTTTTTGTAAGTGTATATTATTATTATTATTACGTAGAAATTTGGTTATAAATGGTTGCCGTTATTAATTTGGTGTCGGTCTGCGTGCGGTGCCGTGATTTTCTAAATTCATGAGATAACTTCTCGTTTTCTTTCGTAAATTATTAGTGATTGATAAAAAGTGTATTTTTCTCTTATCTCAGTTTTTATTTTTAGTTTTGTATGCTACTGCTTACTGCGCGATATGCGGTATAACTAATGGTTTTAGCTTATGTACGCTTAAATTTTAACTTGGACAAATAATAAATTTCACATTTATTATACAGATACTTAGTGGACAGGCATCATGTGTGCGATGTCTTATTTTTAAAGCGAGATCACTCTCCTTTTTAAATCTAAATATTGGCAACTGTCATAAAATAACCGATTTGAATTTTCGAACGTAATAAATATTATTATAATAATCCAAAATTTTACGGGTTGTTATAGTCTACCCTTTTACCTTAGAGATCCGTCCGGATCTCGGTTTACGTTACCGATAGGGTGTCGGAAACGAGGTGATGGTATTTGGAATAAGTTTTGAGTTTTCCTCGATTGTCCTAGGATTTCCTCTTTGGGTATGGGTACCTAGGTGTTATGCAAGCAGCACATCCTCTATCTGAGGAACCATGATTGTCTGGGGTAGGTTCATTAGGTGAAAGTTCAAATTTTGATGTTATGAGGTTTCACTATTTTGTTAGTGTGGACACCTCTAACTTCTCATGGTTTTATCAAAACGTACCCTTTTACGGTGTTTAATGGTTCTAAAGTGTATGGGTTGATTCTTAAGGTTTGCTATGGGTTTGTGTGCTTTCTTCTTTAAAGGGTGAAGAAATATTTGTTTTCGAATTTTTCTTTCGAGTAATTGTTTGCACAAATTTTGACTAAGACCAGATTTCAAAATCGATAGTTGTGTAAAAATGACATATTTTCACAAGATTGTAAAATTGGTTCTCAATTATAGGGTGTATAGGAAGTTTGTGAAACTTTTAGTGTTTCAGCATTTTGTCTCATTTTAACGAGGGATTTGGAAAGTATTATTGTTGGATTTTTAAAGAGGAATCCTCAATTTTGGAACATATATTGTAGCAAGGATATGCAGGCCGGATATAACATTTACCCATAGCCATAGGTAGAGTTTAGTTGTCTAAGTTGGGTAGGATTGGAGATTTAATAGTTGATGAACCTCATGGTTATCTATGGTTTTAGGCAGAGGTGTAGGATACATCCTAAGGTCAGGCTTAGCTATCAAGGTGAACATTGATCATTTTTGTTTATGGGGTATTAACTTAAAGTACATTTTAGGAAATAAGTAACCAAATAGAGTGGTTCTGGAATACCCTTCAAAGTAGTAAGGAACACTTTATTTTGGTAAGGTATGGGTAGAATTGTAGTTTATTTTATGGTGAAATGGTAAGGTGGTAATTTGGTTTGTAGAATGATTCATGAAGTGATTCATGAAGTATTTTGATTATAATGGTTTGAGGAATGATCGGAAATAGTTTGTATGACAACTCTTTTATTTCGTTTGTAGGAAGGTAATAAGGTAGGCACTGTTATTCTTAGGAGGTAGGTGAAGTTTTTAGGTTTTTAATTCTCAAGGTAGGGCGTAAAGTTTTCAAGTTTCTGTGGGATTATTGGTCCTTTATCATGTCCTTCTAGGTTTTGCCAAAGGTTTATTGTATTTTCTCATAGGTGCTATTGAAAGGTTGCTCCTAGAATGGTTTGATTTGTCCATGAAGTGTAAGGTGTGGGGTAGGAGTGACTATAACATAACCCGATTGTGGTATGGAATTATAAAGTTTATGATTAAGAAGTAGGATCATGCCAGTGAATGGCTTATGATTAAGGAATATTGTGACGCCAGTGAGTGGCTTGTGACAGGGTGATGCCAGTGAGTGGTTTATGACTAAGGAATGCCAGTGAGTAGTTTGTGATTAGGGTATGCCGGTTAGTGGCTTGTGATTATGGTATGCCGGTGAGTGGCTTGTGATTATGGTATGCCGGTGAGTGGCTTGTGATTATGGTATGCCGATGAGTGGCTTGTGATTAAAGGATAGTGTGACGCCAATGTGTGGCTTTAGTGTAACCGTCAATGTGTGGTTTATTGAAATGTTACATGTTTATCAAAATATTATCATTTTCTCACTTGACATAAGGCTATTATAACTATCCTAAGTATTGCAAAATTCACTCACGAGTCGGGACATAGGTGATCAGGCAATGTCCCACTGTCCCTGGTTGAATATAGGTGATCAGTCTATATTCACCCGAGGTTCAATGAATTTTGAAATACTTAGCTTAGTCATGCTAGTAATATGTCACGATACTATTAAAGGTTGTCTTGAAGGGTTAGAACAATTATTCTCTTTGTGTGAGGGAAAAGGTGTAGTGCAGTGATACGTAAGTATACATTATAGGAAAGTAATTGTAACCTATAATGAAATTAGGTGAGCAGTGATAAAACATGTATCTTAACAAGTATGATCTCAACAGGATCATAAGTGAGACATCGGCTATTGAGCAGGCAGCGTTAAGTCGGTCATTGGGTTTAGTTTTTGTAAAAGTGGTTATAGTCTAGGTTTTAAAAATACCCAGTTCTCTATAACCTAGGCTCTGATGCCAATCTGTAACACCCCCAAAAATGACTCAGCGGAAGCATACAAGTATTGGGTGCTACTAAATTGGTATCACAACATAAGCATAGAACAATTGGTTTTTCATAAATAAACTTTTATTTATTCTTTAAAACAATGTTTACATTATTGATTAGTGCGGAAAATGACCCATTATAAATAAGTGGTCCCAATACATAAATCAGAGTCGTCTATGACCATGCCATGCCTTTGCCTTGCGCCTCCAAAGATATGCTATCACCTCAAAACCTGAAGACACATGCTAAAAGGGGTCAACTTACGCTGGTGAGTTCATAGATTTATTTAAAAAGGGATTTCAGTTACCTTGTTCCAAATTTGGTTTTTGATGATCATTACGTCTTGCATAATGTCATAAAGTTTATGGTTTCCATTCATAAAAGGATTTCATAAAAGATATTTCATTAGTGGACCATAAGTAGGGTATATGTACATTACAACGAATATAATGTCATATATATTTTTAAGTCTATTACGCTAGCACTAAGTTCATGCATGAAAGCTACGACATTCATGTATGCACAAGGAAGTGATACAAATAAGGAGCCCATGGCGAGTGTTTATCCCAATACACTCGGTCCCGACATGCTATATGTTTCGTCTTGACCAAGCGGGGTCAACGAACAGGGGAGTCACCCCCATAGATCTATTTATAACATTAGCTTCCAGAAGGAATTGACGGTTCATGAAAAGGGCATTTTGGGATCTAAGGTCTTAGGCTTGCTGCGTAATATTCTAGGTCAATGGTTTTGGTGTGGTCCTTAAAGCATCTAGGTATGATGTATCTTAAAACATATCAATCAAGGGCATAGTATGCATAGAATGCGAGTTTTAGTAATTAAATCATTTAAGTAAAATGAGCATGTATCTCCCCCAAACAGTTATAAAAAGTAAAAGAAGTAGGGCTATGAAACTCACCTTGGCAATGTGCAATATGAAGTCTAAAGGGAATTGAATCAAGGAGTGATAGTGCACGGCTTCCGATTCAAACCTTGACCTAATTATTACGGCATATTTAGTCTTCATGTTTAAGACTCGATAAAGTTTAACTAACTTTATAGATTTTAAATGTTTTGTTGTTGTTGTTGTTGTTGTTTGTGGCATCAAAAACAGTTTACAAAGATTTGGATGGATTTCGGCTCATGAGTGCAAGACATGGAAGGAAGTCTTGAAGAAGGAATTACGACTTTGGTTTAATGGTGACCAAAGGAGAATACTTGAAAGGGTACGCGTAGAAAAGATATCAAGAATGAACAAGACTTAGTTTGATGCTAACAGAAAGCGATGTAGGAAATAATTACATGATTTTTAGACATTAATGGATTTTGTGAACATTATAGACAAAGGTATATATATTTAACTAAGTGTTTATCGTGTATGTATATGAAAATATAGGCTTCAAGGATATATCTCGTTTGTAAACGGTTTATAAGAAAATAGTTTACCTCGGGTGTATTGGGATTTATTGACAAAATACCATGTACCTTGATGAATGTCATGAATCATTTGATATACAACTATCATCCAATTTGACTTATATATCTAGTCTTTCCATTGTTAAAAACCAAGGATTTTTAGATTCCTTGCACCAATGTCACGTTTATATATTATACGTCGTGTCAAAAGGTTTATGTCTTATATCAAACGTTGGGGATAAATGAGTCGAGACGAGAATAATTCGAGTGAAACAGGATGGGAATGAGTCGTGGCTTACTAGAGTCGACACGAAAACCGAATGTACCCATTGTGGGTTGTCGCAAACAAACGCGTCCTGGTGGCTTTGAACAAAAAAAAAACAAACGGACCTTAACTGAAATCACATGGGCTTGCAGCCCATGCTGTCAATCAAACTCTCCATGTTGGACTGGATCAGGCCCAAATAACCATAACACATGCTATTTTAACCTTTTGAAGTGATGTTGTTTTGACACCAGGGATTTAACTAACGCAAGGGGGTATCAAAACTTCAAATAAATTTTGATGCAATGAGCTCAAAAGAAAATGTATATATAAGCTGGGAAACGCAACTCCTTTAACACAGAGCGCACGACACACACAATCGATTTCCTAGTATGCCGAAATAACAATCGTGACAATTTTAACCACCAGGGATCGAAATATAGTGCAAATATATATCTTAAGAAGGAAAGATAAGGATAGTGGCCAATGCTAGCTTCGTGTCTATCGAGTACAACTTCGATCAATTAGACTTGACAATAAAATTACCCCTACGGGTTTATGTTGGTTGTCGAGTCATTACAACAAACGAAACATTACCACTTCTCAGTGAGTCTAATTGCCGTCAAGCTGCTACCCCTATGGTGTTTCTCTTGTACTCGAGGCATAACACACACACTGAGGTACTCTTTCGTTTCAAGAATCAAGGCTAAATGATCTCAACAAGTTTTGACCAAACTACTCAAATGACCTATGTGGGTTGTTTTACAAACTGAAATTACAACTGACATACACCCTTCGTGGGTGGTGTCACTGGATCGAATAGGGGGTCAAGATGACACTACCCTCACAGGTTTTACCTCAACTGAACATCATGCTTATAATGTCAGAATTCAGCCATGAAGAGCCGAGACAAAAAATGACGAAAACAAGTAAACAAATGAATGAGCCGAAACTGATAAGTAGTCGAGAATAGCCAATACAATTTTTAAAGGGTATGATTTCTTAGTTTTTACCACATTTTAAGTCTTGATTTTTACTTGTATTACCATACTTAACAAACAACAACAACATTCAACATCCAACATAATTATCATCATTAACTTCTGGTTTTCGGTATATCATTCGAATGAAGAAGAAATATAAAAACATGAAAAATATACTTAACATAAAAATCTTAATCACAAAATATAAACATCCTTACAATGATGGTTCGGACTAAAGAGAGACCCGAATGAGACCCGATAGTATATCCGAACAATACTTGAGCGATGACCCAATTAACACTTCGATTCGGATTAAATAACACTCTAGTTAGCTAAGCCCTATATCAATTTCGAAAAACCCTTTGGTTCATGAAACCCTAATTTTGTTTTTTATAATCGTGTGAGGATGTGAGGAGACTGAACCAAAGATCATTCCTATTTATAGAAGAAAAACTTGGTATACTTGGACTCTTCTTTCTTGGTCTTCAATTGGATGAGGTTTATTCTCAGCTTTCATAGCTTTCCTCCATTTTTACCAACATATTCACGTGACTACGCCTAGAGAGGAGGGAGGCTAAGTCATGGGGATTGAAAGAGAGTGTTATTTGAAAGAGGAAAGGAGACATGATACTTTCTGCTTGTCTGCTTTTGGAGGGGGATGAAGGAGACGAGAAAAGGGAAAAAGGGATAGGGTAATAGCAGATATAGATGGAGCGTGGGAGACAGTGTGGAGATGTATGGTGTTTCTTTTCCTGCTTGTGTCGACCAGAAGAAGGGGAAGAGGGAACATATAGAGTAGGCTAGAAATAATAGGAGTTGACCAAGTTTTTATTTTGTTTTATTATACAAAAGAGTATAATCGGTACCCCGTGTTTTGTCGAATCTTCGAGTAAACGTACCTTCCCGGTACCCGAAAGATATAGAAATTATATTTTTAAAAGCGTTTTTGTAAGTGTATATTATTATTATTATTACGTAGAAATTTGGTTATAAATGGTTGCCGTTATTAATTTGGTGTCGGTCTGCGTGCGGTGCCGTGATTTTCTAAATTCATGAGATAACTTCTCGTTTTCTTTCGTAAATTATTAGTGATTGATAAAAAGTGTATTTTTCTCTTATCTCAGTTTTTATTTTTAGTTTTGTATGCTACTGCGCTGCAGTATGCGGTATAACTAATGGTTTAAGCTTATGTATGCTTAAAGTTTAACTTGGAAAATAATAAATTTCACATTTATTATACAGATACTTACTGGACAGGCATCATGTGTGCGATGTCTTATTTTTAAAGAAACGAGATCACCTCTCCTTTTTAAATCTAAATATTGGCAACTGTCATAAAATAACCGATTTGAATTTTCGAACGTAATAAATATTATTATAATAATCCGAAATTTTACGGGTTGTTATATGTACTTTTGACTAAGGTTGGGATAAAAGCATTATCAAAGTTCATTTAATACATCAAAAAGGAGCTAGTCTGGGCACTTAAATCAGAAGATGTGACTATAGCGTTAATTCAGTATTATTTATTTGAGGTTGAAGTGAAATTTCGCAAGTGCGTATACTTAGTATCTGAAGGTATCGGGGATGGTTGGATGAAGATTCTTCGAGATCCTTGTTCGAGCTTTTAACATATACAATGACGAAGACTTGGAAATCTTGTTATTTTTGGGCGATTCTTTCTTTATACTACCACAAAATAACTATCACTTTAAGGAGTTACGTTGTAGTGCTCAGTGTCACACGAAGCTGTGGATTTTCAAGAGGTGATGTACGTCTTATACTTGATGGTTGGTTGGGGGAAGAGTATAGAGTACTTAGGGATTCAAAGTTGCATGAACTCTCTGCACTGCTCTTAGTCACACATTTGTGCAAGTTTAAGTCACAAGTTCGGGTTATTTTACTTCAGTGTCAAATTCATCATATTGGGTTTTCTCCGTTACCTGTCACGACAAAGAGCCGACTGAATGATAATGGAGATTGGTAACAAGTTAGCCAAGAGATGTAGAAAAGAGAGAGATGACGTTTGAATACTTCAGTTCAAGCCTCATTCCTTAAAGAAAAGAAAAGTGTACACTTCAGTGCGCTTTATCTTCGAAAGAAGAGAAATCTTCTTGTTTATGACCATTCTCATCCACAAGCTTCATGATTTTTCCATGCGCGCTCAGTCATCAAGTGTGTGGAAAACTAGAAGGGGGGGGGGGGGTTGAATAGGTTTACCAATTAAAACTTCATTTTAATCTATTTAGATCGACTTATGTCAATCTATTTGGATGTGTATGTTGGATGTTGATGAACAAACATATAAAGGTAAGTAATGAAAAGATAAGAGTAAGAAGCACAAAACCACAACGCAAGTATTTATAGTGGTTCGGCTACAAGGTCACCTTCCTTGCCCTACTCCACTCCCCGAGTCACCTACTCGAGAGTTCGTAATCACTACACCAGTCTCCTTATGGCGGAGAAGCCTTCACAACCTCCCCTACTCTTTTTCCGGTACTAGGCTAACCACCGGGTTCTTTCACTCCAAGGTGAACCACACCTACACAACGTCGCCTACCCTTTATAAGGTACTAGGCTAAGTACCTAGTTCTTTCACACCTTAGGTGAACTACACCTTCACAACGTCGCCTACCCTTTATAAGGTACATGGCTAAGTACCTAGTTCTTTCACACCTTAGGTGAACTACACCTTCACAACGTCGCCTACCCTTTATTAGGTACTAGGCTAAGCACCTAGTTCCATTGCAATGGAGGAACTACTACCACACTACACCAACGACTAATCCCAAAGGAGATCTACTCCTTTACAACATCATCAAGGATATCAATATCCTTGGATCTAATACTAGTCTATCTTGTACATCGAAACACCATATCGAATGTACATCTAAGGCACCTTTCACTAATGCCTTTGACTAGATCTACAAGTCACCTTTCACTAATGTCTTGTGTCTTCACTTCTAAGCACCTTTCACTAATGCTTCTTTGTCTTGACTTCTAAGCACCTTTCACTAATGCTTCATTGTCTTGACTTCCAAGCACCTACCACAAGTGCTTTATCTTATAGACGATAGATACCCTTCACTAATATCTTCGTCTTGACTCTTGAGACATCTTTCACTAATGTCTTCAACACTACACTTCTTTGTAGAAAGAAAGGAATCATCAACAAGAAGACTTCAGTAGCCTTGATGATGAGGAAGCATGGCAACTCATGGACTTGAGCTTGCTCGACTTCAAAGGTGGTGATCTTGCCTTTAAGAGGAACCTAAGAGATCACACAAAAACAAAAATACAAACATAGATCTCTTGGATCTAAGGTTAGTGAGATTTAACTCAGGGGAAAGTGTGTTAGAAAGGGATTGAAAAGGAGGTTGGTAATAATGAAGAAATGGCTCACTATTTATAGAGGAAAAATCCTCTGTTCCCGGATCCCTACCACAAGGGATCCGCTAGCACAAAGCTAGGGATCCGTGGTACGCTCCTCTTTGCCCATGGGTATTTTTGGATATGGGTCATGGGTCATGGGTTATGGGTTGATCCATGGTTTTCTTTCTAGGTACAATGTATCTTAAGGATACAATGAACTTGGTTAAGTGGTATATATAAAACCATGGGTTGTGGGTCAAAAACCATTTGCTAGTATTTACCCATTTAGTATATACTTTTATTTACCCATTTTATCATATACTTAGTTTTTACCCATTTTAGTATACTTAGTTTAAGTATATGTTTAACCCAATATGTAAACACTAGTTGTTGTACATATGTATCTAAATCATAAAATCACTTATACTTGTCTTAGTGTTTTATGTGAAAGCGTAAGTGTGTTAGAAAACTATTAGTCCCAACCATTTACGTATTTTGTTTGTTTCGTTAAAAGGATTTTACTTTTGTTATCGACAAAACATTAGAAGATCGTAAAATATAAATAAACGTTTTTACGGCTTATTTGTATTAACAATCTCCCCCTTTTTGTTGATGACAAAACATAAAATTATTTTAAGGAAAAATCTAAAATTCGTAAAAATTTGAATTTGTAGTTTTTACTTTCTTCTCCCCCTTTTGTCGAAACAAAAAGTGTTTGAAGGAAGGCAACACATTGTTTTTAAGAAAAACATGTGAAAGAAAAAGTAAAAAGAAATAGAGAGCAAAATAACGGGAAAGGATCTCGTCTTTTACTCCCCCTTGACGAGTCCATCCCTATGTAAGGGCGTCAAGTAAATGATACTAATCTAGTTTGTTTGCAAATAAGTTTGCAAAAGATATCGTCTACGAGACGAATGTGCTCCCCCTTCATTATTGCAAAGGGATGTCACGAAATGTAAACCTAGTATTGCAAGTAAGTTGCAATGTATTGCTTTGACATAAAGCTCCCCCTAGCTTTAGGATGTCAAAGTATTCATATGTAAATTGAATAACTACAAAACAAAGGTTAGAAATCAAGTATAATTCACAATTTCCTGCAAATGTGATTCAAGTTAGTAGAAAGAAATATTTCTGTCTCACGGATCACACGGTTCCCTCCTAGTAGGGATCCGTCTAGACAAATCTGAGGGATCCGTCTGGCTGATGAATAAAGTCAGCAAAGATTGGTATAACAAGAAATGTTAATACCGAAAAGAGATATGGATTATATAGTATACTCATATACTTAGAAATATAGCAAGTAGCATGTAATTCCATTTAATAAACAAGAGTTATGATATACATGACTTGAAAAACAAGAAAATAGACAATACATGACTAGGAATTTCTAGATCACCTAACGCTTGAAGCTAAGACACCACTATAATCTTCTAGCTCAAGTTTTGTTTAGGTTTAATCTCGTCGAAACGTTCGAGGAGATGATAGAACATGAAACGTTGGTCTTCTCGTACTTCATGTATCAAACTTTCAACACGTTGACAATGATAGCAATCTTTGTCATGGCTAGGTAGTGGTGGTGGATGAAATGAAATGGCTTGATTCGAAGGATCAAGTGAAGCGGCTTGTGGAGCTTCAAACGATGGAGGGATTGGTGGAGGTGCATTTAAGAATGACTCAACCAAGAATGATGGTGGTGGTAGAGAAGTGTCAACTTCCATATGGTCGGGTGGTTGACTTTGATGATTTGTCATAATCCAAATGGGATTATATGATGAAAACGCCGAGAAGGAAGCCGGAGCAAGTGTTGATTCAACACCTTGATTTTGAACCATTATTCCTCCTAATGAGGAGAATGTTGTCGGTGGAAGCGGATGAGATGGCCTAGGAGGCAAGTCCTCTAAATTGTAGAGGTGTGGTGATGATAGTGGGGATGTAAATGAAATAGCTCTAGGAACCAATGGTGATGGTTTGGTGGAGAAGTCCTCTAAATTGTAGAGGTGTGGTGATGATAGTGGGGATGTAAATGAAATAGCTCTAGGAACCAATGGTGATGGTTTGGTGGAGATGATATTGTTTGGCCTAGGAGGTATGGTGGTGTTTGGCAAAGGTAGTTTTGTGGGTACTATCCTTTTAGGAATTGGTTTGATTGGATGATGAAGGATTCTATCATTTGTTGGCTTGACCGGAGATGATTCGGTTGAAGAAATTTCGTGTTTAACACGAGATCTTTTCATGGGTGGTTCTTTGGTGGATAAGTAACTAGTTGGGGTTTTACTCATGATGAGATGATTTCAAGAGCTTGCAAGAGCTGAAAGTTAGGATGAGAGTGATGACTATGGAGGTCCTAACAAGGTGGTTTATAAACTAAGAGATTTGGCAAGTGCATTTAAGCCTTAAGCCACTAGAATTCATTGAAATGTGATGATTGACATACACAAGAGTCAACTTCAGAGGTTGCACTGATCAAGGAACTCATTTAAGATGAGATGGAGTGTTTGAGTTAGGAAGATAAGTTGAAATGATTGTTTTTGCAAGATTTGACATAAACTGTCATCCGGATCCCACGGTTCCATCCTCAGAGGGATCCGTCTAGGCTAATCCTAGGGATCCGGCTCTCAGCAGCTATGAAAGAGTGGAAATGATGTTTCTAAGATCTAAGACCTATATCATCTTGAGTGTTTCAGTCCTCCTAAGTGTTTTAAATGAAGGGATGCTTGAGTACTTGAAGGTAATGAATGATGTAGCTAATGATTGCTATTTATGGAATGATTTGGAACTTTTCAAGAGTACCAATGGATGAGCAAGGATGACACTAAAGATTTGGAGTGTCAATTGAAGCTAAATGATCCTAGAGATCAGGTTGTGTCTTAGGATAGTGTTTTGGAAAATATCCTAGAAGCTTTGAGATGAGAAAACTAGATTTTGATCAACTTTGATCAATTTTGAGGTGAGGATGATTTATGATCAATTTTGCCATAATCGAGAGATTTCTAAGACTAGATGTGAGGGATCAAGTAGAAAATGAAGTGTGAGTTTAAGAGCGGAAGAGGAGTGGATTAAGGACCAAACGGTAGATTTACAATTGTCTTAGAATGTGATCTAGGTGAGTTATGTATGAGTAGGAAAGATCAACCTATCTTGATAAGGACTTAATTTTGTCTTAAGGCACTATGCTTAGCTTAGTGTGTGAGGTGTTCTAAGGATATGTTTGAAATATAATGCTTGCAATTGCATTTTCTGTTTGCCAGATCCCACAGTTCCCTAAGTGTAGGGATCCGTCTAGCACAACCTTTTGGATCCGCCCATCTGCTCAGCAGAACCTTTACTAAAGGTATGCAATGATCTTGACAATGCATTATATCTCAAGGATAGTCTAAAAAGAGTTCTAATACTAAGATATCAAATGTAAGATGTTTTATTTCATGAAAGAAATTGGATTACATTGATAAAGCACGAGTACAAGAGAATTGATCCTATTTTAGAATACTACTAGTTTCCTTGAGTGTTTTCGCTAGGAGGATCATTATGTGATTGATGAGTGTTTGGTGGAATCAAGAATGAAGAAAGTCTTCATGAGGGATATGTTTAGCGGTTCCATCATCTTGTTCACAAGTACGTACAACAGACATTGAAATTGAGGATGAAAGTGCATAACATTATGATAGAGGCGTGTCAAGAACATTCCATAAGGGATGAGTTTATTCTTGGAGCCTTGAAGATTTGCAATTCGCCTTGCGAGGAAGTAGGCGAGATTGTATGGTTGTTGTGTTAGCAAACAGTACAACATGTGAGCACAACAAGCAGGAAGGATTTCTCGATTTCCCCTAAGACTCCAAACATTTTCACATTGGATAAGTGCAAGAGGCTTGTAATATTCTCGGATATCCCTTGTAAAGATAATGTTTGGATCGGAGTAATATGGTTGAGGTTTGCATATTATGCGATTTAAATCTTCCGGAGAGGGTATGTGTGAACAATATGGACTATTTTCTTCACGAAAGTTGAAGAGAGAATCAAGAGACCAATCTTCGGTGAAGGCACATTGTCCATGATTTGGAATCCGGAGGATGTGAGCAAAATGCCCAAGGGTTAGAGTGAACTTTTGGTTTTTGATATAAAACCAAAGAGATAGAGAGCGATCCTCGTTACGAACGAGTTCGACTTGACGGAAGAATTCCATTATGAACCTTGGACATATCTTCTCGTTGATTTCAAGAAGACATTCTAGTCCTATGGCTCGGAAGGAGGTATTGATTCCTTCTTCGAATTGTAGAGAGGTGTCTACAATACGTCCTTCATGGAAGTGACGGTTTTCGAGATTATTGAACCCACGGACATGATTGCCAGGTGTGTTGGGTTCGAGAGAGATGTTCGGAGTGTAGACGCTAGTGAGTGAAAAATCAAACTCATATTCATGCGTCATAGTTGAACCTATAGGAATGACAAGTTAATAAAGGAGATGTTTGTGGTCAACTTATGATAATCTAATGTTTTTACTAGATTTTTATTAACAATGGTTTTTTTTAACAATCAATGACATTTAACTAAAGTTTTTGACTTTCTAGTGGATTATTATGTTTAGAAAGATAGTGGTTTTTAATCTTGCATGAAAACTGTTTTCCAGTAATACGGATCCCACGGTTCCTTTACAAAAGGGATCCGGCTAGTATATCCTCCGGGATCCGTGGATCTGTAGTAACAGAAACAGTTTTGATAAAGAAGTAGGTTTTACAGTTTTATACCACGAAATATGTTTTATCCTACATTTTCTTTTAGCATGCACACATGACTTCTAATGTATCACGAAAGAAAATAAAACATATAAATCAAAAGAAATGACAAACACATTATGATAATAATAACCTAGATAAACTAGATCATTAGTAATATTGCATTTCAATACTAAGGATGATACAAAGGATTGGGTATATGATCCCAATGTAGATTAACAACACAAAGTAAATGTCTCCGTATGTGAACTTCATCATAGGGAACACAAGTGCGATGAGTGTTAGGGCGATGAGCACGAGTGCGATGTAAACCATGTTGATGACGGATCTTCTTGGTTTCGGATGAGATGAAATGAGGAGGAAGATGAAGTTTTTGAATGAGAGGGAATTTTTGAAATTGGGAAATTTGAAAAAGTGAGGATTGGATAAAGTGGGCGTCGAGTGGGATTATTAATAGGGAAGGAGGAATTTTAGAAATTCGTGTTTTTTGTTTTATTATAGGATTAAAAGAAATAAAACATAAGTTTTATATACCACGATTATAGACGAGAAATAGGACACATATGTGAGAAAAAAGGCTTCCTAATGAAGCTTCATGTAAAACATGTAATTGCACAAAAGATAATCGTATAAATACCTAAATAGGCATACTTAATTATCAAGCAAAATAAAAAGAAAATCATACCTCTAGCGTACTTAGGAATGTCTTTACAAATGACATAACAAATGTCACTTAGACGATTCCCGCACCTTTGCGATTAAGATACCTTCTTAAGGAAGGTATTCTTGTTACCAAGCTACTCCTAAAGCTTGGTGGGTATGAGCTTTGACTAATCAACATGACAAGGAAGATTAGTGCAATTAAATGAAAAAGTAAAAAGAAAAATGTGGTTATCAACTTCAACATCCAAACATATAGTTTTGAAAAACATGGTGTTTGATTTTATGAAAAACCTTCTTTGTAGTTTTCAATTAACCATGGATCGTATCAAGTTTTTAAAGTACAATATACTTCAAGAAACTTGGTAACGAAGCTCTGATACCAATTGTGGAAAACTAGAAGGGGGGGTTGAATAGTTTTACCAATTAAAACTTCATTTTAATCTATTTAGATCGACTTATGTCAATCTATTTGGATGTGTGTGTTGGATGTTGATGAACAAACATATAAAGGTAAGTAATGAAAAGATAAGAGTAAGAAGCACAAAACCACAACGCAAGTATTTATAGTGGTTCGGCTACAAGGTCACCTTCCTTGCCCTACTCCACTCCCTGAGTCACCTACTCGAGAGTTCGTAATCACTGCACCAGTCTCCTTATGGCGGAGAAGCCTTCACAACGTCGCCTACTCTTTTTCCGGTACTAGGCTAACCACCGGGTTCTTTCACTCCAAGGTGAACCACACCTACACAACGTCGCCTACCCTTTATAAGGTACTAGGCTAAGTACCTAGTTCTTTCACACCTTAGGTGAACTACACCTTCACAATGTCGCCTACCCTTTATAAGGTACATGGCTAAGTACCTAGTTCTTTCACACCTTAGGTGAACTACACCTTCACAACGTCGCCTACCCTTTATTAGGTACTAGGCTAAGCACCTAGTTCCATTGCAATGGAGGAACTACTACCACACTACACCAACGACTAATCCCAAAGGAGATCTACTCCTTTACAACATCATCAAGGATATCAATATCCTTGGATCTAATACTAGTCTATCTTGTACATCGAAACACCATATCGAATGTACATCTAAGGCACCTTTCACTAATGCCTTTGACTAGATCTACAAGACACCTTTCACTAATGTCTTGTGTCTTCACTTCTAAGCACCTTTCACTAATGCTTCTTTGTCTTGACTTCTAAGCACCTTTCACTAATGCTTCTTTGTCTTGACTTCCAAGCACCTACCACAAGTGCTTTATCTTATAGACGATAGATACCCTTCACTAATATCTTCGTCTTGACTCTTGAGACATCTTTCACTAATGTCTTCAACACTACACTTCTTTGTAGAAAGAAAGGAATCATCAACAAGAAGACTTCAGTAGCCTTGATGATGAGGAAGCATGGCAACTCATGGACTTGAGCTTGCTCGACTTCAAAGGTGGTGATCTTGCCTTTAAGAGGAACCTAAGAGATCACACAAAAACAAAAATACAAACATAGATCTCTTGGATCTAAGGTTAGTGAGATTTAACTCAGGGGGGAAAGTGTGTTAGAAAGGGATTGAAAAGGGGTTGGTAATAATGAAGAAATGGCTCACTATTTATAGAGGAAAAATCCTACTGTTCCCCGGATCCCACGGATCCCTACCACAAGGGATCCGGCTAGCACAAAGCTAGGGATCCGTGGTACGCTCCTCTTTGCCCATGGGTATTTTTGGATATGGGTCATGGGTCATGGGTTATGGGTTGATCCATGGTTTTCTTTCTAGGTACAATGTATCTTAAGGATACAATGAACTTGGTTAAGTGGTATATATAAAACCATGGGTTATGGGTCAAAAACCATTTTCTAGTATTTACCCATTTAGTATATACTTTTATTTACCCATTTTAGCATATACTTAGTTTTTACCCATTTTAGTATACTTAGTTTAAGTATATGTTTAACCCAATATGTAAACACTAGTTGTTGTACATATGTATCTAAATCATAAAATCACTTATACTTGTCTTAGTGTTTTATTTTGTTTGTTTTGTTAAAATGATTTTACTTTTGTTATCGACAAAACATTAGAAGATCGTGAAATATAAATAAACTTTTTTACGGCTTATTTGTATTAACAAAGTGGATCTATTTACCATTGATTGTATTCGTATTTCACTTGCTCCATTAAACTTGGCCATGGCGACATCATATGCAACTTTTTGTGGGGGAGAAGTGTGAATAAACTATATCGTGATGATTTCACTTATTCAAGTGGATCTATTTACCATTGACTGTATTCTTATTTCACTTGCTCAATCAAAATTGGCAATGGTGACATCATATCCAACTTTTGCGGGGGAGAAGTGTGAATAAACTACATCGTGGTGATTTTACTTGTTAAATCAAGAATGGAAACTTTTTATGCAATTCTTGAGGGGGAGAAGGGTGAATATACTGAAGGTTGATTGATATTTGAGAATAAATGGTCATACGGCTCTAAACTCATGTAAGAATCGAGCTTCTTCTTAATCGGGTTATCTTTGCATGTAGTCTCTTCTAAGAATCGTTGGTTGACATCTTCTCATGGGCTGATGTGATTGATAACAAAGTGCTTCCAGTTAATACTTCACGTACACATCATCATCATGATTCCGATCAATCAGAATCATCAGGGGAGAGAGAATGTGTACACCAAGGACTCATAGCAAGTTTACCTGATCAGGTTTAATGACTTATAAAGTGATTTGTGTCGAAAATTGGTTGATTATGTATCTCTTCGTGTCTTATTCTCCGTACTTCTACATTATACACCTTCACATATCTCGGGCAACAATTTGAAGATTATTAGTGTTCCAACTAGTTAGTTTGGTGTTACCATTTAGTGTGTTCGTTACGGGCTAATTTGTGTACTCCTTGATGAATATATTTCTGTTATTTTTTGATGTGAGGGATATTAGTTAAGGTGATTTGCTATATGTATGTGAATTGGAATGCATTTGGTGAGATGAAGATGTTAATATTCTGTTCCCCAAACGGACAATCTTGAAGAAGGTCGAGTCTACAGTATGTTCTACAATTTTTGCTAAGTGTTAGAAGACAAAAAGACGTCACGCATTTGATTATCTAAAGACTTATTCTTATTCCGGGCATTCATCGAAAAGATTGACAGTTTAGGGGAGAGTATTAATTGAAGGAGAGTGAAAAGTCTGATTTAATCCCTAATTAGATTTGCTCACATTGTTCTTCGGCTAGTTGATTCTCACAAGATTTCAAGTGTTCTTCTCAAAAGGTTTCTTGTATATGGGCTTACAATGTGTTGCTGATTCTAAAGTATCAAAACCAGCAAGGGGGAAGGAGACACACATCTAAAAGCACAGCGAGTACACATGATGAATTTAGTACCTCGACTCGATTGAAGTTATTCCGGGAAGACAAATGTCATAACCATAGAGAAACTCAGTGTTTGACTCATGGATTTTAGTGTTCTTATTCCAACTACGTGGGGGAAGAGATGTTAAAGACAACTTCGGATGATAAAAAGAGGTACACAAGTAGGTGACGGTATATGTGTACTTCGGGTTCTTGAGCTTTATACACAATCATCAAGGAAGATAAATGTGTACATTGTGGTGGTGTTATCAGTTATTCCTTCTTTGGGTATTTGTGTATTCGGGTTCTTGGGCTCTATACAATGAGACTGACTGCATCACTTCAACTACTTGGGGGAAAAGATCTCTTGACACTTTTTGGTATGCATCACTTCGGACTTCAATGGAAAGAAACATGAGAATATATATTCAAGGGTGGGATGATATGTTGCTGTTCTATTTGATGATACCCTGAACGGAGAATCACGATGATCATTCTTAAAAGGAGAAGCAAGATTTATGATAATGGTGTGCTCCTCTTTGCATCTGGCTAAGGCAAGCTTGAAAGATAGCTTTGAATCTGCTCAACATGAAGATTTTAGGTTTGGGGGGAAGCTACCAAAGTCTCACTTTCAGAAGGCTCAATTTCTAATGACAATTCAAGAGCCTCGAAAGGTTTGGTGGTGAAAGTTTAAGAGATGATGACTTATTTCTTCTATAAAGTGTTGTTCGATATCCTTATGTCGGTACTCGTATCGTCATCTTCTTAAACTATATCATCTTCTTTGTATATATTTTTCAAAAACCAAAATATAAAATTATAAAACCAACAAAAAGAAAAGAGAAAAATATAAAATCATCAAAAATTCATAAAAACCAGAAAATTTGAAAATACCAAAAATATTGTTTTCTCAAGACATGTCTTCTGGTATCGATAACATCTACGGTCTTAGAAATTTCATTCAATAATGGCACGGGACTTTAGATGAAGTTCGAGGAGAAGGTGTAAATATTTTTTCAAAACATGTCTCAAACTAAGGTTTGCTATTATTTCAGATATGCAACCCGTTTTTCAAAAACGAAAAGTGCTACACTTAATCGATTTTATTAAATTCGTGCAGTTATCCTAAAATAAAATGAGGAAGGCATGTCGACAAAAAGACAACTATTCCTACACAAATGTTTTTCTTTCTAAAATTCTTTAGAAAAATATTTGTTTCTCAAAAAATGGTGGAAAATGAGTTGCTTGAAAATCAATCAGACTTGGAGTTTTCATAAATTTGGAAACTCAATCAATCACTTCAGCGATTTTAAACTTTTCATAAAATGAGTCATTGATTAAGAGGGAGAATGTTTCAAACTTATATCATCTAACGGGTTTATTTAAGCATCCTATATACTTAACTGAAAAAGGTGTTTGCCAACTTTGAATGGCTAGGAGCCTAGGATGTGATTGTTAGGATTAGATGATTTGAGTTTTATGTTCACACATAATCCTTATGCCTTTATGATGTGATTGAATGATTTTCTATGTTGTATTGACTTTTATTAGTCGATTGTTGTTTGGGTGTTGTCGACCACCATATATCTGTATGTATGTCTATGTGTTGACTAACGTATGCAGATAACATTGTCTATAAGAATGTTCCCGCTCTGGCTACCACAAAAGTGTATTATTGGGTGCCGATTGGAAAGGGCAACTATATCTTGGGTCGACAAAAGAAGAAACGGAACTTAATCAGTTCTCAGTGGATATTTTGTATGATATATACAACCTGAGAGGTCTCACTGCATCAACAGATGGTTTCTTCCATCCTTACAGCAACAACTGAAGCAGCTTCTACACCACCTAATGTAAGTTTGTGCAGGTCAAGTAGTGGATGATACCATGTTTGAAATTCTCATGGTGGAAAAATATGTTTGAAAATAAATCAGACTTAAATTTTTGAAAATCAATCGGACTCAAATTTTCATAAATGTTATCACTCAATCTATGACTTGTGTCATCGATTGAGGGGGAGAGTGATTTCAAAGTATCATATTTTCAAACAATATTTCTTCAAATGGACTCATTAGATGTATTTTTGTCCCTTCCGTTTGTACGATATAAAGTGGTGATCTAAAAATTTAATGTTATCATACCTGACACAAACAATCTTTAATGTCAAAAACTGTTCCTTATTAGTTAATTTCAAAATTAAATCAAGCCACGTCTTTCCCCAAAATTTTCTAAATTATTTAAATCAATTGGGATCACAAATGTCAAAAGGTTTGAAATTTTTGATCGGGGGAGAGATCGTGATTTAAATCTCAAATCTGTTTAAATGGTGATTGTTTCAGAATTTTAAAAGCACTCCTTCCTCCATGTGCTAAACGATTTCAAGATCTCGATGCACATGTTGAGGGGGAGCATTTATCCAAAAACCAGAAGAGAATTTAAACTAGGGTCAATTGCATATATACCCACTAAAACTTGCATATTTGCATATATACCCAAAAATGCAATAAAAACTTGTATTATGGGGAAATATGCAAGTTTTTAAGTTTTAGTGGGTATATATGCAATTCCCCCTTTAAACTAGGCCACATTTTCTCCCATGTTTTCTAAACCTATTTAAATCACTTGGGATCCAAAATCTCAAAGGGCTTGATATTTTTGATCGAGGGAGAGAATGTGATTTAAATATGAAATAATCTGATAAAAGGTGATTGTTTTATATCAAAGTGCAGGTTCTCTCTAATATGTGCTAAACATTTTCATTAATTGATGCACATATTGAGGGGGAGCATTTCAAAAGAAAATAAACAATCAAGGTACAAAGGCTTTTATGTTTTAACATAAGTGCCTTGATTGATTTTGAAATGGTTTCTCTATGGCAAGTATGATCGTGGAAGTACTTTAAAGACCTCCTTCCTCTATGTGCTAAATGATTTAAAATATACAACGCACATATTGAGAGGGAGCATTTACCAAAAAATCAAAAGGCTTTTTTAATGAAATTGTGATCAAGAAAAAAACTTCAAAGTCCTCTTTCCTCCATGTGCTTACAATTTCAAAATCACGTAGCACATGTTGAGGGGGAGCATTTATAAAATGATCAAAACAATTAAGGTACAAAATACTTTGATATTATATTACAAGTACCTTGATTGATTTTCCTAATTATTTTTCAATTGGTTTCAAGGAGGAAAGAACTATACCACAAGACTGACCATTTTACTTTATGCATTGGAGTTATAAGGATGATAAGGTTAGGTATTCGTTCCCACAATCCCGCCAGAGCCGATGGGATCTACCCAGGGATAATCCACTAGATAGTGTAGAAGTCCTTAGGTATGATGAAAAAAAAGGACTAAAAGTGAGAATATGGGAAAAGTGCCGACTGAGATAGAGCTAGAACTGGAATAAACCCAACAAGGTTCTAGTAATGAAGTCTCGGTAAGTACTGAAGGGGTTGAAGAATGAAAAATAAATGAAAAGTGAAAGGGTGAAAAGAAATAGCCCTCCAATAATTCAACCTTAGGGCAGAAACCGGGTTCAATACATATGATACTGGTGGTTACTAAGGTAACTCCGGTATTGAAGACAAGACGTCATGGACCCACCAGTGACGCACTGCACTAAACTTTCCAAGCTACTCAAGTTCTCTTAAAAGAACTTGTTTCATTCTCACGGGGAACCTACATAATCTATCGACTTTATCTTAGAGATGGTTGATACTGAATAAGGAGACCCTCTCCCTAGTCTCCGAATAGAAAACCAAAGCATACTATTGAGTCTAGAGCCAACAGATCATCCACAAGAAATCTTACTAGGATACATAATTAATGAAGACTTGCTGTTTCACACAATGTGAAAAGTGAGAATATATATTGTGAGTCCTACGCATTATCCTTGTGGTATTGCCAGAACATCCGAGTGATATGTAAAGTATTCACGATGAAGATGGAAATCCTTCTAGAGCCAACATCAAACAAGCTCTTGGTGGGTGACATGTGAGTATCTTCAAGAATCAAACTTGTGACAACTGGATAGAAATAATGGGGCAATTCACTCTTGAATCTACCTTGGTCCAGGAAATGAATTAACGAATGCTTTTGAAAAACCTTTCGATGTGCTCTACAATTCTTTTCTCGTTGCACATCGACTGAGCGTTATTTTCTCAAACAAAAGTGTTTATGATTGAAAATTGATCTTTCTCATAAAATCTTCATCGTATTGCAAAACTCTCTTTTTCTTAAGCAATACGCGATTGGTTTTCAAATCAATTTTTCATCAATCAGTGAATCTCAATTCGCTGGTTCACTCACTCCGTGTTGTCTACTTTGGGACGCTCCGGTTTGAGAACGGCTAGAGCAAGCTGCGAAACCCTGTCAAAGAGATTCTTAGGAATTCTACCTGATCACAGGAAGTATTTATACTGCTCAATGGAGAACCGTGGTTCTTGCAAACCTATTCAACGAAAGTGAACAAAGACACTTTCGTGTGTTTTATTGCTAACTGTTGTTTGCAGGAATATTTGATGGTTGCAGCTGATCGATATTAAGAAGTCAATTTATTACCGCATGCTCACGGCACACACACTTAATTGAAGAAAATCATGACAATCAAAGACATACAACAATGCTTCCGCTACTCTGATGAAAATATGTCATGATCCAGAAAGTGTAAGCATGTTGGTCCAAAAGTCACAACATCACATGAAGGCGATACAACAATGGGTGATCCAGAGATTTGCTGTGGCGGATGATCTCAAAGAAAGCTCAGGGATTACCAAGTCGTGGATCAGTTCAAAGACCTCCACTGAAAGTACAAAGTATGCAGACTTTTAAGAATCACTGCTAAAGCACAAAGATTGCGGAAATTGAAGAATTGAAGTCTACAAGCTCAAGCATGAAGTTAAAGATAGAATGCTAGGATTCAAAATGTAATTCATGGGGTGACCTCCCTTAAGGGGAGATTGTTGGGATTTAGAAAATCCATGTTGAAGAGTCGGTCACCCCAACTATAGTTTAGCATATCTTAGCTTGTAGACATTTTGTTATTTGTTAGTTAGTTAGTTAGTTTAGCAACACCGTGGAGGACGGACGGGTCTTTACCCACTGTATGCCTGATCCACAGTCCATAAGGGACGTGTAGTATGTAACTATAAATACCCCTTCCCTCTAAGGGAAGGGGGCTGCTTTTCAATCTAACCTTTCATTTTTCTTTTACTTTCTCTCTCTAGAAAACACCCTCTCTACTCTTTCTCTCTCTAAAATGGCTTACTTGTTCTTTCATCATCCTAGACCACCCGAATCATCAAACAACATAGAATAATGATCCTACATAAATGACCCAAAGCATCCGGTCGTTGTTTTAAAAAAAAAAGAAGTATACGGGAAAAGGTTCAACATTGTAATTGGTAATATAATTAACTATTTGTTTGAAAAGTTTTGAACTCATAGGATACTTGTGCCTAAAATTCCTCTCCGGGTATTTAGGAAGATTCTTTTCATCGCTAAATTAATCTTTCAAAAATCGTTTTTACCCAACCTTTCGTTCACGTGGTATGTTTGTCCTTGTGTGAGGACCTGAACTCTCGGCTTGATGATTACCCAAAGCTTGAAATTTTCATAAGCTTGAAAAATCCGCTTAAACTTACTCATATTGTCTTAAAAGTAAACATCGTAATAATCATAGCTGGGATCCATAACATTTTTTTGAAGGTAATAAAAGAGAAGTATCGTTGGGATGTTTGTGTAGAAGTGTGTGTAAAAATTAGAAGATTTAAAAGATATTTAAAGGATTATTATAGGATAAAAGGTAGGTAAAATATAATGAGTTTTTTTTTTTTTTTTTTTTTCTAAAAAGAAAAAATAAAAAAGGTAGTAGACTGTAGACATGATTCCAACTCCCAATAATATCGTTGCAAACTAAAAAAAAAAGAACATATAACCTGGGCTAATGGGTACGACGTGAAGCCATATCGTTGGGATGTTTGTGTAGAAGTGTGTGTAAAAATTAGAAGATTTAAAAGATATTTAAAGGATTATTATAGGATAAAAGGTAGGTAAAATATAATGAGTTTTTTTTTTTTTTTTTTTTTTTTTTTTTTTTTTTTTTTTTTTCTAAAAATAAAAAATAAAAAAAGGTAGTAGACTGTAGACATGATTCCAACTCCCAATAATATCGTTGCAAACTAAAAAAAAGAACATATAACCTGGGCTAATGGGTACGACGTGAAGCCATATGATGCGAGTGCCGGTGTTGTGTCGCATTATACGTCAGTGTTAGAGAGCATCAACCAGCCTTATAACGCACCATGCTCTAATAACATAAGGCTAAACACAGCGGTCGGTCGTGACCATCAGCCGACTGATCGGTCATCCACTGTGGAGGCTTTGTCTTACTCGGTCGTCGAGCAAAGAATACACCAACTTGGTCGGATTCTCGATTGGGTTTAATGCACACAAAATACCCCCCCCCCTTTTTTTTAATGATGTGAAACGGGGGTTGAAGATGATGACTTTTAAGTCATATACAGTTTACACCCTTGATCTTTTAACATTTACAAATTTGTCTTTGTCTTATAGGTTTTGTTAAAAAAAATAAAATAACTTGCTCGTCACTGTGGCAACTTGGTCGTCGTCAGGTCGCCGAAGAGAGAAATTTGATGTGACAAGGTTGTGGCAGGTCACCACTGTGTTTAGCCTAAGATGCTATGAAAGGTTGTGCAAGGACTATGGTGACTTATACAAATGGTCCCTAGAGGATGTAACAACTGCATGTTAAGTCCTTTGGTAAAATAATTGACTGTGTCAGTTCCTCAATTAATTTTCTTTTTAAAATGAAAAGTGGTCAAAGTCTAAGATTATGATACACGCTGTGGATAGGGTTAAGATCTTCAGAAACTTGTATGCTTCGTTGTTTTTCATGTTTTTAATCTTTCACTATTCACCATTTAAAGAAAAAAAAGAGAGTATCATTTTACACCCTAAAAAAAGCTTAAAAGACAAAACAGTTTGGAAATTCCACATAAACTTTGCTCAGCATTTTCTATTTAAGACATGAAAATTCCATATAAGTTGTGTCACTACAATACAAGTTGGCAAATGCAACAGTCCATCCCCATTCATTTGAATTTTTCGTCGCAAATCCATTGAAAAGTTTGAAATTTTTTGAAAATTTGCACTAGCATTGCTATGAAACATACAAAACAAAATATTATGCTACCATTTGTCAAAGGCATTGCTAATTAATTGGAAATCCGTTGCAAAATGGTTGAATCTATGCAACGAATATTTACCATTGC
Organism: Chrysanthemum makinoi; assembly: GCA_910596185.1. Taxonomy (NCBI): domain Eukaryota; kingdom Viridiplantae; phylum Streptophyta; class Magnoliopsida; order Asterales; family Asteraceae; genus Chrysanthemum; species Chrysanthemum makinoi. The sequence goes on from OU343217.1 coordinate 79,731,690, forward strand.
AAATTTCTTTTGCATTAGCTTGTTTGTGTAGTAGCGTGCTTAAATCAAATACTTGTTTTAATATATAAATACGTATTACGTTTTAAACTTTTCTGCATGATGCTTTTAAATGAGCCACGAGGCGTATAATATATATGTTGAGATTTTAGAACTAAGTTAACCATTAACCTCTACGAGTACGCAACGAATATGGATCTAGTAATTGCAATTAGGTTAATCATGTAATTAACAAACAATTAATTAATAAAAGGGAAAATAGAAAACCTAACCTTGCTTGGCAATTGAACTTTAGTAACGAACAAGAAAACCAAACGAAACCCGAATATCTAAATTAGATGTCTCTATGAGTATCACATACAAACCCGACAACCGTATACGTTCGATAATGAAGCTAGTCGAGAATGTATTAAAATCAATCAACTTTTTAAACAACTTGAATATAATACGAACTAGAAAATCACCCAAGAAACCAGCTTGCTTTTCGGCCCAAGTAACTTCTGTCCAAGAAACAAAAGTTACAGTCTACCCGATATCGGATAAATAGATCCGATATCCAATACCCTTTGATGTCCAAGATACCCCACGACAAAAAACCAAACATTCTTGTTTCTGCTGCTTTTCAACAAGGAAACCAGGAACAAGAAACTGTTAACAAATTCTAACACTCTTGGATCAAGAACAATGCAAGGTTAGAACTTGAATCAAAACCAATAAACCCTAATAGACTTGATGCGTAAGTCGACTGGAATTTGAAGTGAAAACACTAGATCGGTTTTAGGTTTTAGTTAGGGCAAAATGATATGTCGCATGTTAGGAAGGAACAATGAGTAGGGTGCATTTTTTTTATCGCAGATCCAAACGACCCTTTCAAGGGTTGAGTCTTGGTCGACAAGTAACCAAGCCCAAGCACTCATTCCTGTCTTTGCCCGATCGTTTGGTTGCTCTAGGCCCAAGGCAAAACCAAATCGTCCCAAGTCCATGTCCAAGAACATCCCATGGGTTGAACAATGATCGGGTCAAGTTATTATACATATCGGATATAATATATTCAAGTTATATTTACGTTCGACACGTATACTCGTGTTTATCGTGTGTGCCCCCATAGGCTCACAAACTTTTAGTTGTGTTGTCGTGTTTACAACTCCTACAAACCAACAGCTCCCACTTGGGAGTTGGTGTGTCGAATGGCACACAAAACTAACGACGGAAACGCCTAGCAAACGCTCTCACTCGCTTTTTAACTAAAAGTGTCTAGGAGAATAGTTTCATAAAAGTTTCTCAGTAGCATGGTCATTCAATGTCTTGATTTAATCATCATTTGTTATAGATACCGTTAAACCATGGATAATGGATCTTAAATCATTCCATTTAGTTTAACCATTTAGAATCTCGTTGTAGATTTTAATTCAGATATACCAAATGTAATCAAGAATCATCTTGCATTACCCTTTGGGTCAGGCCAGACAGTTATCTGATTAAATCTGGAGAGGCGCCATGGTACCTTGTTGCACATATCAAGTGGAGTAACAAATCCTTTATTGACTACAAGTGTTGTGGATGCAGCTTCACATCACTCCGAAATATAGCCTTTATAACTACCTTATTTAGATAGTGTTTTGCAGATACTTACAAAAAATGATATCCACACATAACAGAACTTACTTGCATCTCAAGTCTAAGGACGAAGATAACAAACCATTTTCAATATTTTACTTATGACAAGGATCCAAAAGTAAATATTTGAAAGTTGGGGAATCCAATATGCATCTCTAATGAATACATATGAGTTTGGCAGGAACAATCCGAATTCTCGTTAGAATTATAACCAACACTCATATTTGCCTTACATAACAATATTCCCATATTGTTAACCGACAATGGACATATTTAGAATAATAAAATCATTCAAGGATTTAACATGCAAATATAGGATAACAATTATTATATGAATGAATAACAAATACCAAGCATCTTTATTCATCATAAAGTAAAAATTGTCTTTCAATCCCAATTATCCAAATACTAAAACAGATATGCATGAAACTCATTTAGTAAGTTGAAGCCTAATGTTTCCAACATTCTCAACCTTTCTTTTACAAGAAAAATTAAATAGTTATCTGAGTAAACTTTCCGAATACTTGTTTCAAATTTCACATATAGTGAGAGATTTGAAATATAAGATGAGTGTCTTATCTCATATGCTCATACTATTGCAAGGTTATAGTATGGAGATGTCGTCCTATCTTGCATGAGGTATTAGAAATCAACGACATACTGACAGTCATCTTTATAGTTTCTAAAAGTGTAATGTATTCTCATTCCTTAATGTGTAATGCAACAATGCTCTATGTTGAGCATAACTAGTTAGCAGATTTATCATAAAAGATGAAATCCTACTACGACTAGTATTAATAATCCTTTAGCATCATTTGTACTTATACAACACTATGCTTTATAATTCGTAAACATCTATATTAACAATAATCTAAACACTCTCAATTAGATATTGTTTTTGTCAGCTCATTTTGTTCTTATACAAAAGCAACAACTAGTCTTATACACAATTTAATATATATACATGATAAATCCTTAGTTAAAAACAACTTAAGGTTTCCATCCATGTAATAAATTATTCCAAGTGAAATATACCATTTAAGACTTGCTTTGAATGATATATTACATTTGTGTTAGACTTAATTTTCCGCATTAGTTTATTCCACATAAACATCTATTCAAAGGTTGTTTGTTTTATTCCCTAAATTCCAAGTGAAGTTTCATTCCAAGCTTAAGGATCAATATCTAGCTTAAATAGAATAACATCCTCAACAACTAAATTTAAAGGAAAAACACATTGCTCCCACTCAATGTCAGATGTACTCAAGAGTTATTTTAATTCAATCAGAACCATATTGTAATTAAATTCAAGATCTCAGCTCTTAGATGCATGATCCAATCCAAAAATGGATTTCTCAAATTTTGTATACTACAAAAACATAATATAAATTCATAACCCTTTTGATTACACACCGTCCTCGCAAAAGGTAATCATAAAGAAAGAGTTATAAAATCTAATTTCCATATTCCACATACAAGTCACATGTATGACAATTAAATATCTTTATATAATTAATGCGTGTATTATATAAAAAATTTAATCACAGTCAATTGAATAAGTATGATTAAAAATTTCTTATAAAATGTCATGCATTAACATGTATACAATTTTGTCCTTGTGAGTCTTTCTTCAAAAGGAACTTTGTTGGGAATAAAGATAACAGTTACCACTGATACGCTTGTGGTTAACACTGCTAAAGATTACACTAGCAGTGGAAACTCATTACCAATGTCAGTACAATATTACCACTGCTATTAGGATAATTGTTATGTATCCGTGTATTGATAAGTATAGAAAAGATCTTGTGTATATTCTATATTGTTAGGATTATACTTATCTTGTAAAGGACTCCTTGTGCTATAAAAGGAGATCCTAGGTCATTGTTTAGAGTACGAATTACTCACGTAAGCTTCAAGGTGTAACCCTAGTGATAAGCAAGATCACTCGTATTATTTCTTAATAATATTGGAGCTTTGTGTTAAACTGTTCACTTACATTACATCATACAATTCATCTTCTAAGTATTACTAAGTATATTCAGCGTGTGCTTATTAATATAATTCAAAATATCACTAACACAAGGTGTGTGTGTAGATCCATCAAACTCATTCAAACCTCATAGGTTAACTGCTAGGCGAAATAACAATCAAACTCAAAACTTGATTTGCTTTTTAAGGACTTCGTCTTATCATTCATAGTTCTAAGACATTTATCAGATTCAAGATGTGATAACGTGTTTTAGTAGTTACTTGATTTACAGTAATCTTCTAACTTACATCCCTCAGCATTGATATAAAATATCACTCAAGCGATGAGGCATCCTTACGGATTTATGAATGAGAGTAATCAATTATACTGCGGTCAACATTTTCATGTTTAACCTTAGTATGACATTAATAAGTAGATTTTAGAAGGTTAAGTATTTTGTTCTCAAAAACTTTGAGATTTTTATATGCTCCCACTTACTTTTGTAAGTAGAGACAATTCTCTAAATACAAAGTATTTAAGAAACAATAAATTGTTCTTTATTGGGAACCACAAAATACATTTTAAGTTCTCATCTCTATATTTGTTAATAAAATGCTTCATAAGATTTTAACAAATTCAGAACTTAAATCAAGACATAATGGAATTTCTTCCAACAACTCAAATTAGGGTTTATAGAAAAACTCTAATTTAGTATCACTCTTTAACCAAAAGTTCTAACAATAGTTTTGTGTTTCGTCAAAGCTAGGAAGAACACTAAAACTACAATCTTCAAGCTAGGAAGTGTAGAAAAATCAAAAATCCAAAAGGGTTTATGATTCGATTGGTTTGAGTGGAAAACCTAAAATCCCTAATGAATTAGGGTTTTCAGTTATAGATTGTCTTGAATACATTCTAGGTTTGAACGATATTGAGTGTATCCATGGCACACGCAATTTTCTAACCTTGATATATTTTGGAGGTAGAGCAATTGAAGCTATCATGAACCAAACAATATGAATAAGATCTGATTCAACACATTAGACATACCATAATGAAAGTGGTATTCTATGCGTATTAGAATTGTGAAACTATATATGAATTCCATAGATAACTTAATTTTCTTTAGACCAAATACTTGTCAATTGGGTCAAGCCAAATTGCATATTAAGTATTTACGAACCAAGTGCATGCTATAATGTATATTCATTGATTAATACAAGAACCTTATGTTCACGTGTTCACAAGAAGACAGAACTGTTCAAGTATTATATGTTCATGTGTTTACAAGTAAACATAACATGTCAATAATACATTATAAGTCTTTGAATAATTCAAAGGCCTCATGTTTATGTGTTAACTAGAAGACATAACAATTTTACTATGTTTACTTTATGTTATAAGTCATTGATTAATTCAAGGAATTTATAATTATGTCTTAACATGTAAGCATAATTATACTAACAAAAGTAATAATGAACGCAAGCTCTTGAGTTCTATAGTAATTTCAAGTTATTTTTATACTTCAGAATTATGATCATTATCATATAACCATAATTATGTTGACTAAAACATGTAGTCAAATGTTGACGTATCTTTACACTATATCATGACATTTGAATGTAGTAGGGCAACAAACATCTAGCGTGTTCACGTCCTAGTAGAATCATTATTAGAATGTAATAGGGCAATAAACATCTAGTGTGTTTAAGTCCTAGTATAATTCTTATTTTCATGTAGTAGGGCATTAAACATCTAGCGTGTTTAAGTCCTAGTAGATTTATTAGTTTTCTTACCTTGCGGTTAAGAGATACCAATAATATTGTTGTTCCTTGCACACACTTTGAAATTTCTCCCACTTGTGTAAGGTACAACATCATATTATGAAAACAAACAACACGCGATTGATTGTTCAAACAATATGATAATGTCATATATATCATAAGTGGTTTTAGAACCATAACCTGTAATAAGGAATTGTGGATTATTATTCTATAGATAACACTTCTGGAAGCGACAGCATGAAGGCAACGAGTTATCTAATAAAATAAAATGCAATTTTCCTTTAAGCAATAGTTGTTCATATTCGGAAATTAATGAATTATTTCAAAGCAAGTTTGAAATAAGACGGGTGACTAACAAGGAAATAAATCTCGTAGCTCCCACTGAAATTAACAATATTACAAGAATGTTATTTCAGTTAATAAAATGCAATTGCTCCCACAAGATTTGTCAACATTACAAGTGTTACATTTCCAGTAGAAAGCATATAGCAGTTTTATATACTTTCCAATTTTCTTCAAATGCCTACGAGTAGCATGTACTTAGGTATTGAACAGAGTATATGAAGTTCTACTTATGTAGACAATGGACTAGCCATTCTGTCATTCAATTAACTTGAATCTTTAGAATGCAATTCCTCCTTTATCGTCTACAAAGCCCCAAGGGTATTTAGCACTTTAGGAATAAACAAGAGTCCAAGAAAATTACCTACCGAATATTCTAGTAATTTCTTTACTCTTTGTGGTTTAAAATCATACATCATGACAAGTGCAGGATGTTATTTATTTTGGTAGCTCTAAACACAATGTTTCCAGTTACACAAAATAATAATATTCTATCTTTCAATTAACTCTAGACCACAAAAGGGTAATGAAAGATCATAAATGCGTTTATCAATTTGTAATCCTATCTTAGATTGTCAACTAAGGAGAAAAGATAGGTATAAGTCTCACTCTTCTTACTAGGAAAAGAGACTAAGTTCGTCTTTCAAAGAAAAACAACTTTGTTTACGAATTATGTTGCAATAACACAATTAATCAGAACATAAAAAGTTCAATTCTAGTATTTTTTATAATTACATTCTTAAAAGAATTAACTACCCAATTAATTACTAATTAAGACTAAGGTGGTGTTTGTTTTTTAAGAGGCTCTGAATCTGAATCTGAACCGCACATCTGAATCTGAATCTGAGGAGTAAATGTCTGAATCTGACCGTATCTGAACGGGAAAAAAAACTCATGTTTGAACCGCACATTTGCTTGCTCGTGCTAATTTTTTTTTGTCTTTTTTTGTGTCAGCAAGAGGCAACAAGAGGCATTCAGACACCCCTCTCAAGTCTAGACCATTAAGATCTTACTGCCTCTGAACGCGTCTGAACGGAAAAAAAAACAAACGGTCTGAACGGCCAAAATGTCTGACCGCGTCTGAACGGTTCAGATTAAGAGGCTGTTAAGAGCCTCTTAACGGAAAACAAACACCACCTAAGATCCATCTTGCACTCCCACTTAATTACCAAAGGTCTGATCAGGGCGTAAAAAAATAGGACAAGAGGTAAGCGAGGAGCGTTAATAGCACAATGCAACTCTTAGATTTATGAGATTGATCAAGACATTAGTAGACAAGTAATAATGTCATGAGCATGTTTAGTTCTCATCTTATGCCTCGGGTTTATGGTCTGACCAAGCCAACTCGAAATAAGTCGACCAAGTATGAACGTGTAAAAATAACCAGAGGTCTGACCAAAGCGAAATAATTACCATGCGTTGGAAAGGCCCTTAGGTCTGACCAGAGAAGTCAATCCAAATGCACGTGTTCATAGTTGGATGGCATAGACTTAAAATTTACAAATAGGTATGCACATATAAATGTGGTAAAAGTCGTGTACAAAGAAGCATGCAAAACAACTTTGTAGCACTAATTTTAAAAACTTTTGGTAATGACACTGTAGTGATCATCATGGTTTACGGTAGCTCCAATCGAACGCACAGGGAGGCAGAGGACTAGGTAAGCGCTGAAGCATAACCTAGACGTCCTTTCGGTGCGACTATGCGCACCTCTTTAAAGCCCCTTTTGAGTTTGTTCTAGTGGGTGAGCCGTACATCCCAAGTGTCCACAACGTCTAGTTTTTAAATTCTTGAAAACGTGTTTCATTATATTAGGTCACTTTATTTTACAAAAATGATTTTCCACGAATCAAATAGCAGGTCACAATTGAGCATGATATTTAGGCGTGTAAATAAAGACCAATATTAATGTTATGGTTATGATATGTATTATTCAATATTGCATACAATTAGGTGTCAAAGCAAGTAATAATGCACATAATGGAATCACAAATATATAATCATAAACATCAATATATAAACACATATTGTTCCGAGTTCTCTTGCGATCTTCCCCAAACGGAGAACAATAAGATCGTCACTAGGATACAATACCTAGATCGCCCCATACATCGCAAAAAGCAATTGAGTGGGTCTTGTGGCCGGAAAACACATAAAATGCATGGCAATCTCAATTAACAAGTAATTACGCAATTTTATGTATTTAATAAACAATATGTAATTCTAATTATCATTATAATTCTAATTAACAATTAAGTAATTCTAATTAACAAGTAATTCTATTTAACATGTAATTCTAATTAACAATTTAATTTCAATTAACAAAGTAATTCTAATTAACAAGTTAATTCCAATTAGCAAAGTAATTATAATTTACATGTAATTCTAATTATCAAAGTAATTCTAATTAACATGTAATTTAAATTAACAAATTAATTCTAATTATCAATATAATTTAATTTGTGTGTGACTAGTTATTTTTTATTAAAAATTGACAAGTATTACATATAGTTGTCAAAACAAAATAAAACAAATAACTAATTTAGTTTCATGCTGCCCTTTTAAACATATTTATTAATAAGAAACGTGTAACCCATAATCGCAAAAACGAGTTGACTCGTGATGCCACTGTTGAGATTTTAGAACTAAGTTAACCATTAATCTCTACGAGTACGCAGCGGATATGGATCTAGTAATTGCAATTAGGTTAAACACGTAATTAATAAACAATTAATTAATAAAAGGGAAAATAGAAAACCTAACCTTGCTTGGCAATTGAACTTTAGTAACGAACAAGAAAACCAAACAAAACCCGAATGTCTAAATTAGATATCTCTATGAGTATCACACACAAACCCGACAACCGTATACATTCGATAATGAAGCTAGTCGAGAACATATTAAAACCAATCAACTTTTGAAACACCTTGAATATAATATGAACTAGAAAATCACCCAAGAAACCAGCTTGCTTTTCTGCCCAAGTAACTTATGTCCAATAAACAAAAGTTAAAGTCAACCCGATATCGGATAAATAGATCCGATATCCAATACCCTTTGATGTCCAAGATACCCCACGACAGAAAACCAAACATTCTTGTTTCTGTTGCTTTTCAACAAAGAAACCAGGAACAAGAAAATGTTAACAAATTCTAACACTCTTGGATCAAGAACAATGCAAGGTTAGAACTTGAATCAAAACCAATAAACCCTAATAGACTTGATGTGTAAGTCGACTGGAATTTGAAGTGAAAACACTAGATCAGTTTTAGGTTTTAGTTAGGGTATAATGATATGTCGCATGTTAGGAGGGAACAATGAGTAGGGTGCGTTTGTTTTATAGCAGATCCAAACGACCCTTTCAAGGGTTGAGTCTTGGTCAACAAGTAACCAAGCCCAAGCACTCATTCCTGTCTTTGCCCAATCGTTTGGTTGCTCTAGGCCCAAGGCAAAACCAAATCGTCCCAAGTCCATGTGTAAGAACATCCCATGGGTTGAACAATGATCGGGTCAAGTTATTATGCATATCGGGTATAATATATTCAAGTTATATTTACGTTTGACACGTATACTCGTGTTTATCGTGTGTGCCCCCATAGGCTCACACACTTTTAGTTGTTTTGTCGTGTTTACAACTCATACAAACCAACAATATATGTTTCTCGTACTGTACTATAACGTACGCTATCGTAATCTCCAACTAATGCAGCAACTTATATAAACTCAGTTGATAAGCTTATGAAATAGCTCTTTCATATGACATTCAAATTTTAGTTACATTTTACAAACTAGTTTTGTTACAAATCTTTGACATGGAGAGATACTATTATAGCAATCAATATCTTCCTTTATTCATACATTATATCGATGATACTTAATATGTCCCTATATCAGTTCAGAGTAATTTGGTATCATCAAGCTCCAATCATTTGGAATGCCACTGGAACCAAGGTCACAATATTCATCAAGCCGCGAATGACAATTCCAGCTAATTGTAACGGGGCTTGGAGAAAGCCTCCTGGTAGGCTTGCATTGCAAGTTACGAGTGGCGTAGCAACAACTACTTGGCAAGATGATAGAACACTGGCGAGAAGGAATTGTAGTGGATTCAGAAAGATATTAAATACTCCTAATGCATTTGTCATGGTCGAGGCTACCACATTTCCGCCACACGTTACTTGGACTAATGCATCTGCAGATCATCCAACAAAGAAATACATGATTAAATAAAAGGTGAAGGCTGAATATACGTAACAAACTTTCTCAAATTTACCGATATACGTAACATACTTATTTTATTGTCAACATACGTAATATACTTTTAAATAATTACCAATGGGTCTAATATTGTCACACTACCACTTATAAAAGTTACTGATCCTTGTCGTTTGCGTTGACTTGCATCGTTAGTCCTTTGACATTTTTTCACTTAGAAAAGTTATAGCAATGGTCCATTGGCTTTTTCATTGACTTTTACCGTTAGTCCCTTGACATTTTTCACCTTATATATGTATACTTTGTCCATTTTTATCTATTTTTGTAAATTTTTATACGTTTTCACCCGTTTTTATACGCTTTCGTCCGTTTTTATTACGTTTTTATCCGTCTTTATACGTTTTTGTCCATTTTTATACGTTTCGTTGGTTTTAATACGTTTTCATACATTTTATCCGTTTTCATCAATTTTTATGTTTTTATGCGTTTTTGTCCATTTTTATACATTTTCATCAGTTTATATATATATATATACACACATATATATATATATATATATATATATATATATATATATATATATACAGTAAAAAATGAATAAAAACAGATAAAACATAAAAAATATATATAAAATAGATAAAACGTAAGAAAAACGGACGTAAACGTATCAAAATGAACGAAAAAATTCAAAAACAGACAAAAAAGTATAAATACGGATGAAAACGTACAAAAACGGATGAAAACAAATAAAGACGGATAAAAACATATGAAAACATAAAAAATCGGACGAAAGCGTATTCAAATAGATGAAAACGAAGAAAGACGGATAAAAACGTAGAAAAACGTAAGAAAATGGACGAAAGCGTATAAAAATAGATGAAATCGCATAAAAAGGGACAAAAGCGTATATAAACGGACAAAAATGCATAATAACGACTAAAAGCGGATAAAAACGTATGAAAACGTATAAAAATGGATGAAAACGTATAAAAACAGACGAAAACGGACAAAAACGTAAGAAAAATGGACGAAAGCGTATCAAAACGCATAAAAACGAACAAAAACGCATAAAAACGGATGAAAACGTAAAAACGTACGAAAATGGACAAAAATGTATAAAGACAAATAAAAACGTAAGAAAACCGGATGAAAGCGTATAAAAACGGACGAAAGCGTATTAAAATGGACAAAAAAGTATAAAAATAAATTAAAACGTATGTAAATGTATAAAAACGGATAAAAACGTATAAAAATGGACGAGATGCAAAAGTATAACAGTAAAAGTCAATGAAAAAGTCAAGGGACCGTTACTATAAGTTTTCTAAGTGAAAAAATGTCAAGGTACTAATGGTGAAAAGCCAACGCAAACGACAAGGATCAAAACTATAACTTTTATAAATGGTAGTATGACAATATTACGTACATTGGTAAGTATTTAAAAGTATATTACATTTGTTGACAATAAAATAAGTATGTTACGTATATAGGTAAATTTTAAAAAGTTTGTTACGTATATTGAGCCATCACCCTTAAATAAACATGTTGTTTTTGTTCACTTATCTTACTCTACATTTTAATAACTGTCCGTATAGTTTTTTAAACTTATTTATCGTATTTAGTAAGTTCAGTGATCTTAGTGTATAATTTATATAAGTTAAGCAACTTAACTATCATGTTTAATAACTTCAATAACTTTATTGAACGTATAAATAATAGTTTAACCTAAGTGAAGAAAAATGTAAAAATCACAGCCTTAACTTTTGCATGATAAGAAGACTGAACTTACTTGCAAAAGCCGGGGTTGGTGTTGCGGCATTGGGAACAATATTGCCATTTGGAGAACAAAATACAGTTCCGTTGATGAGTATCATATTACCAAGGAGGCCGGAAAGTTGAGCTTCAGCTTGGGATGATGCAAAAACAACAACCAAAAGGGAGATCAAGACGATTGATTTCATTGCCATTGATGTTAAAGAGCTAGTGTGCTTACAATCAAGGGCTTGATATAAATCTATGCATGTAAGTTACCTATTTATAAGGGAAGTTGAGGTACAATGTCGTCTACTTGAGGCTTGTAAGACAATCCAAATTTTCATATTACCGCGTATCCACGAAATGAAGATTTGCATTGTGAAGTTAATTGTCAAACTATGACTTTCGGATTGTGTCACACAAGTTGTAATATAAACGCACGCTACACGTTTGTGTGATTTGCCCTTCGTTATGTTCTTATACATGATTATCAAGAAGTTGATTGGTCTCTTAAAACATATTATCAAGAAGAGACCATAACAACGTACTTCATGTTCATCTTGAAGCAAACTAACTGAATTTGGATGAATTAAGACGTTAAATGATTTTTACCCCCAAAAAAAGACATTAGATGATTTTGTTACTCAGTGTTTTGTTTAAGTATATATGCTTTCAGCTAGAGTGTTTTACGGTTTGATGATTATAGACTTGGATGAAGACTAGGAATGATTTTGTTACTAAGATTGCATATGTATGTACTCTACTTATTGTTTAACTTATTACAGAAAAATATAACAAGTGTGTTATACGGCTTGATGATTAAAGATGGTGCCCAAAGTATTCGTCTTATAACAAAAAGTCAATACAAAGTCACGAAATGCAACTTGAAGCTTAGGTTTCATTCGTTTCAAACATGCACGCCTTAGATTTTGTGGGCTTGGATCTACTTCAGTTTTTTCTTTATGGTCCAATGACTATGTGCCCAAGTCAAGATTTTGTCATTTTGTGGTATATTTTTTCTTAAAATACTTTAATTTGCTAAATGAGACTTTTCTTATAGTATTTGATAACGTAACATTTTGCTTTTTGCATAATAAGTTTTCATTGTTTAAAAGTTGTTTTATATGTGAGATCTAAAAGGGAAATGCTAAAAACAAATTTTCAAATATTTAGTAACCAACTTCGCGTTTTTTTGCCAACATAAGTAATGTAGAGCGTAAATTGCATTTCTGTTTGAAAAATTATTATTGATTATCGGGACGTTTTGTTAGACTTTGTATATTGTCTAAACTTAATTCTAGATAACTAGTTAGCAACAGTAAAGCTTTTGTTAGCCAAACATAATAATTAAGTGTTAAATGTGTTTCGTACTTGTATGAGTATGTCATCTTATATCATATTAAACTTTCAGCTATAAGTACATTTACTTTGTCAAATTTATCTATGCAAATTGAAGTCCCTAATAACAACTCAAAATGAAAGTTACAGCTCTCAGTTCTCGATCGTTTGCTTGTATTGAGACCTATAATTTTGGTCTATAAGTTCTCGTGGTTATACCCGTCATATATTTACAAGAAACCAAAGGCTTTTGCCTAGTGGTACCAAAGTGTAAATGTGTAACATAAGGTGTTCCTCCCCAAAGAGTCGAGGGTAAGTCTCGGTTGGAACGTATATGAGTTTAATGGTGTGCGTGAGTTTGCCATCCGAAAAAATAATTGATCAATATTCCGTTATCCTAACCACTCTGTTCCCAAGTTTTTGAGATGAAAGAAAAGAAGAGAAGAGTTAAAAATTGGCAGAAAAGAAGAGGAGATGAATGAAATTTAATTTTTTATGTTATGTTCCCGAGTTAAAAGAGAAAAAAAAAATAACAGATGATTTTACAATTATACCCTTTAGTATATTCAAAAGTTATGTTTTATATTAGGTTATTTAAGTAATTACAAATATTAAAAACTTCCAAATATAACTTCTCTTCAAATCATCCTACTTTCGGAAAGAAAGTTTTGGAGAGAAGTTTAGCCAAATTTCCTCTCCTCTTCTTTTCTCTATTTATTTTGTTTTCTTCCCACTTATTTTCTCTTCTTTCGGAAATAAAGCTCGGGAACGCAACGAACAAGTTAGGTTGTTATACTCATACAAAATGACAAGCAAATCTAATAGATCATCTCTTGTATAGATGATAGCAATCATTTCTTATATGATAAGAGGTTTTCAAATAAGCGAAAAAAATAATGTTGGAACAATTAAAATTGAAGAATATTTAATTTTGCTGCATAGAATAAATTGAGTTATCCTATAGGTTAATAGAGTTGAGATCAATATAGATCTCATATTTACCATAGATTCAATAAACCAATCTTAGCCATCAATTTTTAATCAAAGTTAATAAAAAACCATTTTTCACCTTTTTTTTTAAAACAACATATTTTGCAAACGGTAAATCTTTAAACTATAAAAAATACACCATCGCGACGAGAATTAAATTATATTTCTATTAATATGCACTTTTCTATATTTTCGACAATTTTTTTTTCAAAAATTCCGCCCAGAAAAATCATATATGATTTGTAAAATCATACATGATTTTCAAAAATCATATATGATTTTTAAAAATCGAATAATATATGATTTTCACAAATCATATATGATTTTTCCAAATCATATATAATTTTCAAAAATCATATATGATTTGTAAACATCGAATCATATATGATTTTCACAAATCATATATGATTTTTCTGGGCCGAAATTTAAAAAAAAATGGTTAAAAATATATAGTAGTGCTTATCTATAGAAAAATAATTTAATTCTCGTCGCGATGGTATGATTTTTATCGCGTATCAATTAACGGTTTGCGAGATATTTAATTTTTTAAAAAAAGGTGAAAGTTTATTTTTTTTTTAAATGAATGGCTATTATTGGTTCATTGGATCTATGGTAAATTTGAGATCTATATTGAACTTTTGCCTAGGTTAATATAATGTCAAAATTAAAATAATTTGGTCAAAGTTATCTAAATTTAATATAAGAAATAAAATTTGTATAAGAACACATGCGTTAATTTTGTAAAGAAAAAAAAATAATTAATAAAAATTTTGGTTGTTAAATTTTAAATAAATTCTATAGAAGTAAGTAAATTTATCAGTTTTCATGCATGTTTTTGAATAACTTTATAAATTTAATAAATACCCCTTGAACCATCAATCGCCTTTCGGCAAACAATGTTCTAAGGAGGAGTGATATGTGTCTAAATACACATATATTTGTATTGCATAAACCCACAAAAACAACCAAAAACACACAAATGACTCTCAAAATGATACAAATTCATAAAAATGTGTTTTTATGTGATTCAGGTACAAAAGATTGAAAAACAAGTGAAAAATGCGCAAAGTTCACACAAATGTCAGTTTTAGTCCCTGGAGTTACATCAATTGTCGAAACTAGTCCCTGGTCATTCCAAAACTTATAAAAAGTCATAAAAGGTCCTTGGGATTCACAAGTTGTTCAAAATAATCCTTTGAAGTTTAAAAACACAATTTACAACTTTAGTCCCTAAACTTTACAAAAGTGTCAGAATCAGTCCCTGGGTGTTTAAAAAAAAAAAATGGAAAATATTCAAATTACACCTTGTACTATTCAAATGTGACATATTTGGCCCTTATATAATAAGTTTTGAGAAAATTACATGTTTGGTCCCTAGAGTTAATAAATTGACATTTTTGGTCCTTGGACGTATAACATTGGAATTTTATGCAACAATTGTCCTTGTACTAATCATTTATGGCAGGTTTAGTCCTTGGAATAACTTTGGGAAGCTTACAAGTTCAGTCCCTCAATTTTGCCAAATTACAAAATTCGTCCTTGTGCTAGCTAAATACCAAACGGACCTTTTAAATACCCAAAATCCAAATCCAGTTAAATCAGGCCCAATACCCGACCAAGCCCAACTCTTTAACCAGTGTTTAAAATAGATAAACGCGCTCAACTGTTTATCCCTTACCTCTCAACACACGTTATCACTCACCTCCCTCCACCTGCTCACCCCCACCTTTACAGCTGCCCTACTTTACTACCCACTCTCCTCCTCCTCTGCAAAGCCTAAACACGCCACAATTAATGCATTTCCCACCCAAAGTCACCCAAAACCACCACTGCTACTATACCAGTCCATTGTTTCCTTGATATACCACCAATTGGCCTCCAAAATATCTGTATTGTCTCCTACAACTCTCCACAACACAACAAGAGTCTTTAATTATACTCAAGCCACCTCAATTCCACGTGGAACGTTTTGGCGCCAAAATCTATTTGAATGGCTAGGATCAAATTGACTGTATCAATGGTTGATATTAGAGGTGGGAAATGATCAGGAAAGTGAGGAGAATTCAAAGACTATAAAAAGAGAAGATGGAGCAGTGGAAAACCAACTTTGGTTTTTACCAATGTTCACTTAGTGTAGTTTTACTGCTTTCTTTAAATTAATGTCTTTTAAATGTTTTAAATGCTGTAATTTACTTTAAAGTAGTGTAATGAAATGTTACTTTCAGTTAAATGTCAGTTTAATTCCATTTTTCAATATTGCTTAATTTTCTTTAAATTTCCATGTTTTTAATTCCAAGTTAAGCAGTTGTTTAGTGAACTCTTTAAGCTCCATAAGCTCTTGACAAAAGCTCACTAAGCTTTTAGATTCATTAAAACCTGTTAGTCTTTATAATTCAGAAAGTAATAAAAAAAAAATCCAAGAAAAACAAATGGAAATCATCATATGATCCAATAAGTAGTTCCGGGGTGTAAGCTAAGCTAATTTGGATGGTTTTTTGTTCCTAGCTTGTTGACACCAAGCTAGGAGTGGTTTTTGGACCTTGGTACTCATTTTTCACCTTGATCACATGTAAGTTCCATTTTTACCAATTTTTACAAGTTACTGTGTTACTGCTTCTTATGTCTTGATTATTATGTTTTCCTGTTTCTTAGTAGTTGTTTAGTGTTTTCATAGTTTAAAATAAGCAGTTTGTTTATTTAGAATCACTTGTGCTAAAAAATGAAATTCACTCAGTTGAAATGCATATTTGACAAATCTGTATTTCTTGCTTTAGTTTTTGAAGTTTTATACTCAAATGATCTTATTATGTGATAATTAAATGTTTGGAATCTATTTTAGACTCAAATTCAGTAAATACTTTGAAGTTCATGTGAAAAGTGAAATTAAAAGGAGTGTTTGGATTTGCTGATAAACAAGACTTCCAGTGTCTTTCTGTTGTTGTTTTTCATGGTTTCATGTTTCCTTAGTATCAAATAGCTCAGTCAAGTACTAATATTAAGTCATTGTTTGTTAAAAGTCAAATCTTCCTTTAATGGCTTATACAGTCACTGTCATAGGATTAGATTGTGAAAATCATAGTACTAGTTTAAAACTTGTTAACCTAGCTCTAGATCATCTTATTACAGTTTAATATATCATAGTCAGTCCATAAATTCAGTTTTAAACTCACTTTAGTCAACTTTAGAGTTTTTGTTAAAAGTCAAATTTTCATAATAGTTTGCCACTGCACCACAGTTTTATGGTCAAGTTCATGAGCTTGCAGAAGCCTCATGACTTGACCATAGCTTGTGAATTTTACTTCTTTGTGTAGCCTTTGTGGTCTAGTCTTTATGTGTCTACTTATTTTTCAGTTTTCAGCTTATTTTCATAGCTTAATTACCCAAACTTTTTTGTCCCATCTCATCCACTACACTGAAGCAAACAGTGTAGTGGAGTGGTTTTCAAAAGCTTGAAATAAGCTCCTCAGTGAGCTTGAGTATGTGACCCTTGGCTTTTCACAAAGCCAAGGTACCCATCTCAATGCCTCAATATGAGTTGAGCTTATTAGAGCTTATTTGATAAGTCTTGTGAGCTTGTGTTTGCCCATTCCTAACAGTTCAATCCATGAACTTGCACCATTTCCACAAGCTCACACCAAGCTCATTAGTGATCACAAGCCTGTGTGGCTTGGCTTTTTAGAAAGACTAGCAACCCAGCTTTAAGGTCCAGTGCTTAATTTCTAGCTTGTAGCTTATTAACCAGGGCTGCAAGTAGCTTTTAGTTTGTCCCATTTTATTGTGTGTCCTGGTTCACCATGTACTCAGTGAAATGGGAGCTTTTTCATGAGCTCCTCAAAAGCTCATCTGTGAATCCTCAGATATGAGCTTGAGCTTTTGGACACCAACCAGCACTTCTTGCAACCTCAACTTTTATTTTAACCTTAGAAGCTTATTTCATCAGCTTAATTGTGCCAAACAAAAGACTGCAGGAGTGGTTGGATCTGTATGAAACTGAGAAGAGCTTATGAGCTTATTAGAGCTTATTAGTGATTCTCAGTTCACATGCTTGTTTATATGTATATTGGACTTATATATATCTTACTTTTTCTTTTATTTACACTTTATAGCTTTTTCAAGCTTATTGTGAGCCTAGGAGTCTTTACTGAGCCCATAAGCTCAACTGAATGACTAATAAGCTCATAATATGCTTATTTATAGGTTTGTAGCTTTCCATTTTCCTTAAACTTGTTCTTATTACATGTACATACATATCTTTTTCCTTTTGTTTCCTTTGTTTAGCTTATTCAAAGCTTATAAGTCAACAGTGAGTTAAAGCTCATTGCATAAGCTTATAAGCCAAGAATTGCTTATTTCTTTGTTTGTAAAGCTTTTAATTCATTACATGTACTTAATATCTGTATATATTTATGTTCTAAAAACAGAAAAGCCCAAAAACAAGCTTTTGCTACAAGTCCTAGCTTCTATGTGGAAGCTTATGGCTTATTAGCATCTCATGGAAATAAGCTCCCACAGAACTTATTTCCAAGTTTTACAAAAGTTGGTTTTGTTAAAGTTACTTATTTTTAGTTGTTATTAAGTTTTGCAAAAAGAAAAATTGAAAAATAAAATGTTTTTGCAAAAAGGGTGGAGGCAGGCTCGAACCTGAGACCTCCACCCCTTTAAGAGTGATAGTGGGGGTACCTGTAACCATAAGCGCCCTTGGGTCTTTCTTGTTATGGAATGCAAAATTTAATATATAAGGGCGTTTGGCAGTTATGGTTATAAGCTCTTTTGAGCTTATTTCCAGCTTATTTTCCACAGTAACCCACAGTTTTCTTATTTTTCTTAGATTAAGAATAGATTATAGTATTTTCTGTAAAAAGTTGAGATTTTTCCAATAAGTTTTAGTATTTTTAAACATTTAATTAGTGTAAAAACTTATTTAAATCATAATAAAAAATATAAAAGTCTAAAAAATATAAATCTTTTTTCTAAAATTTTCTTTTGTCATATATTTTGTAATAAAACTGTTTTTACATTCCTAGGACTTTTATTTTATAAATTTTACGTTTTTGCTTGCGCAGTCGCGTAATTTTTGTAAATATCGCGCGTTTTCATTTTAGATCACTTTTTAGGAAATTTTAGTACATGTTTTAGTTAAAATAGTTATTTAAGCAATTTTGTTTTATAAATCATAAACGTTCATCATTGAAAATATAGTGATAGCGTTTATTTAATAGATTTTAACTTTTATCTCTTTTAATTTGCATTTAAGTCACTAAGACATGCAAATCTCTACTATAGTTATAATCGTTTTGTTTTTATACGTTTACGTTTTAGTTAAACGTATGTTTGTAGATCTTTAAACGTTTTTAGGTTTCTGATTGTACGTTTTTAACAACGTAGCTGTGACAGAGCTATTACTATTCACATTCCTAGTGTTAGTCAATCAGATTCCTGTTTTCCTATACTAATATTATTTTCAACAATTCACAAGTCATTATACCAGAATATCACGCCTCACCAGGACATAAACAATCCAAGGATATTTTTAATCCTTGGTAAACTTGCATTTTCTCCCGGGCTGTCGCCCTTTTATCATCTGTTACGGTTGACCGTTCACAAGCGGTTGATAAGTGTGACGGAGAAATAAAAGAGGGTGGTTCGGGAGAAATCAAATTTTGGCGCCGCTGCCGGGGAGGCTAGCTGCGTATTATGACTTGTATTTTGTGCTTTGTTGAAATACCTATCCTTGTATGTAAAATACATATACTTCATTTCATATAAACAATATAAAATACAAAAAGATTTTATGGTTGAAATCTATCTGTGCTTTGATTTGCATTTGACTGTCAATTTTCCTAATCTTGATATTCCTAGGTCTAAATTTTGGCTAAACACCATGTTTACACTAAAAAAGGATTTACCGTGCTTAGTATAATTCCTGGAATGTGATAGATTAGGTTTAAATCATATATCTTGTATTAAAAATCTCATTTAGGTTTCCTTTTTAGCCATTTCTTTGTATATATATAAAAGTTAAAAATACAAAAACATTTTTCGTTTCTGTTTATATTATATCAAAAACCCAAAAAGATCTCCTACCTTAATCTTCATAATTCTGTGAGTGAACCCCACTCCAATTTCTCGTCAAATCATTTTCACTTTTTCTTACCCCCTTTCTACCACCTAAGTGTGGGGGTGTGCCCCACATTTTGTACATGGATTTATAAAACGTTGAGAAAATTGTATATATTAAAAAAAAAAAAAAAAAAAAAAAAAAAAAAAAAGAGAATAATTGTTGTGTTTACCCCACTTAGTTTTGAATATTGAGGACAATATTCATTTCTAAGTGTGGGGGGGAAATTCTGGCGAATTTGATCGTAAATGTACTCTTTTAGTCCCTTTTTCCCCAAAAATGGCCAAATTTTAAAAAAATTTTTTTAGTGGAAGTACTATGTACTAAACACAACAAATGGTAATCATCCACCATGTCTACCCCACATAAGGATTGGCTAATCCAGGAGCAAACGGCTCTTGGTAAAGATTTCTCAAATCCGTTTATATGGCTTGCAATTTGCCCAAAATTGTATGGTTCTCAACTCACCATATCCTAATAAGTGAAGAGTTGGCTAGCCCGCAAGTTTATGGCTTGTGGTAAAGGCTGTGGAAAACCATAATTGGTAATTAACTCACCAAAGATAATATTTATAATTTGTCTAAGAGTTAGCTAGTCCAGAGCAAACGGCTTCTGGTAAAGACATGCAAATCTCTACTATAGTTATAATCGTTTTGTTTTTATACGTTTACGTTTTAGTTAAACGTATGTTTGTAGATCTTTAAACGTTTTTAGGTTTCTGATTGTACGTTTTTAACAACGTAGCTGTGACAGAGCTATTACTATTCACATTCCTAGTGTTAGTCAATCAGATTCCTGTTTTCCTATACTAATATTATTTTCAACAATTCACAAGTCATTATACCAGAATATCACGCCTCACCAGGACATAAACGATCCAAGGATATTTTTAATCCTTGGTAAACTTGCATTTTCTCCCGGTCTGTCGCCCTTTTATCATCTGTTACGGTTGACCGTTCACAAGCGGTTGATAAGTGTGACGGAGAAATAAAAGAGGGTGGTTCGGGAGAAATCAAATTTTGGCGCCGTTGCCAGCTTATGATTTGCTTAAAATCATTTGGTTATCATTGTACCAAGGTTCTTACTTGAACTGAAACAATTGGCTACTCCAGAAGTGATGGCTTTTGGTAAAGAGTTTTTCAAATCCATTAAGTTTTAAATAAAAGATTGCTAGGGACTAGCAATAGTTTAGTGTGGGGGATTTGATATGTGTCTAAATACACATATATTTGTATTGCATAAACCCACAAAAACAACCAAAAACACACAAATGACTCTCAAAATGATACAAATTCATAAAAATGTGTTTTTATGTGATTCAGGTACAAAAGATTGAAAAACAAGTGAAAAATGCGCAAAGTTCACACAAATGTCAGTTTTAGTCCCTGGAGTTACATCAATTGTCGAAACTAGTCCCTGGTCATTCCAAAACTTATAAAAAGTCATAAAAGGTCCTTGGGATTCACAAGTTGTTCAAAATAATCCTTTGAAGTTTAAAAACACAATTTACAACTTTAGTCCCTAAACTTTACAAAAGTGTCAGAATCAGTCCCTGGGTGTTTAAAAAATGGAAAATATTCAAATTACACCTTGTACTATTCAAATGTGACATATTTGGCCCTTATATAATAAGTTTTGAGAAAATTACATGTTTGGTCCCTAGAGTTAATAAATTGACATTTTTGGTCCTTGGACATATAAATTTGGAATTTTATGCATTATTGGTCCTTGTACTAATCATTTATGGCAGGTTTAGTCCTTGGAATAACTTTGGGAAGCTTACAAGTTCAGTCCCTCAATTTTGCCAAATTACAAAATTCGTCCTTGTGCTAGCTAAATACCAAACGGACCTTTTAAATACCCAAAATCCAAATCCAGTTAAATCAGGCCCAATACCCGACCAAGCCCAACTCTTTAACCAGTGTTTAAAATAGATAAACGCGCTCAACTGTTTATCCCTTACCTCTCAACACCTGTTATCACTCACCTCCCTCCACCTGCTCACCCCCACCTTTACAGCTGCCCTACTTTACTACCCACTCTCCTCCTCCTCTGCAAAGCCTAAACACGCCACAATTAATGCATTTCCCACCCAAAGTCACCCAAAACCACCACTGCTACTATACCAATCCATTGTTTCCTTGATATACCACCAATTGGCCTCCAAAATATCTGTATTGTCTCCTACAACTCTCCACAACACAACAAGAGTCTTTAATTATACTCAAGCCACCTCAATTCCACGTGGAACGTTTTGGCGCCAAAATCTATTTGAATGGCTAGGATCAAATTGACTGTATCAATGGTTGATATTAGAGGTGGGAAATGATCAGGAAAGTGAGGAGAATTCAAAGACTATAAAAAGAGAAGATGGAGCAGTGGAAAACCAACTTTGGTTTTTACCAATGTTCACGTAGTATAGTTTTACTGCTTTCTTTAAATTAATGTCTTTTAAATGTTTTAAATGCTGTAATTTACTTTAAAGTAGTGTAATGAAATGTTACTTTCAGTTAAATGTCAGTTTAATTCCAGTTTTCAATATTGCTTAATTTTCTTTAAATTTCCATGTTTTTAATTCCAAGTTAAGCAGTTGTTTAGTGAACTCTTTAAGCTCCATAAGCTCTTGACAAAAGCTCACTAAGCTTTTAGATTCATTAAAACCTGTTAGTCTTTATAATTCAGAAAGTAATAAAAAAAATCCAAGAAAAACAAATGGAAATCATCATATGATCCAATAAGTAGTTCTGGGGTGTAAGAAGCTAAGCTGGATGGTTTTCTGGTTCCTAGCTTGTTGACACCAAGCTAGGAGTGGTTTTTGGACCTTGGTACTCATTTTTCACCTTGATCACATGTAAGTTCCATTTTTACCAATTTTTACAAGTTCTGTGTTCTTGCTTCTTATGTCTTGATTATTATGTTTTCCTGTTTCTTAGTAGTTGTTTAGTGTTTTCATAGTTTAAAATAAGCAGTTTGTTTATTTAGAATCACTTGTGCTAAAAAATGAAATTCACTCAGTTGAAATGCATATTTGACAAATCTGTATTTCTTGCTTTAGTTTTTGAAGTTTTATACTCAAATGATCTTATTATGTGATAATTAAATGTTTGGAATCTATTTTAGACTCAAATTCAAATAAATACTTTGAAGTTCATGTGAAAAGTGAAATTAAAAGGAGTGTTTGGATTTCTTTGATAAACAAGACTTCCAGTGTCTTTCTGTTGTTGTTTTTCATGGTTTCATGTTTCCTTAGTATCAAATAGCTCAGTCAAGTACTAATATTAAGTCCTTGTTTGTTAAAAGTCAAATCTTCCTTTAATCGCTTATACGGTCTCTTGTCATAGGATTAGATTGTGAAAATCATAGTACTAGTTTAAAACTTGTTAACCTAGCTCTAGATCATCTTATTACAGTTTAATAAATCATAGTCAGTCCATAAATTCAGTTTTAAACTCACTTTAGTCAACTTTAGAGTTTTTGTTAAAAGTCAAATTTTCATAATAGTTTTGCCCTGCACCACAGTTTTATGGTCAAGTTCATGAGCTTGCAGAAGCCTCATGACTTGACCATAGCTTGTGAATTTTACTTCTTTGTGTAGCCTTTGTGGTCTAGTCTTTATGTGTCTACTTATTTTTCAGTTTTCAGCTTATTTTCATAGCTTAATTACCCAAACTTTTTGTCCATCTCATCCACTACTGAAGCAAACAGTTGTAGTGGAGTGGTTTTCAAAAGCTTGAAATAAGCTCCTCAGTGAGCTTGAGTATGTGACCCTTGGCTTTTCACAAAGCCAAGGTACCCATCTCAATGCCTCAATATGAGTTGAGCTTATTAGAGCTTATTTGATAAGTCTTGTGAGCTTGTGTTTGCCCATTCCTAACAGTTCAATCCATGAACTTGCACCATTTCCACAAGCTCACACCAAGCTCATTAGTGATCACAAGCCTGTGTGGCTTGGCTTTTTAGAAAGACTAGCAACCCAGCTTTAAGGTCCAGTGCTTAATTTCTAGCTTGTAGCTTATTAACCAGGGCTGCAAGTAGCTTTTTAGTTTGTCCCATTTTATTGTGTGTCCTGGTTCACCATGTACTCAGTGAAATGGGAGCTTTTCATGAGCTCCTCAAAGCTCATCTGTGAATCCACAGTATGAGCTTGAGCTTTTTGGACAGCCAACCAGCACTTCTTGCAACCTCAACTTTTATTTTAACCTTAGAAGCTTATTTCATCAGCTTAATTGTGCCAAACAAAAGACTGCAGGAGTGGTTGGATCTGTATGAAACTGAGAAGAGCTTATGAGCTTATTAGAGCTTATTAGTGATTCTCAGTTCACATGCTTGTTTATATGTATATTGGACTTATATATATCTTACTTTTTCTTTTATTTACACTTTATAGCTTTTTCAAGCTTATTGTGAGCCTAGGAGTCTACTGTGAGCCCATAAGCTCAACTGAATGACTAATAAGCTCATAATATGCTTATTTATAGGTTTGTAGCTTTCCATTTTCCTTAAACTTGTTCTTATTACATGTACATACATATCTTTTTCCTTTTGTTTCCTTTGTTTAGCTTATTCAAAGCTTATAAGTCAAACAGTGAGTTAAAAGCTCACTGCATAAGCTTATAAGCCAAGAATTGCTTATTTCTTTGTTTGTAAAGCTTTTAATTCATTACATGTACTTAATATCTGTATATATTTATGTTCTAAAAACAGAAAAGCCCAAAAACAAGCTTTTGCTACAAGTCCTAGCTTCTATGTGGAAGCTTATGGCTTATTTAGCATCTGTCATGGAAATAAGCTCCCACAGAACTTATTTCCAAGTTTTACAAAAGTTGGTTTTGTTAAAGTTACTTATTTTTAGTTGTTATTAAGTTTTGCAAAAAGAAAATTCAAAAATTAAAATGTTTTTGCAAAAAGGGTGGAGGCAGGCTCGAACCTGAGACCTCCACCCCTTTAAGAGTGATAGTGGGGGTACCTGTAACCATAAGCGCCCTTGGGTCTTTCTTGTTATGGAATGCAAAATCAAATATATAAGGGTGTTTGACAGTTATGGTTATAAGCTCTTTTGAGCTTATTTCCAGCTTATTTTCCACAGTAACCCACAGTTTTCTTATTTTTCTTAGATTAAGAATAGATTATAGTATTTTCTGTAAAAAGTTGAGATTTTTCCAATAAGTTTTAGTATTTTTAAACATTTAATTAGTGTAAAAACTTATTTAAATCATAATAAAAAATATAAAAGTCTAAAAAATATAAATCTTTTTTCTAAAATTTTCTTTTGTCATATATTTTGTAATAAAACTGTTTTTACATTCCTAGGACTTTTATTTTATAAATTTTACGTTTTTGCTTGCGCAGTCGCGTAATTTTTGTAAATATCGCGCGTTTTCATTTTAGGTCACTTTTTAGGAAATTTTAGTACATGTTTTAGTTAAAATAGTTATTTAAGCAATTTTGTTTTATAAATCATAAATGTTCATCATTGAAAATATAGTGATAGCGTTTATTTAATAGATTTTAACTTTTATCTCTTTTAATTTGCATTTAAGTCACTAAGACATGCAAATCTCTACTATAGTTATAATCGTTTTGTTTTTATCGTTACGTTTTAGTTAAACGTATGTTTGTAGATCTTTAAGCGTTTTTAGGTTTTACGATTATGCGTTTTTAACAACGTAGGCGTGACAGAGCTATTACTATTCACATTCCTAGTGTTAGTCAATCAGATTCTGTTTTCCTATACTAATATTATTTTCGTCAATTCACAAGTCATTATACCAGAATATCACGCCTCACCAGGACATAAACGATCCAAGGATATTTTTAATCCTTGGTAAACTTACATTTTCTCGGTCATGCGCCTTTTATCATCTGTTACAGTTGACCGTTCACAAGCGGTTGATAAGTGTGACGGAGAAATAAAAGAGGGTGGTTCGGGAGAAATCAAGGAGTTGACTAGAAAGCTTGTTGATTGGGATGTCAAGGTTGAGGCTGGTTGTATTAACGATGTGGGCGTCTTGAAGAGGGAGGAATAGATGATGGAGTGATGGACCTTAGTGTTCTTGATCAACTTCAAAGAGATGAGATGCGACAGAAATGTAGGTTGAGATGGGCTGTCGAAGGAGATGAAAACACTCGTTTTTCTATTCTCTTCTCAAATATAAATATGCAAATGCCTCTATTAAAGGCGTTTTAGTGAAGGGCATTTGGTACGTTGGACTCCCATGCTGATATTAAGCAGGTTGCCATCAATCACTTCTTTTCGAGATTTAAAGAAAGTGCGCAATTCAGGCCCTCATTAACTAGCCAACTATTTCGTAGACTCTCCCTACTAATTCTATTTTTATGGAGTCTAGCTTTTCTTTGGAGGAGGTGAAATATTTTGTTTGGAATTGTGACGGGTCAAAGGCCCCGGGGCCTGATGGTTTCAACTTTAATTTTATTAAGTCATTTTGGGATGTCCTTAAATTCGACTTCAATTGTATTAAGCTTTTTGAGGCTACTAGAAATATAAGAAACGGATGTAACCCATCCTTTGTTGTTTTGTCCCTAAAAAGATTGATCCTCTTGGGTTTTCAGATTACCGCCCTATTAGTCTTATTAGTTGTGTCTATAAGGTGATCGCTACGTTGCTCGCCTCTCGGTTGGCTAGGGTTATTGACACTATTATAGGCCCTAACCAATCTGAATTCGTTAAGGGAAGGCAAATTTTTGACGGTCGTTTTATCGCTAACGAGATCATTCTTATGGCCGCGTTGGAATATGATTTGATCATTTTCGTACATATAATTTTTACCGGAAGTACGGAACTCCCGGGTCGTTCTCCCAACGAGGGTGTAATGGAAAATCGATTCGTTGTTTAAAGGTCGAGTGATTTGAATAGGATAAAAATATTTTGGGTTTTGGAACTTAATAAGAAAGAAACAATTAAGCATGTAAAACAAGAAAGCTAAACACAAATAAGCAATTATGCAAATTAAACTAAAAACATATAAGTTTATGGGTTTTTGACTAATTAAAATGATAATGGTTAAAGCAAAGACAATAATAAAACTAGTAGCAAGTAAATAAACTAAAGTTAACGATAAAAGATAACAACTAAAATTAACGAACTAAAATATGCTAAGCAAGCGAATAAGAAATATATGATGAAAAGATATACTTGTTAAGCAAATTATCAAGATCCTTAAGTGTGGTTTATTATTTCAATTAAGTCCTTTATTGATGAATTAATATCTTTTACAAATAATTATTTTGTCACAATAATTTTCATAAAGAGATATCAATATCTAGATTAAAACCCAATTATTTTCACGGCTTTTGCCCGCTTAAACAACCAAAATTTCAATCTAAGTATCTTAAAATTACTAACCAATAGATTTTCTAACTTTTATAAAATCACACTTAATTCACGGAATAATCTACTCAACAAGTATATAAAAAGCCTACTCACTAAGCATAGCAAACCAACACATAGCAATTAATTCAATAAAAATAAGCATAACTATTATATTAAAATTAATAACTACTAAAGATTCAAAAAGTAAAGAAAGTAAAACCCGGATGATGAAACGAGAGGAATAAAACCACCCGATCAAATAAGCACAAATTAACATAAAAGTTTACAACTTTATTAATCTTATCAACTAATTAGTAAGTAAAGTTTAAAACTTTATTCACTAACAAGCTTAAAAATTACTAAAGTTTCAAACTTTATGTATTAAAAATGCTTAATGACCCTTAAGCTCCGGCCTTAGCGGTAGAGATGAAGATAAACACAAAAAAAATCAAAACTTTAAGGGTTAGCACAATTATATAAATATAAACTTTTTATATAAAGAAAAAACTTAAATAATAGATAAAAATAACCTTAATAAATCAAATCTTAACCACCAAACTCTCTCAAGGAGATATGTTTCCACAAAAACTAATTTGGATATTAAGGTTAAGATTTAAAATACAAGATTTTTTAATAAATGAAAGGAAATAAATCAAGGAAAAATATTAAATGAACTCCGAAAACTCCAAATATTTTTTAGAAACATAATAAAAGTGATAGAAACTCACAGAAAAATTTTTAGAATTTTCGGAATTAAATAAGTATTTGTTTTCGATTTTAATGTTTAAAATAGCCAATAAATCAAAATAAATAGTAAACTAGTTCAAAAAAATATGAAAAATTCACACTATCTTAAGAAAACTATGAAAAGCTACCAGAAAATATAAAAATATTTATTTTACGTTTTTTACTATTTTTTAAAAATAAAATACGAAACAGTTTTTTAAAAGAAAAAGAACAGAAACAGTTTTTGATTTTTTAAAAATACTAAAACAGCTCAGAAAAATCTGAAACTTTTATGACGAAAATAAAATATGTTTTTGGATTTTTGTAAAAAGACAAGATTTTTAGAGACGTTTTACTATTTTTAAGCTAAATAAAACAATAAAAAAGTAAACTTTAATAAAAATAAACAATAAAAAAAACTAAACTTTTATAAAAATATGAATATGATATGTTGAGCGTGTGCACGAAGCGTATAAAATACACTCACACAATCTTACTATAACTCAACTCTTCATGGAATATTTTTATAAAAAGTTTTATAAAAATAAAATGAAATAAAAAAAGGTTAAGAGATGAGAAGAATAAAGAGATGCAAGACAATAAATAAATGAACTAACTTGTAAGAAATAAATAAAACTTTTATAAAACTAAATAAGCATAAAAATTACAAGAGTTTGGGTAAAAAAATAAATAAAAGAGATGATAAAAATGAGGTGAGGAGGTGGGTTTTTATAGACCCACTAGTTACACTTTGGCCCCTAATAATTTTTTATAATGGCCCCTAAATTATTAGAACTTGGTACAAAAATCCCCTAATAAAACTTGGTCCCCAAGTTAAAATTACAAAAGTTAAGCAGATGTATTTTTGCATTTCCTCTTGGGCTGTGCTGCGTTGGAATGGCTGGGCTCTCATTGGGCTTCTTAGACGAGATGGAGATTGGGACTCGTTGGGTCTCATTTGGACTTGGGCTGCGATGATACTAAAGGCAGCGTGGGATTTGAAACTTTCCAGCAAATTGATATCAAAAAAATGTACAACAAATATGGCATTGGTGGGATTTGAACCCTTGACCTCTTGCTTGATAAACATGTCCACGCCCACTAGACCAAGAGTCTTTTTGTGTTAATGTTGCATTTAATTTTCACTTAAGCTCCTTTTCTCGCTGATCCATTTTCTTTCTTTTCTTTCTTCTATTTTTCTTTTTCTTCTTAATTAATTAATTCTTCGTTTGGTCTTTAAATTTTTCTTCTTTTGCCCCGATGCTTCAAATAAAATTATCATTAGACCCGTAACTTTGTGCTCATTCCATTCTCGTGCTCGTTTTCTTCAGTTTTGTCTTTTCTTTGTCCATTTTGCAATATCCGTTACCTGCACATGCATAAACACAAAAACACAAATATTTATGGCTTTAGGGGTTAGTTTTTGGTCTTTTTGGTCCGGTTTTGATAAAGAAAATGTACATGTTTTCACATATACCAGAAGATCATAAGCTTCTACTCTTTAAGGTCGACTTCGAGAAAGCGTTCGATAGCGTCAATTGGGATTTCCTTCTTGACGTCATGAGGTAAATGGGATTTGGTGTTAAATGGAGGAAGTAGATAGCTTCGTGTCTCTCTTCGGCTTCCATCTCGATTTTGATTAATGGTTCCCCTTCTAAAAAATTTAAGATGGAGCGTGGTCTCCATCAAGGAGACCCTTTGTCGCATCTATTATTTCTTTTAGTCGCTGAAGCTCTTCAAGTCACCATATTGGAAGCATGTGAAAATGGGCTCTATAGAGGTGTTTCTCCTGTACATAGTGGAATCAATGTCTCTCTTCTCCAATTCGCGGATGACGCTATATTTTTTGGTGAATGGTCGAGGCTTAATGCTTTTAATCTTATTTGAATTCTTAGGGTGCGTTTGGTATGAAAAAATCAGAATGAATGAATACTTTGATTCCAAATATAGTTGTTTGTTTAAGATGTAAATCTATCAAATATTGGAATGAATGATAGATATATTCCATACTCCATATACCATGAAAGGGTAAGGTATGAATCTATCATAGGTGAAGGGCCCACCACTACTATCAAACTCATACCCATTGTGATTCATGACAGCATACCAAATGCACCCTTAAATGTTTCGAGATTGATCCGGGTCTTAAAGTTAATATTGCAAATATTAGACTTTACGGAGTTGGTTTTAGTAGGATGGACATTTATGTAGTTGCCTCTTCTCTTGGATGTGATCATGGACCCCTCCCGTTTATTTACCTTGAACTGCCTGTTGGCATAAAGATGAACCGCATTATGGGCTGTAATGAGGTTGTCAATCGTATTAGGGAGCGGCTCTCGTCTTGGAAAGCCAAATCTCTCTCGATTGGGGGTAGTCTCACTCTCATTAAATCGATTCTTGACAGCCTTCCAATTTACCATCTCTCTCTTTTTAAGGCTCCAAAAATGGTCATTAATCTTATCGAAACTATTAGGAGCAGATATTTTTGGGGGGTTTAAAGACTATCAATGTGGCATCTCGTGGGTAAAGTGGAGCTCTATTCTCCTCCACAAGGAGTTGGGGGGTTTGGAAGTCGGATGACTTCAAGCCAAGAACCTAGGCCTCTTAGGTAAATGGAAGTGGAGATATCTAACCGATGAAAAAGAACTTTAGTGTGTGGTTATTAATGAGTTTTATGGTCTTGATGGGGGATTTGGAGCTACGTTTGATGGTTCGGCTATTGGTGTTATATGGTGTGATATTTTAAAAGCTGTGAGACGTATTGATGACATTGACTCCTCCTTTATCCTCAAAATTGCTAATGGATCTAATTCCTCCTTTCGGAAAGATCACTGGTGTGGTGATGGATATCCTCTTATGTATTCGTTCCCTAGATTATATGCTCTCGAGTCCTTCAAAGATTGCAAGATTAGCGATCGATGGCATTGCTCGAATGACATTTGGTGTGGCAATTGGTCTTGGCATTTTCCTCCTCAATGTAGGGCTCTAAATGAGCTATCATGTCTCGTTTCTTGTATTGGTAACCTCACTCTTTCTTCAAATGGGCTTGATAAATGGACTTGATCTGGTGAAGTGTCGGGCATATTCAAAGTTAAATCCCTCTCCAAGAAGATTCAAAACTTATCGCTTAGTAACCATGTTTTTGGTGAGCATCATTATTGGAACTTGTGGATTCCGCGTAAAGTTATCATTTGCGTGGAGAGCCTCGTTGAATGGGCTTCCTTCACGAGCCAATCTTTCTTCTCGTGGGTATGCTCTTAGTTCTTCGTCCTGTCCATTTTGTGAGCTCGTGTAGAAGATATTGATCACTCCCTCATTCGTTGTCCCTATGTGGTAAATGTTTGGAAGAAAGTTTGGAGTTGGTGGAACTTGAATCCTCATATGTCTCTTCCTTTGTTCTCTATTTCTCATGTTGCGCTTGGTAACATCTCGATCTCGGTTAATGGCTGCTCTATGCTCTCGAAGGTTATACAGGGGGTGATGCAATGTTCTTAAGTGGAGGAAAAAATTGGTTAAATCCCATCCGGATGAAGTTTTGAAAATCAAAGACGAAGATGTTTGCCCATCCATCCAACGATTTTCCAAGACTTGGATATCTGCTCGACTTTCCTCAAATCTTGCTAACTGGAACTGTTGGATGGCCAAACCCTTTGATCTCTTTTTGTTATATTTATTGGTTTGTTTTTGCCGGTTCTGGCTTGGATCTGGTTCTTTACATATCAGTTTGTGTTTTTTTTAGCCTCTTTCTTAGAGGCCTTTCTTAATACAAGTTTGGCCTTAAAAAATAAAAAAATCCCTAGACTTTATAGATTATTTATAAAAACAACAACATATATGTTGTTGATTATAAAAATTATTATCATTATATATTGGTTAATGTATATGAACATAACTATAATATTGAAATAAAAACACGAGTTAATGTGATATGTAAACGATACATGAGATTGTATATATACAAACAAATCATATTATTCATCCTAATGAGATTAAGTAAGGATATCTGGTAAAATATTTTTCGTGACTATCAACATTAATTAACGACTCATTAGTTCCTATTTATAAGTTTAACCCGCGCGTACATGGGTAAAAATTAATTACGGCTAAAAATTATTATTAACAGGAATATAAATATTAAAATGAAGACACGACCCCATGGGTTACTGTGAAATGAAACATATACATGATATTGTGCATATAGATACGATGCATGTTACTCTTTAAAGTTTGAGTAAGGATATCCAGGAAAACACTTTTTTAAAGGTCATTTATGTGTTATTAAACACGCATAATGTTTAAACATGATATCAATAGTTAGATTTAAACAATATCAACCATAATACCATGTCAGTTAAACAAAGTCAATTCTTTTGTCTAACAAAAATCTATACAAATTAAATCAATACATAATGAAATATTTATGTAATGTTATAGATTTACATTCTTAACCAGCTGTATTATTAAAATACGATAACATATAATTTGTGTGCACAAACAATTAAAATTAAATGTATGATGAGTTATGTTACTAGTATAGCGTTATATAATTTGTGATAATATGACTAGTAGACAAAAGTTCTATACGAAACATTTTTTTATCTAAAGAACAAACCATGCAATTTCAATCATTCATTTTTTCATCAAGTAAAAAAAACCTATTTTTATCTTTTTTTTTTTTCTTTTTTCTTTTTTTTTTCTCTTTTTTTAAAAAAAATAAAATATCTCGCAAACCGTTAATCGTTACACAAAATTTGTTATATCATGGCGAAGAGAATTAAATTATCCTTCTATAGATATGCACTTATATATACTTTCGACGAACTTTTTATTCAAAGTTTCCGCTAAGAAAAATCACATGTGATTCGAAAAATCACATGTGATTCGAAAAATCACATGTGATTTATTACTTTAACAATCACATGTGACTTGTGAAAAAAATAACAAATTACAAGTGATTTTCTGGGCGAAATTTTTACAAATCAGCAAAATAACAAAATCACAAGTGATTTTACAAATCACAAGTGATTTTACAAATCACGTGTGATTAGTCTAGGTGAAAATTTTGAAAAAAAAAAGTTTGTAGAAAGCATATAAAAGTGCATATCTATAAAAAGATAATTTAATTCTCGTCACGATAGTGTATTTTTCATATCTTGAAGATTTACCATTTGCAAGTTGATTTTGTTTTAAAAAAAATTGTGAAAAGTGGGTTTTTTTTGAAAAAATTAATGGCTAAGATTTACTCATTTATTCTTTAGAAAAAAAAATGTTCTTTGTTGATCTCACCTCATGACTAGTATAACCTTAAAGAAAGGGGTGTGGTCACTTTCCACCGGCGCCATTCCTACGCGTCGTCCACAACGGAGCCGCCGTTGTGGCGCCACCACACCACCATAGTCCGGCGCCATTTGGTTTGTGAGTTAATTCACGCACGCCGTTTGTGTTTTTTTTTCCTTTTTTTTTCCTTTATTATTATTATTTTTTTTTTTTTTGTGGTTTTGTGTTTGTGTTTGTGTTCGTGTTTTTTTAGTGTGTGTATTTGGTGTGTGAAGTGTGTGCATGATACAATGTAGGGCTGTAAACGAACCGGACGGACACGGACGGAGGTATGTTCATGTTCGTTCATTTAATTTTAGCCGGACAAATAAACGAACACGAACGTGTAATCGGACCAAAATTCTTGTTCATGTTCGTTCAATTAGATTTGAACTTGTTCATGTTCGTTTTTGTTCGTTCATTAATAAATTAAACGAACATAAATGCACATAAACGAACATAAATGATCATAAATAAACGTAAACGGACATAAACGAACGTAGAAGTAAAGTTGTTACTTTAAACGATCCATATGATCATGTTATATTACATAAATATATAGTTACATCATTATCCCAAAATATGGTCTTAGTAACATCATTTTCGTCCTAGCTGATGTTAACATACATCACTTTTTTAAATTATAGTCATATTATTATACTAGCATCATCAGCCTAGTTGATGTTTACATAAAGACATCTAAACAACATTATTATCTTAGTTAATATATACATAACAACTTCTATATTATTCTTTTTGAACATCGTCAAAGTAGAGGTATTAGAAATCACCCAAAAGTTGTATAAAATAGATGTTCAAAAGTTGTGTCCAAAAGAAGAGGCTTAGAAGTCTCATCCAAAAGTCGTGATCAAGTTGTCATTACTCAAGGAAGCTCGATATTTACGAAATCCACTTGTTCCTACATGAAACAAAAAGAGATATTGGATTATTCCACCATTTTTAGAAAACATTATTATAATTTGAATGATAAAATGGTACCTTGGTTTTCTTTTTTTGCAGCCCATAATAGTGACAATACCAATCAGCTCCACAAATAAGCATGTCTACAATGTTAGTTCCTAAAGAAGAACGATGTGGATCAATAACCCTCCCACCGGCACTAAAAGCAGATTCCGAAGCAACAGTGGTGAGTGATATTGCCAATATCTCAGCAGCCATTTTGGATAGAAGTTTAAACTTAGAACTTTTCTCCTTCCACCAGCCTAATGCATCAAAGTATACACCTAGCTCACCAATGTACACTTCTTATTCCAAATAAGTATCAATCTCTGACTTCTCACTTATAGTCGTGCCCTCACTTATGATATGTTGATCATACTTGGTTGTGCCTGTTTTGATATGTTTACCCGACTTAGATGTTGAGCTTAGACTATTCTTAGCCACACCACTTTGACTCCCAAGATTTACATTTGAAACAACATTTCCTGCTTTATGAGCCTCAACATACTCATTATACAAATCATCTAAAGTGTCTCGAACAATTTTCTTCTGAATAATAACCTCATCCACGGATTATATGGCCTTAAAAGAGAAATCAATCAATTCCATCTTGTATCTAGGATCTAAAATAGCTCCAATTGAAATTAGAAAATTAGAGCTACCCCAATACTTGTCAAATTTCTTTTTCATCTCAATAGCCACGTCTTTCATGCAATCACTGGCATCCAAAAATACTCCATCCAATTCTTCTTTAATCCCATACAACTCACTAAGAAATAAATTGGACGTAGGATACTCGGACCCTATAAGATAATAGCATGAATTAGTTAGTCGTTCTTGAAAAAAAGAATTGTAATAAAAAAAATATACTTAAAAGAGATACCTGAAATTATCTTTGTAGCCTCGTTGAAAATTTCCAAGAATGAGCAAACCTCTTCAACTTTTCCCAGTCTTCCTCACTTGGAAAAGTGGTGTATGTAGGGTCTCGGTCAGCATAATTCACAAAAACTTCTTTGAACTCCAATGCCGTAGATAACATAGCATATGTAGCATTCCAACAAGTGCTAACATCTAAAATCAGATGTTTTTTTGAGACTAATAGTTGCTTGGAAAGTTCACTAAATACATGCAAACGACCCGGAGACGCACCCATATGTTTTACACTCGCACGAACATTTTGAATTATATCTTCAATTTCTGAGAGGCCGTCTTGAACTAACAAGTTGAGAATATGAGCACAACACCGCACATGAAACAACTTTCCACCAATAGCTAGTTTTCCTTGTAGACTTAAATTTTCTCTTAACTTCTTAGCTACTACATCATTGGTTTTTGCATTGTCAACTGTCAAAGTAGCCACCTTCGTCTCGATATTCCACTCTTTTAGACATTTAAATAGACAATCATAGATGCCAATACCAGAATATGGAGGAGGAACATCAACAAAACTAAGTATGCACTTGTTTAACTTAAAATCAGAGTCTACAAAGTGGCAAGTGACTACCATATAATGGATATTTTGATTCGATGTCCATATATCAGTTGTAATGCTCACACGGTTGACAGAATTTAACAATTTCTGAATTCGTTTCCTTCCAATTTTATAACTGGAAATGCAATCTTGTCTAGTTGTTGCACGTGAGATATTGTTAAATGCCGGGTTAGATTCCTTCATAAGAATAGTAAACAAGTCATATATAACAAAATTGAAAGGCAATTCATGAACCATGATCATATGGGAAACAATCTCTCTTATCCTAGCATTGTCAAACTTCCAGTTTTGCACCATTGATGAAGAACCTGATTTTCCAGGCACAACATTTAAGTTTAGTTGACCTTTCTTGAAAACTTTTAGATTCGGACAAATTTCAATGTGCCGTGTAACGAGTGGTGGAGCTATCTTTAGTCTTCTTTATTTTTTCACGGCAATGTTTGCACTCATTCATCTCGGTTCCATTACTCAACTTTATTTCATTAAAATGTGGCCAAACTTATGAAGTCTTTCTCCTTTTTCTTATCCTGAATGGTGTATGTTCTTCGGTATCAGCTACATTTGCTTGTTGTGCAGTGGCTGATGCTGCAACACCTTCTTCTGAATTACTAGCTTCTAGATTAATAATATTAGGAACTCTTTCCATTATTGGAGTGCCTTCACTTGATTCAGATCCAGCCATCTACAAAGAACAATGGCCACATTTTTAGCATCTATAACAATAAACTTCTACTTTATTCAGTTTGAAAAATGAGTAACAGGTAAACTATCTGTGGTTCCTGAAAAACAAAACGCAGTTTAGCAAATGCATAATCCGTTATGCAAACGCAATCCCAAATTTCTAATCAATAACCAAAAAGAATCCATGTATCTAACTTACGAGCTACTAACGGAATCTACGCATACAAATATTTTCTACTTTATTCAGTTTGTAGTAGTTTTGTTTATTGAGATATTTCATCAAACAGTTAGCTTGCATAAAAAATCATTCAATATAGATTATCAATATAACAACCTGAATTTCAATAAACTAATCAGAGACGTTGATTAAAAACTTATAAAACTTAAAAGGTTATAAAGTAAAATGAATTTAAACTATGAGGGTCATATATAAAACTTGAAGTTGAAAGGGTAATATACATAGACTTGATTGTGATGTTTATCTTTGGTGATTAGCTCGTTTTATGGGCCGAGTCCACTGGTATAGCCATAAAACCGTTTATTGCTTATACTGCAAAAGAAAATAAAAAGAAAACCCTAAATCAAAATAAGAAAAAAGAAGAGGCGACAACAAGAAGGAAAGAAGGTAGCGTTAACTGTGCCGATAGTTCGTATATTTACGTTGTTTTTGTTATAAGGAGTCGGACAAGAAGTAATAGCTTGGATATATAAGGTGAGTTTTCATGTGATTTTTAAATTGGGTTGCATTTTTATTCGAAATACTATAATGCGAACTTGTTTAAATGATCGTGAGTTGCTACGTGTTTGGTGTTTTTGATAATATGCGAAAGTTGCGAAAATTGCTTACTAGTCGAGAAATATAAATGTTGAATCGTGAATCTCGAATCGTGAACCGTTAGTTGTGAATTGTGAACTATGAAATATGAATTGTTGGAACCGTTGAACCGAACGGGTAAAAATATGAATAGTTGGTACCGTTGAACCGAACGGGTATATGTTGAATCGTTGGTACCGTTGAACCGAATGGAAATATGAATCATTGGAACCGTTGAACCGAATGGAAATATGAAAAGTTGACATATGTTGTTTCGTCTTATAAGTTAAATCTTTGGTTTATATTGAAATTGTTGAATAAGTACGTGTGGTAATTTAATAGCACTTATGTTAATCTTAATAAATTGAATGATCATTTTAACAAGTTTGATATTATTGTAAAAGTGTTTGATGTTATATGAATTGTTTTGTATGTGAAAACTATGATTTCTCACTAGGCCTTTGGCTGACGTAAAACTCTTTTAAAATTTTTGCAACCCAGATGAGCTGCTTAGGATTCAAGATATTATTTTGAGACCTAGTAAGGGTAGACGCTTCCGCTGATATAAGGTAAAAAGGATGGTTTAACGCTCCAAAAAAGCGGGGTGTTACAGTTGGTATCAGAGCCTTGGGTTTAAGTGAATTAGGTGTTAGGAACCTAGTCTTAAACCCAGATTAAGTATTTCAGTTGCGAAAAGGTTTGATACTTTATGCCCTCTAGGCACACTAAAAATAAAGGGTAATAGTTGTCTTTAGAGATGAATTAGATGCCTTTATATAGATATAGACCCAAACTGAAAAGTTGTCTTAATATATATTTAGTAATAGTTAAATATACCCGTCTTTTAAATATTCTTGTTAATTTCAAGGCATAGAGAAATGGAAGGAAAGGGTGGCGGTGGATCCAAGCAACATCCAGGAAAGAACCAAGATGTGCCTGTTACCAAAGGGGAACTAAGTAACGAAATCATAAGGATTATGTCAGAATACATGCCCACTATTCTGGCTCAAAGTCAAGAAAATTTTAGGAAGGCAGAAGAAGCTAGAAAAGCTGTAGAAGAGGCTGAGAAGAAGAAAAAGGCAAATGAAGATCTTGAGAGGAGAAGAAAAGCAATGGAAGATAAGAGAGCTGCAGAGGAGCAAGAAAGGAAAAGAAAGGCTGAACAAGATAGGAAAAACGCAGAAGATGCTGAGAGACTAAGAAATGAAGAAGCCCAGAGAGACGGATGTAGCTACAAGTCCTTCTTAAACTGCAAACCGACCGAATTTCATGGAGATAGCGACCCTGTGATTGTCACCAACTGGTTAAAGCAGATAGAGGACATCTTTGAAATTAGTGAATGCTCACGTGGACAAAGGGTGAAGTATGCATCTCATTTGCTTAAAGGAGAAGCGCGACATTGGTGGAATATGATCAAGATCGCTCGTGGTAATGAAGCTGTGAGTGCTATGACATGGGAACAATTTGAAGAGTCGGTCATGGAAAATTATTGTTCCTAAGGATTGATGGATAAGCTTGAGGAGGAATTCTTGAAACTACAGCAGAATGATATGACAGTCCTGAAATACACGGCGAAGTTTAATGAAAAGGCAAGATTTTCAAAATACCAGGTAGCCACTGAGGAAAGAAGAATCAAACGATACATATGGGGTTTACGAGCCGGGATTAGGGGTCCAGTTCAACAAGCAAGACCCTCAACTTTTCAAGAAGCCGTGGAACTTGCCTTGATGGTTGAGAAAGAGAATAGTCGTCAACTAGAAGAAGGAGGAGACAACAAAAGAAAGAGAGAGAATCGAGATGATGACATGAAAAAGATCAAAATAACTGGTGAGAAAATGGAGAATGCAAGTGAGTATAAACCATGTACGATATGCAAAAAGGCACACAGGGGGAAATGTTGGCATGAGGATTGTTGTAATTGTGGGAAGCCAGGACATGCAACAAAGGACTGTAAAGCTGATTGGGTTTGTTTTAGTTGTAAGAAACCGGGACACAAGATTGCTGATTGTCTTGAATGGAAGCCTCTTGATCCCCAAGAGAAAATCGGATATAGCGGCAACCGAGTGGAGTACAAAGATACTCAACCACTGAAGACAAAGGGAAGAGTTTTTCAACTGAATGCTGAGAATGATCTAGACACTCCGCATAAGAAATGAGATAATAAAGAAACATGTGACGTCTAGTAGCACCTTTTCGATTATTTTAGGGTTATGCATTTTGATGTGTTCGAATTATTAAGTTTGGTTTATTTTGCTGAAATTTTCACTTCATGCTTTTCGCAAACACTTTTGATAATCTTTGAACTTTTAGTTGTATAATAAAGCTTAAAATATTGAATAAACATGATGTTATGACAAGGTAACCGTGTCTTCTTTAGCTTAAATTTTGAGGACAAAATTTATTTTTTAGTAGGGAAGATTATAACAACCCGAATTTCAATAAACTAATTAGAGACGTTGATTCAAAACTTATAAAACTTGAAAGGTTATAAAGTGAAATGAATTTAAACTGTGAGGGTCATATATAAAACTTGAAGTTGAAAGGGTCATATACATAGACGTGATTGTGATGTTTATCTTTGGTGATTAGCTCGTTTTATGGGCCGAGTCCACTGGTATAGCCATAAAACCGTTTATTGCTTATACATGCAAAAGAAAATAAAAAGAAAACCCTAAATCAAAATAAGAAAAAAGAAGAGGCGACAACAAGAAGGAAAGAAGGTAGCGTTAATTGTGCCGATAGTTCGTATATTTACGTTGTTTTTTGTTATAAGGAGTCGGACAAGAAGTAATAGCTTGGATATATAAGGTGAGTTTTCATGTGCTTTTTAAACTGGGTTGCATTTTTATTCGAAATACTATAATGCGAACTTGTTTAAATGATCGTGAGTTGCTACGTGTTTGGTGTTTTTGATAATATGCTAAAGTTGTGAAAATTGCTTACTAGTCGAGATATATAAATGTTGAATCGTGAACCGTTAGTTGTGAATTGTGAACTATAAAATATGAATTGTTGGAACCGTTGAACCGAACGGGTAAAAATATGAATAGTTAGTACCGTTGAACCGAACGGGTATATGTTGAATCGTTGGTACCGTTGAACCGAACGGAAATATGAATCGTTGGAACCGTTGAACCGGACGGAAATATGAAAAGTTGATATATGTTGTTTCGTGTTATAAGTTAAATCTTTTGGTTTATATTGAAATTGTTGAATAAGTATGTGTGGTAATTTAATAGCACTTATGTTAATCTTAATAAATTGAATGATCATTTTAACAAGTTTGATATTATTGTAAAAGTGTTTGATGTTATATGAATTATTTTGCATGTGAAAACCATGATTTCTCACTAGGCCTTTGGCTGACGTAAAACTCTTTTAAAAAATTTGCAACCTAGATGAGCTGCTTAGGAATCAAGATATTATTTTAAGACCGAGTAAGGGTAGACGCTTCCGCTGATATAAGGTAAAAAGGATGGTTTAGCGCTCCGAAAAAGCGAGGTGTTACAAGGTCACGCAAATATTGGAATAACATATACACAACAACTGAAAGTATACAATACACACATACAATGAAAGTGATGGGAGACATGTATTTTATCAAACACTTAATGAGGGGTTGTTTTTGTAAATTGTTGGTGAGTTAAGGTTTAACTTTAGAAATGTTATGATTGCGGGTGTTTTTTTGTTGAGTTAAAGTGAAATGTTAAAGCTGATGTGGCGCAGACGTAGCAGAGGTTAAAGTTTAACTCAAGTTATTGTTGCAAATGCTCTTATAGTTTGAATTGATACGAGATGCACATCCCTTTATCAAAATCATCATAACTTCTATATGATCGAGAAAAAGAAGAAACCAACTAAAAAACAAAAAATGCTACAAGCCAAATAGGGTCACGACACGATGCATATGTGCATGTACTACTGCGTAAACATTCAATGAAGATGCACACAATGCGCATTTCCTTTTGCCAGTGTCGCACAACATAAAGAAGAAGCAATGAATTCATTTATTTCGTGGATCCACTGTCTTTTTCCATGTGCAAACCAGTCATATTATCGAGAGTACCTTTTTGTCATTGATTTAGTATGTTTCACAACAAAGTTAGTTAAATATGAGAAACATATGCAAACTAGCCTTTTGTATATCCGGAAAGGATTCTCCGTAGGTTTTATGAGATTTACAAGTTCAATGAACACTGTAAAACAAAAAATGTATTCGATGCATAGTTACAGAATATACAACGTCAGTCCAAACATTATTAATCTAGACATCTTATTCTCTCTTGATGTTATAGCAAACGGTATGGTAACATGCAAGCAAGGTCAAAGCTTAAAATTTGCAAGTTAAACCAAGGTTAACCATACCGTGTATGGTGTTAACGGGGTGTTAACACTCTCATGTTAACACTCTCATGTTAACACCATAACGCGGTGTTAAACCCTTTTTTTTTTTTTTTTTTTTTTAATTTCTGCCCTCTAAATGAGGGGTTGTTTTTGTAAATTGTTGGTGAGTTAAGGTTTAACCTTAGGAATGTTATGATAAGGCGTGTTTTTTTGTTGAGTTAGGATCAAATGTTAAAGCTGATGCGGCAAAGGTTAAATCTTAACCTAAGGTGACCACACCTTAGGCTCTTAGATTTGCTGGTTGAAATTGCTTATTTGCTTTTTTGTATTTTGACAAATATGGCACTAATCCAAACAACTAATTTCACTCACATAAAACCAAATACATAACCAGATAAAAATTTCCCAAATGGTTCTATGTGGTCAAAAAACACACTTTATATAAGCAATCCTTCTATGAACACCAACCCCCATATCTATGAGAAGCAGACTATCAAGGGTGGACCTGGACAAAGCTACTCTCACATGTACAGAATAAGCTTTATGAACTTATAGCAAAAAGCCAAAAACAGAGGAGCTTGCAACCTATTGCCCAACAAGACCAAGTCAAGGACCCATGATAAAAGAAGGCTCGAACCACAAAAACTGATAAACAACAGCAGCGAGAAGTACAACTGGACAGCCGCATGAGCTCATTTAAACTGGACCATCCTGAGATGCAGCAGCCACTCGAAGCAGACCCAACAGTTCTACTACTTACCAGTGTGGGAACACCATTCTTTCCACGATCGCCTGAAAATCTGAAATTTACATCCCTATTCGAAATCCAGTGATGTTCCTTCCTCCTATGTATAAATTGGATCATAAGAAATATGAAAGTACTGAAGCCAATTTAATATTGACGCGTTAGCATTTTTCGACTTAAAGTAAAGGTAACCGACTTCTGTTAGAAATAGATTTTTTTGGTGTCACATAACCATTTAAGTTGTTATCGAGGTTCATATACATACATCGTTACGTAAAAAA
Organism: Chrysanthemum makinoi; assembly: GCA_910596185.1. Classification (NCBI taxonomy): domain Eukaryota; kingdom Viridiplantae; phylum Streptophyta; class Magnoliopsida; order Asterales; family Asteraceae; genus Chrysanthemum; species Chrysanthemum makinoi. The sequence continues at coordinate 79,774,498 of OU343217.1, forward strand.
AAATGGCAATTCTTTTAATACTTCAATGGAATAAACCATGTTCCACGGTTAACCTGCATTATATCTTTTGGTTCTAGATTTCATTTTTACAGAATAATTTATGGTTTTGGTATATAAAAACATTAGGAGTCAGCTCCAGAAATTAAAACTTAAAAAAACTTACTTGGAATTCTAATGCCTTCTTAAGTTGTGTTAATACTTCTTTTGATGTTGGTCGTTTTTCTCTGTCATCATGTAAGCACTGATATGCAATCTTCTGAAACGTAGTCAATGACACTGGCACAATTTGTTTCTTTATAGCATCAAATACCACCTCGTCTTTTTTTCCTTCTTCAAAGGCGTGTTTAACGAAACTGGATAGAAACTGACCCTCATGTTTGTAAATTTCGTACGTTGATCTCCCACACAATATCTCAAATAAAACAATGCCAAATGAATATATATATCTCTTAGGTTAAGAAACCCGTTTTTTCGTAAAGTGGGTCCAAGTAGCCCCTTGTGCCACAAACATGATCGATTATATAATCTGTATCCTCTATTGGACTTACTAAAGAAAGCCCAAAGTCAGCAACTTTTGCCTTCCAATTATCGAATAGCAGAATGTTTGGAGTTTTGATGTCTCTATGTACCACCACATGCAGTCCTTCATGACCTTTATGAAGGAAATCCAACCCGCTTGCAATATCAATGCATATTTCAAGTCGCTTCCTCCATGTAAGACTAACATCATTCAGATACCTATCAAGACTTCCTTTAGATGCATATTCATACACAAATGATTCTTTCTTGTGTTTCGTTGCTATAGCCAACAAGACTGATGACATTATCATGCTTATAAGTGTTAAGAATATGTAGCTCTGTGTAAAATTGGTGCTCCCCTTGACCAAGACTTGTATCCAATCGCTTTGCAACAATGGTATACTGTCCATTCCCATGTCCATGCTTAATTTCTCCTTTGTATACCCTTCCAAAACCTCCTCCTCCAATGACATTATCGCGACTAAAGTTTCGGGTGGCCAATTTGATGTCTTCAAGTGACATTCTGAGGGGATCCTTGTGGTTCTCCTGTGAATCATAAAAGACACTCTATAAATCTATACAATATAACTTCCTTCGTACCAAAATAACTAACATTAAAAATGATGATGCTTTATTTTGCTAGTCTTGACTTACTTGAAGCGATAATGCTTTATTAAGTTCGTTGATGATAACTTCCGTTGTTGGACGTTGGTTTTGTGTTTCTGCCAAACACTGATATGCAAGTTTTATAAACATGTCCAAAGAATCTTCATTGGGTCCTTTATTTAGAAACAAATGATTCTCGCCATTTTCTTCCATTATGGTATCAGCCACCTCTTTTCTTATTGTTCCTTGTTCTAACCACCCTTGTGCCAAAGATGGCATGCTTTCATATCCTAATGGATACCCATAGCATAGTAGAAGATCAACACACTTCCCACATAAAATTTCGAACATAACTGTTCCGAAACTATATACATCTGATTCTTGTTTTAGCTTACCAGTAATAACATATTCGATCTGGATCCCTGTAGTCTCCTGTGCCAACAATCTCATTGAGATGAAGAGATTCATCATCTTGATTCAGAGGTAACAATATAGATAGTCCAAATCCAGAAATCTTTGCCCGCATATTATCGTCCAACACAATGTTTTCACTTCTTATATCACGGTGTATTACCATCTTTTGGCCGTCCATCTGAGTATGAAGGTAATGTAATCCATGTGCAATGTCAAGGCCGATTTTTAAACGTTTTTCCCAAGTAAGAATACGATCTGACAAAGAGCTATAAAGATTTCTATTAGAACCATACTCGTAGACAAGTATCATATGAGAACCTTCATCACAAAATCCAAGAAGAGATTCAATGTTGCGATGCTTACAACTGCTAAGAATTTCGATTTCAGAATCGAACACACGGTTTTTATCAAACCCGTACCGATCGATGCAGTTTATCTTTGCTTGGTAGTATCTATCAAGCAGGTTACCTTTATTCTTCCCTTCTTCAAAGAAATTTTTTTCTCTATTGAGACATTTGAGTTTTCCTCTGTACAAACTACCAAGATGGTTGAACCCAATTTTATAACTCTCCGAAAAATTGTCCGTGGCCAGTTTTATATCTCCGATTCCGATCCTCAAGTGTTCATAGTTCTTTACCTGCATCATTGTGATTAGGAAAAAGATAGCATCGAACCTTATAATTGCTAGAAGAATGAGAACGAAATCGTGAACAAAACTTTGTCGGTATTTCTTTTATTCACTTTAATACAAAATAAAATAGCACAGAGATGCACAAATACGAGTTACTAATTAAGTAATCTGGTAGTTTACAAGTAAGGGACTAGGCCTAGCTTTTTTGAAAGTTCTTTGGTGTTTGTATCTTCTAGCTCAATATATTATATGCCGTAAAAAAAAAGGAAAGGGAAAGTGGTGCTCAGTCGAAGCAGTAATACCGGTGAATAGGCTCACTGTTTTTCTCCTTTTTAGTTACAAATTAATAAAGTCGATGACAGGATGATCCTGTTATGATTGCTTTAAACGATCGACTCCCTCGATCAAATTTTTGTCATTCTTCTCATATATCCACAATAAGAGATTTATATTATTTTTTTTTTAAAAAGCTTTAAAAAACTGAGATATATAACTTATAAATTAAGACCCATAATGTAGTAAGTTTATAATAATCTGGCATGGAATAGGTTCAAGATCATGAACCTATTCATTACAAGTAAATTTGGCTAACTCATCAAATGTCTATATACTTTATATACTTAGGGTATTTTAGTGAAACAAATTCATAAAATTGATCGAATGTCCCTCTTAGGATAATTCTGATTACCAATAATTTATTTAAACAAGATAACTTAAATACCTTGCGGAAGTTGGCTGCCGTACTTTCATGTGTATTTCCTAGCTCTTGCTCCATGATTGACTCATTCTTGATAGGCGCCTGTGAGGCATCGTTATTATCCTCTCTGCCAATGAATGGGGGATCCTACATAGAACGAATAAAACGTTGTATGAATAATCACTGATTCACCGTTAGAAAGAATTTTAAAAAAATCTTGCATCAGAAAGTTACTTAAGAGATAAGGGGAAAAAAGTTGGTTTTTCTTATGAGAAAATTGTGAGTAAAATTTGAACTTTGTTAAACCCATAAATGGTGAAAGGTTGGTGGATTTACCATTATTAACACAATAAACTAAAAGGACTTTGCACAACCCAAGTGCTTTCAGTTAAATAGAACAACATTTGAGGGATTATCACTTGTTCTTTTAACTCCTGCATGTATCCAAGTATAAGAAATGTATTCAACAGAACACGAAAAAATGAAAATATTTTTGAATAGCATGTCACAACTAGTGTTCGAGATTCACATGATATATCATTTCATTAAACAGAACAAATTTTGGTCACTTTATCAAGCCAAGTAGCCAACTCACAGTTGCCACTTTAAACACCTATTTTATGTCTTTTTGTTTAACACTTTTGAAGAAGAAAAAATACAAGAAACTTACAGGAGGAACTGTAGCAATCCACTCTTCAAAGGGAATAGTTTGGGACTGCAGACATATTCAATTACTCGTTAATCAAATACTCCAAATAAAAGAGAAGAATCGATAATGCCACACAAGAGTTCTAAGGATCGAAAAAGAGTATTATTGATTGATTGTCATTATAATTGTAGGATTGTTTCGATAATGCCAAACAGGTGATTTCATAGATGATATTTGTTGATACAAAAGTTGGGCGTTCCTTGTTTGGGCTCTGGCTCTCGTATCATTTGATGATTGTTGCTTGAGACCTGCGCACTAAGAAGACAGAAAACACCGTTAGGCTTACCGTGGGATTGTCTCCCACGATTATCCTCCGGCGTGAGAGTAAGTAATCGATTTAGGGTTAAAGGAGAGTTAGGGTTTTGTAGATCGTACCTTTTAACAAGGGATGGGATTCCCTTTATATACACACGGAATCCTTGTTGGTTCCGTGTTCCTCAACCTTCGGCGTATCCCGCCTAAACCGGTTGGGGAATGATTATCTCTATACTTAGGAGATATCCGATATCTATTCCGTAAATAGTTTTGGGCTTGGGCTTTCGTGAGCCCAAACACTTATTGGCCTTAGCCCAGTCCGTGTTGGGCTTGTGAGTATTAGACTTTAGTCGGGTTCGTGACCCGAATCTAGACTATACGTCATCATGTCCCCCCAGTCTAGTATGCGCAGTGACTAACTGCGGATGCTTGACTAATAACCGTAGTCAATGAAAAAACGTCGAAGCGTAGCCAAGAAGCCATAAAAAAAAGAAACCCGCCGATACATTGTATCTAGACATGGGATGAAGAAACGGACGCCTCGTAAATCGGGGGAAAGTAACTGCAGCCACGTCCCTTCAAGTGATCTTAACCACACATGTTAGTGATAGTGGTGTCCACGTGTCACTCATCGTGTGGATGAGGAAAAATATATAACCATCCACCCCATTTCAACTGTGTTTCCCACAGTGAAAAAACGTTCATCCGCCATTGTTAACAAAACTTCAAACTGCAAACCAGAAAAAACACTGTATTCGAAAGGTAACCGCGCGTGCGCTTTGTAAGAACAATACCATGATCAAACAGTTGTCTGATTTCACCTCCGACCTCACCGAGAGCGATCTTCTAGAATTCACCTCGGATTACTATATACCTCTTGACGTGCATCCGGTTGTTCCGGATGCGCGGGCATCGATTGCGGACTTCCCAGATGGGAAAGTGGGGGTATATACACGTTTTTTCGAATTCGCGAATCAACGTGTGCCCCTATCCCGATTTCTGTGCGATGTACTAAATTATTACAATCGCACCTATCCCACTGACCTGCATCGGTGCGGCTAAAGTTACTAATTTTGAGGTGAACTGCCGTTTACTGGCGGTAAACCCAACCATCCACCTATTCCGCGCATTTTATCACACGACATGGTCACATGGGTAGGTATCATTTGCTAAGCGTGCCGGTAGATTTCAGTGTTATACCGAGAAACTAGACGCTTAGAAATTTGAGGAGTCATTTTTCGGGTAGACGACACATGCTTTCCGTGGCATTATGATTTTTATACCGGGAACGCTTGCCGGGGATGAGTGCTTGCCTGGATCATATGTCACTGAGGATGCGGAACTGATAAACGCGAACTGCATCCCCATTAGTTTCTATCCTGAGGAATTTTTTGTGCATATGGGCATCAGCCGTAATTATTTTGGTATGCCGGATGAGATGCCAATCTTCTTAGGCGCCAATGGCCAGGGTGGGTACTCGTTCTTCCGCACCCCCTTTTGTAATTAATGTAAGAGCTTTCTGTCCTTTCCGCGCATTATATAACCTGTGTTATTTGTTGTCTTATATTGCGCAGAGATGGATCTGTTCACCGTTGTGCACCTAGCGAAGCCTGTTGAGGTGAATGTAGGGACACGGCCCCTGAAAGAAGGAGAAGAGCCCATACTGACAGCCACTGCGGGGCATGTTACGGAGCTAAACCTTGAGGAGGCTGGGAGCAGTGGTCCCAATGCGTTGGAAGCTACTCCTATACAGAGTGTGCCGAGCCCTAGGGTGCCTACTCCAGTTGGAACCGGCACGCGTAGATATTGAGGAGAAGGAAGAGGAGAGCCCAAAACTGGAGCGTAAGAGAACGCGCGGTGATGACGGCGCGGGCTCGTCCAGGAAGAAGCGTCCCGTCGTTCTCACCTTGGAATCGTCATCAAGCGATGCCGCTTCATCTCCCCCTCCCGTTGATACCTCTATGCCTCAGTAAGTTTTATATGCAAGAAATGTTGTCGCAGTCCTTCTGATATTACGAAATAATTGTTAATCCTTGTGTATGTGTACAGGTTTGAGCATGCTGTGGAGTCACCACCTAAGGAGAGTCCTGTGCACACTGCCTCTTCTGAGCCGCATAGTCAAAGATCTGAGTCATTGGTGGCTGGAGATGCACCAATGGAGCAGCTTGTCGAAGAATTGGCAAGCGCTACGCATCAAGCTTCCCTAGTAGAAGTTAAAGGTAAAGATTTCGATGAAGGAAGCCAGGTAGCGAAGGATCGAAAAATTGGTCGCTGGAGGCGCAGCTGGCTAGTACCAAAGCTGAGATGGAGAGTCTGAGTGCATATGCCCAGAAAATGGCCAAGGAAAAGATGGCGCTGATGGGCCAAATAAGTCAAGAGTGCGCTGAGTCCTCTGGGTACAAGTCTTCGTGTCTCTGGGCACTGAAATATTTGGAGAAGAGTAAGGATGAGCTGACCTCGCAGTTGGAGACGTTTGGTTCCACTGTGAAAGGCGCCTTGGAAGCGCAGGAGATGAAGCTTCGGCTCACCGGAATATGACGAGGAGTTATATCCTCAACTTCTTTCAACAATCGCAGAACGCAGGTGGTTGATTGGGCATGGTTTGCGACTTGCCGCACTTGGTACTCTGGAGTCCCCGGAAGTTGTTGGTGCCTTTGGGGCAGTGGTTCAATGCGCCTTAGCGCGGGGTAAGTCAGAAGCGATTGAGGAGCTTCATAGGGCAGAGTTATTGAAGGTGCCAATTGATAAAGTACCTGGGTATAATGCGCGATCATATGATGAGCTGGTAGCTGCCATGGAGAAAATGAAGTCAGTGGAGCTGCCCATGATTTCTGAGTTAGAGCGCGATCAGGATTACCCAATAGGGGTCATTATGGAGGGATTGTGTGACACACGGTAAATTTTCACTAAAATTTAACTAATAATTAGTAATTTATTATTACTAAGCATAAGTCATTAAGCATGCATAAGCTTTGCCTGATCATTTGAGTAGTTAACTCGCACACAATAGTTAATTGCACCACTTTTGCATTCATATCATTTTATGAATATTTCATTTCATTTTGTCTTATGACTAAATTGTAAGACGAGAGGTTATCTCGATTTCCCCAGTGACCGACACTGCACGCGTACCGACACTATGATAAGGGCTTGATAAAACAAATGACAAACTTCCGTAATGAAAAATATTACAAAATTATAATATCTCCGATGCGTGCCTATAAGATACTACGTTGTAAAAAAATTATCAAACAATGATACTTCGGTCACAATTTAATATCGTGGGACACAAAGTATTTAACACACTTGCACTTAAATAAAGACCTCTTATAAGGCTCAAACACAATTGATACATAAGTGTAACACAAGTACATACATGAACACAAATAAACCATAAGTGTAATATAAATACATACATTTTCACAATTAATACTATAAGTATAAAACATATATACACATCTTACATAAAAGTAAACCTTTTAATAAAAATTGAGATATATTATCCCTTTGTCCTCTCTTCCCACTCACGACAAAAGCAAAACAAGAGGCAGAGAAAAGATATCAATCTCCTTCTTCAACCTCAAGACCTGCGCCCTTATAGGCCGAATCTCCCAAAGAGGAAAACCCAACATGTTTCTTCCATCATATTCTCCTCTCTCTTACCAAAACCATGAAAGTTTTTGTCTCTCAATCCCCTCCTTTGATGCGCCGGCTACCCTTCGAATGAATCCAAGAAGAATCAAGATAAAATCATCCAAGAGAAGCATATCTTCCATTGTATCTACCTTGAGCCAAAGTCCAAGATATTCTAGGATTTGGAAGTTATCTAAATTCGGCTTCAATCCAAAACACCAAGAAGAGAGATGGTCAAGCTCCTTCCCAAGATACTTCTTTTATCTCTAGTAGAGATGCAAAAGCCCCAAACTCAGTTCCTCATCAATTTTACCAAAAACTAGGGTTTGTGAAACTTAGGGTTTTCAAAAATTGATTTGGGGGTTTTGCAATTGGAAGTGTTTTGGAGCTATATCAAGAGTCGTTTGGTTCGAAACCTACGAAGCAACTTTCGTCCCTCACCCATCACTTTCGAATTAAGGTTATTAATTCTTCTTGTTGTAATGTTTTATGTTGTTATTTTGATGTCAAGTTTGGTATCTTGTATCAAGGAAATTGTTCTATATTTGACGCGTTAATAAAAATTGCTTGGTTGCTATGTTGAGTTTTGCTCTAATCTTTACTTGATAAAATGTTTGTTGTCGAAAATTTGGTGTTGTGTTTGAGTCTCCTGTCGAATTGTATAACCAAGAAAAGAATTAGAAAAGTTGAATTTTACATGATATAATCTTTGGGTTTGACAAACAATCTATGTTACATGAACTTAAGTGGTCATTTGCACTAGGGTCCGTTTGGCTTTCTGTCGAGAGTTGGGAACAAGAAAAAGGTATATGGGTCAAGTTTTACAAAGTATACTAGCAACCCATGTTGATACTCACATTTTCAGTCGACATTTATATCATTTAAAGTGTGTCGAACCTTGATTATAACCTTGCTTAAACTTGAGAAACATGCCCGTATCTTATTGTCTTGTGACTCAAATTTCAGTGGTAAACCTTGTGTCTAAGTCGCTATGTATGCCTAGGGAGAAACTCAAGTCAAATGTGCTCGTTTGCTAAATTATTTTTCGAGTAGTCTATGTTTTGTCAAAGTCCGTAATGGTTGACGGGATGAGACCAAGTTGAAGTAGTACTCAACTAATGCATGGCCTCATCACTCATTTGCTCACATCTTCTTAGTTAATGATGTTAGCCAACCTTATTCGAAACAAGTCTCGTGCTTAATCATCTTCCCTTATTAGCTTGTCTATAATAAAGTACATGGTAGTCATCACAATGGATGTGCTTGAGTCTAGTTAAGTGAGTTGACAACTCCATTGTGGTAGTACCATGATGATGGGTCGTACTCACTAGTCGAAAAGTTCGGCTTCACGAATGGAAGCATGAGCAAACGAGAGTCTCGAGCCGAGTTGCTCACATGAAGTCTTGAAAACAAAAATTCATACATGACAATATAACACTTAGTAAAGAAAATTTTCTAAAACTTCTGTTAGCAAGATGTAGTAGCAACTGTTGGGCCTACCTCCCTTTCTTCCCTTCCTTCTCGTTACAAATATCACAATGGGCCAGGCCCAAGATTTTGTACCAGGTTATTTTCATGATGGGCCGCAGCCCATGGTTATTTGTGTAACAGCTAGTTGTGATCGAATAAGGGATACCCGGGACAAATTATCAAGCGACAGATAACGAAAACCATTCATCGTCTATCCTTCCTTTTCACTTCGTTACGTATCGTCTTAGCATCAATTATGTACTCTAGTTGTAACAAAACGACAAATATACAAAAGTTTGGCATGATCAACCAATGTTTAAAAACATGATACACATAGTAATGTTTACGACAAAATTTAACAACAATGTGTAAATGAATGTATGTCAAGTAAACTTCTCGTTAGAACTATATATATTAAGAACAAATCTGGATAAATGTATTAAGATCACTATATTATTTTATGATCCACTAAAATTGGAAGACTTCCATTTTAACTCAAGTATTTTCTAAATACATTTAGAAAATAAAATAACTATAATTTTGACAATACCATTTGTGTCAACTTGAACAAGTATATATACATTTATATACTTACTAATGGAAACTTGTAATTATTTATCAAATCAAACTTTGGATTTCAAAATCATATTAATGTCAATATGAAAAGTATATAAACACTCATATACTTACTAGTAAAATCATTTTAATAACTTTTACAAACTAAAACTTAGTTTTATTGCAATTATAAATACAATTAAACTATTTTGAGTAAACGATACTTAAAACAATGAACTAAAACATTGCCCTCCTTATCTAGGTCGCGTGTCGGTGCCGCTTCACAACAATCACTAAATCCCACTTTTGGATTGCACATTTGCTAAGGTGAGTTTTCATAGCCCCTCTTTTACTTGTTAAACTGTTTTATACATCTTGGGGTGAGAAATATGCAAAACCTTTTTATGGACCTAAACTAATACATGATTACTATTACGTGGTTTAGCCTAAGCCCTTATGTCCCTAGAGAATGCCCTTTTTCATGAACCGTCAATTCCCCATTGGGAAACGCGAATGTTATAAATAGATCTATTGAGGGTGACTCCTCCGTTCGGTTGGCCATGCTTAGGCCAAGGCGAAACGTATACCATGTCGGAATCGAGTGTTGAGGGACAAAACACTCGCTATGGGCCCATATATTGTATGACATCTTTTAGCATACAGAAACTGTCGTAGTATCGGTTGCATGAACTTAGAGCTAACGTAATAGACATTCATCCATATATCATTATATTTGTTGTAATGACTATATGACTTTGATTACGGTCCAAACTCATTGTTTTAACTTAAACCTATAAACTCACCAGCTTTTAGCTGACCTTTTTAGCATATTTTCTCAGGTGCTTAGTTGTGATCATGGATGCAAAGCAAGAGGCGGATAAATGGTCGTAGTAATTTCTAAAGAAGTGTTTTTACACAAAAACGATGTTTTTATATTGGGACCACTAAAATTATGGGATGTGCCCATTTATCTAAACAATATTGTAAGATAATGTTTTAAAATATTTTATTAAACGGAGTATGTATTTCGTTCTTTATTACTTGTGTTATGATTCACCAATTTCTTAACGCTCCCAATAACACGTATGCTTCCGCTAAAAAAATTTGGGGGTGTTACAGATTGACCTTAGCTCGGCATCGTGGTGGAGAGGCCGTTGCGCAGCCAGACCATTTTCTTAAGCCTGACGAATCTCAACTTCACGTACCTGTATTTGCGCGCCCCAAGGATATCTTGAATCCGTTTGCGTTGGAGAAGGAAGTGCCCTTGAAGCAAGTTCTGGAAGTGCATGCTACGAGACTTGCCAAAAAAGAAGGGATTAAGGGTAAGGCTGTCCTGTGTGGCGTGGGCGCGGCACATCTCCCCAGATCTGATGGGATACCAGTTAGTGTTGCAACCGTGTCGCGCCAAGATTCCGACCTCCTGAAGAGGTTGAGTGAGGTTAAAGATGCAGCCAACCGCGTGGGTAGCTCATATCTGGAGCGGTGTAATAGTTGGTAGGTTTGTACGTTGTAAAGTAACAATCCTTTTGTAATAACTCGTAGTTATTAATAAAATCTTCTTTTGTTAAGTTCGTATGGATACTGTTGCAACTTGTAATGTACGTACTTGTCTGTTTGTCTTTGCCTAAAAGGTATATGTGTTGTCTAAGAGTCAGATGTGTACATAAGCGCGAATAATGTAAGAAGTCCATAGTCATGTATGAAAATCGTAATATACTTAAGAGATAATTTCTAAGTATGTTGTTTTTAGCATAATCGTGTATGTGGTGATATGTAGCGTACTGTAAATATCATATCAAGGAATCAAGTGTCTTGGTTCCCAAGTTGTTAAACGGGCACCATATGCGTTGTTGCGCACCCGTCGTGAGATGCGCACAAACTTATTCCAACGTCTTGAGAACAAGGTGTTTAACAAGGATACGTGATCCAATGTTGATGGGTTTGCAACCCTCTTACTCAACAAGTTGTTTAGTAGGTTAACTTATCCTTTTACCATCGTGGGTTTATTTAGTGCATGCACGCCATGTAGGCAAGAAATAAAAAATTGTTAAGACATACAGTATATGAAAATAAAAAATGAAAAATATGTCGCGGAGTTAGCTAAAAACCGCGGCGTTTTATTGATACTTGCAAGTTTTTATGAGAAATAAATGAGACATTATACTAAGGAAACAAAAGTAAATACATAGATATTTATTGGTCACTTCAATAAAGTGTCGGACATTCCTATAGGTAGCACCTCTTAAGGTTGCAGATGTTCCATGTGCGTGGCAGTTCACGACCATCCAAGCCTCGTAGCTTGTACGCGCCTGTTCCCAATGCTTCAGTAACCTCATAGGGTCCTTCCCACTTTGGTCCAAGCTTACATGTGTCTTCTGCGTGGCTCGCATCATTGGCGCGGTAAACGAAGTCACCTGGTCTGAATGAAACACTTCGCACTTTAGCGTCATAGTACCCCTTCATCCTTGACTTTGATTTGGCTTCACGATAGGCTGCGCGTTGCGCTTTCTTCTAGCGGTCTAAGTCAATACGCCGCTCGTCGTCGTTGGTTGCTACATTGATTTCAGCCGCGCGGATAGTGGGCATTCCGATTTCGGTATGACGGATTCTGCACCATAGACTAGAGAAGGGGTGTCCCTGCATGGTTTTGATTGAGGTGCGGTGCGCCTACGTAACATGCGATAGTTCTTCCACCCATCTTCCTTTGTGCTTGTCTAAGCGTGCCTTGATTCCTTCACCCAGGCTTCGATTTGCACGTTCAAATAAGCCGTTGGTTTGTGGGTGTTTAACTGATGCGAAGTCTTTGTGTGATGTTTAGTTTCTCGCACCAGTCCTTGAAAGGGTTGTCGCAGAATTGTTTCCCGTTGTCCGAGATGATCTCCCTAGGTAGACCGAAGCGGCATACAATATTTTCCCAGACAAAACGCTTTACTTGGTTTCCAGTGATTGTTACCACTGCCTTTGCTTCGATCCACTTGGTAAAGTAGTCTATGGCGACTATGAGGAACCTTAATCCTCCGGCTGCGACAGGAAAGGGGCCTGCAATGTCGATACCCCACTTGTAGAATGGCCATGGTGCCGTAATTGGTGTTAGCTCCTGTTGTGGTTGGCGAGGAATGGGTCTGTGAACTTGGCAGTCGCTGCACTTTTTTATTAAATCCCGCGCGTCGCGGTGCATGGTGGGCCAATAATATCATGACCGTAAAGAGCGTGCCACCACAGACCGTGGTCCTGAATGCATGCTGCATGAACCCTCGTGGATTTCTCGAAGTACATAGGTTGCTTGTAGGGGACCCACACAACGGAGCCATGGTTGCAAGAAAGAGCGTCGATACAGTATGTTATCCCGAAGTTCAAACCTTTGCGCTGTGCGCCGTATCCTTCGGGCTTCCTTCTGCTCTTGGGGTAATACTCCCTTGCTTATGAACTCTACTATCGGTGTCATCCACGTAGGTCCGTCTTCCTCTATTACCGTGGATACTTCCATTTCTGAGATGGATTTGTTTTTCAATGTTTCCACCAACACCTGTTTAGATAGGTGTGCAAAGCTTGTGGATGCGATTTTTTAGTGCATCCGCTTTGCGGTTTTCCCCTCTTGGAACCTGTTTGATGGTAAACCCGTCAAAGCTATGAATTAATGCCTTGGTTTTGTCGAGGTACTGAATCATGTTTTCCTCCTTGGCTATGTACTCACCCAACACGTGGTTGGCTACCAGTCTGGAATCTACATTTGCTTCCGGTTGCGTGCACACCCATTCGAGATGCAATGCGAGTCCAGCTATTAGGGTTTCATACTCGCCGTTATTTGTTGTTGTGAATTGAAACGCAGCGCGTAAGTGAATTCCATTCCTTCTGGGTTTGTGAGGATGAGGCCTGCTCCTGACCCGTCTACGCAAGAGGATCCATCTGTGAACAAGATCCATGGATCTGGTAGTTCCTTTGTACTTGGTACAGATGCGAGTATCTGCCCTTTTACCGCAGTTCTCGGTCTGTAGGTGATGTTGTGCTCACCGAGCAACACACTCCATTTTTGCAGTCGTCCTGATGCCTCAGGCTTGGAGATGATTTGCTTGATTGGTTGGTCTGTGATTACTGCTATTGGGTGCGCTTGGAAGTACTTGCGTAGCCGTTTAGCAGCAAACACCAATGCGAGAACTAATTTTTCCATGGCGCTATAGTTCATCTCCGTCTTCTTGAGCGCCTTTCTTACAAAATAGACAGGGGTTTGTACTGAATCCCTATCTGTTAGTAACACTGCGCTGACTGCTCCATCAGTTGCGGATAAATACATAATTAACTCTTCCCCTGGTCGGGGTGCGACAAGTGTGGGGAGCGTTGCCAGTGTTGTTTAAGCGTGTGAAGGCCTCTTCGCCTCGTAGTCCACCGGAAATCACCCTTTTTTATACACTTCTTGAGTGTTTTGAAAAGGGGTAATGATTTTTCTGCTGACTTGGATAGGAATCGTTTAGACCACCAGCTTTCCGTTGAGAGATTGGACTTCCTTCAACGTCTTGCATGAAGGAAGTTCGATGACACCTTAGTCTTTTCTGGACACGGTTTTATACCGTCAGGTTCTATCAGGTAACCAAGGAACATGCCTTCAGTAGCGCCGAAGGTACATTTTTGGGATTCACTTCATGTTGATCTCTCGAGAGTTTTGAACGTTTCCTCAATATCGCGCACTAACTCATCTTCGTATGGCTCTTTATGACCGGTCATCAACATAGACCTCTAGGTTGCGTCCCACCCTTTCGAAAGCATTATCTACTAACCGCTGATAGGTGGCGCTTGCATTCTTCAAGCCAAAGGGCATTTTTGTGTAACAGTAAACGCCTTGGCTTGTGTGAAAGGCTGTTTTTTCCTTTTCCTCCTTAGCCATCTGGATTTGATGATAACCTTTGTATGCATCTAAAAAGCACTTTAGTGGATATCCGCACAAAGACTCTATTTTCCATCTATCTCTGGCAGGGTAGCATCTTGTGGACATGCTTTATTGAGCTCGTGAAGTCCACGCATTCGCCAGCCTACCATCGCTCTTCTTTACCATTACCGGGTTAGAAAGCCGTCATGGTAGTAGACTTCTCGCATGATTCCCGCCTCTACTAGCTTGTGTACTTCGCCAGAATTGCCTGCGCGCCCAGCCTGGCCGCGCTTCTTCTCGGCGTATTGGTGAGTATCCTTGTCGGATTCTCGCCAGTATGTTCTGTGATTGAACGTGGTACCCCGGTCATGTGCTTTGGCTCCCATGCAAAATGTCCAGTTCTTTTGCAAGAGTGCACACACAGCTGCTTTGCCGTTGTCCAACAGTGACCCTCCGATGGATATTTCCGTTCGGGTAGTCGGGTGGATTGCAACCTTCGATTTGGAACTTTGGTTGCGCTACTCTGGGATAGGTGTCGTTTAGCATGTAATCGTGTTACATTCTCTATGCGGCACAGTGGCATTGTAAAGAGTAACAATACCACCTTCAACTGGGAATTTAAGCATCCCGTGCGTGTAGATGGCACCGCGCGCATAGCGGATATCCCTGGTCTTCCGATAATGCCATTGTATGGCGAAGGAGATTTGATTACCATGAAATCCATCCGGCGTTGCAGAGTGTTTTTATTGCCTACGCCGACTAGTAGACGTATTTGCCCCATAGGCCATATTTTTCTCCCGTAAAACCGGTCCGGCCGTCGACCGGGCTTAATGACTGCGTATTTCAGTGCCGCAACGCTGAAGCTCATACATGATATCTGCAGATGCTCCACCATCAATGTACATGCGGTGAATTTCGTGACCCCCCGCACTAATCTCGATGGTGAGTGGCTCTACCACTGCGTTGTCCGCAGTTAAGGTGGGGAAAGAGATTGCACTTCCACGGGAAAACTCCTGGCTGACCTTCTGCCTAGTAACCCACTGCCATGATTGTATCATGTAGATGGTGTCGGCCTTGTCCTTGGATATCTCTTTCTTGTTCCCATTCTTCTATCTATCCTTCCCATCCTTGATGTTCTTGACCAAATGGTCCAATCTGCCTTCTTTTACCATCTTATCAATGAGCTGGCGCAGTTGGACGCATTCATTGGTAGTGTGGCCTTCTCGTGCGTGATAGTCACAGTATCCACTCCCCACTCGCCAATCCTCTGGAGTGCGCATCTGTGGCGGTCTTGGAAAGTTCGCGCCTTCTTTGCAGTATCTCCTTTGGAGTCTTTGTCGATGGGATATATTTGTCATTGTCGCGCCCACTCCCTTAGTTGCGGTAATTCCTGTTACGGTTACTACTCCGGTCGATGGATTGTCTCCCGTGTTGTTCTGTGACCGGTAGCTCGAGTAGCTTTTCTTGCTATCCGTCGCAGCAGCCTCTCCTTGGACGAAGGACCGTGTGCGTTTCATGACCTCATCAAAGGATTGGGGAATCTTGTCGTTCAACCTTTTGATAAGTTCTGGGTTGCTGATCCCATTCATGAACCTTGAGATTTTGAGCACCTCGGGGCACGCTTTAACTTGCATGCATTCATCTTTGAAGCGCTCCATAAAAGCGCTTGTGGATTCCCCTTGGCACTGTTTGACCCTGGCGAGTTCGATGGGATTTTTTGCACACTTTTTCCGTTGAGTAAAGTTTAGGCGGAACGCCTTTCTCAATTCTTCAAAACCATTGATGCTTCTGCGTGGAAGCTTGTTGAACCAGTTCCACGCACTTCCTACTAGCGTGGAGTTGAACATATGGCACCATACAGCCGTGGCCGCTTTTCAATTGTAGCGGTGATTCAAAAAATTTAGGTGATCATCGGGATCACTGTTCCGTCATAGGTTTTCACGTTGGCGGCATGCGCCTCCTTTTGTTCTCGAGAAATTACCGATGCGTCCGAGTGAACGCATCCACCTTTTGACGGCGCCATGGGAGAGATATGTCTTCCTCCTCTTGGTCATTGTATCCGTTCGGACTTCCAATGTCCTCAGACGCTATCCTCGTTGTTCGAGGAATTGTCAGAGGATGAATTTTCCTTTCTTCGGCGCTTGCGCCGACTGTCCTCGAACGGACTTGAAGGGCTATCACTTGGGAGTATCGCCAAGTCTGTCCTGAATTCTCCGGCTACCAAGTCCGGCATGGACACCGCAGCCGTTCATCCTCCTCACTTCCTTCCAGATGCTGTGAGTTGGATGTCTCATCATCCTCAATTCTCCTCCCACTTTAAACACCGGGATCGGCGGCTATCCCTCCCGCTTTTCCTTCCGACGGCGCGATGGGGATGTTTCAAACTCGGGCGAAAAGTCGGGCATGCAGACTCCGACCGACCTCTTCTTTGCTTCCTTTTCCATAAGAGCGCCAAGGTTTCGTAGTTTTGTGATACTGAACTCATCTCGGCGCTAGTTCGACACAACCCCTTCTAGAGTAGGAGTATCGGTTTCCACTACTATACCCTTATTTTTATCAGTGCATCGGTGCTTTTGTGAAATTTGTTTCCACCACCGCTTGGAATGGAGTGGCAAAGGGGTGCGCAGATGGATCTCTCTGCACTAGCGTAGCATTCGCGTGGCTGGGTTGTCCCCTAGCGCTGTTCCACTGGGGAAGACCAAATCTTGGCCTGATCCCGGTTTTAGCCACACCGTTGTCCCGAAGTTTGCTTGGAAGCTGAACCGGCATGTGGCTTCTTCCCCGTAAGGTCTGTTTGAGATCGCTGATTTCCATGCTTCGTCATCCTAGTTCTTAGTTCTTAGTGAATGGTCCCACGGATGGCGCCACTTGTTGATACAAAAGTTGGGCGTTCCTTGTTTGGGCTCCGGCTCTCGTATCAATTGATGATTGTTGCTTGAGACCTGCGCACTAAGAAGACAGAAAACACCGTTAGGTTTACCGTGGGATTGTCTCCCACGATTATCCTCCGGCGTGAGAGTAAGTAATCGATTTAGGGTTAAAGGAGAGTTAGGGTTTTGTAGATCGTACCTTTTAACAAGGGATGGGATTCCCTTTATATACACACGGAATCCTTGTTGGTTCCGTGTTCCTCAACCTTCGGCGTATCCCGCCTAAACCGGTTGGGGAATGATTATCTCCATACTTAGGAGATATCTGATATCTATTCCGTAAATAGCTTTGGGCTTGGGCTTTCGTGAGCCCAAACACTTATTGGCCTTAGCCCAGTCCGTGCTGGGCTTGTGAGTATTGGACTTTAGTCGGGTTAGTGACCCGAATCTAGACTATACGTCATCAATATTGACATATTGTTTCGAATCCATAATTTTTTCAAACCACGTGAACATTTCATGCAAGAAAAAAAATGTATAATAAACGAAAGGATTTATGGTCTTACACGATTTTTATCTTCATGGTCACATTGTATTATTGTAATATGAATGCTTCGTTGAGGCTGATGATGATTCTCTTTGGCCGTTCTACTCGCTTCTCATTTAAGCAAGCATACGCTGCTTTGGCAAACTTTTTTATTGAGTTTGGGTTCATTTGATTCAATAAATCAGGATTGATTATATCGTGCAGTGTTCCGTTTTCATAATGAAGTTTGGCCAGCGGAGCTAGAAACCTATTGTTTTCATTTGGCATAAACGCTTTTCGTCCGCACAAAAGTTCAAACAAAACAACACCAAAGGAATAGATATCTGACTTGCAGGTCACACCTCCGGTCTTTAAAGTCGTTGGGTCCATATAACCTTTTGTGCCAATAACTTCAGAAAGGATAGCCTCGTCTTCTCGATTTACTGAATATTTGATGGAAAATTCAAAACCAGATAACTTGGCTTTCCAATTATTATCTAATAAAATTGTGGAGCTGTTGATGTTACGATGTATGATACCATAACTTCTGTTTGCTACATCTGAACGGATGTATTCTATTGCAGACGCAACACCAATAGATATCTTCAATCTTTGACTCCATGTGAGGGTCGGGTTGCTTAGATACATGTAGAGACTTCCCCTGGCATAATAGTGGCTTATGATAATCTTCTCATCTTTCTCGTCACAAAATCCAATCAGAGAGACCAGATTTTCATGCTTGAGACTAGAAAGCACAGAAATCTCGGTCCAGAACTCAACTTCTCCTTGTCCATGCTTACGATCTAACCTCCGTGCAGAAATATTTATCACCTCCCTGGAGCGCAAGAGTTTCCCTTTGAAAACCTTTCCAAATCCACCTTGGCCGATGATATTCTCATCAGCAAAGTTGTTGGTGGCCTTTAATATAATACGTCTTCAAGTGGGATTTGTAAGTGAGAAAACTCTGTGATTGTGGATGCCATTGTTCTGTTAATCAGGTGATATTAAGAAACAGAAAAACAATTGGGTAACAAATGTGAGATATAGAGTATCCTCTCACATATAAATAAATGTATGCAAGTAACCTCCAATTCTTGATTTAATTTTCTTCTGTTTTTCATTTTCAAAATATTTCAAACAGCTGGCATTTAGACTATATTATCTTTGAAATATATCAAATGGTAGATATGGACATCAAGAATAAACAATTGATAAATAAAATTAGATGCCATTAACAAAGCTGAGTTGGAGTCTTGGAGATAATGATGTTCCAACTACGTGTTGACTCTGCAGATGAAGACTAATAATGAAAGTTAACATACAAGGCTTACAATGATCTGGAACAAAAGATTAAATAGTGAACATCCTGAAGATGCAGGCTATTCGATGAATATAAACACTTGTGGTGCAACTTGGATCTTTAATTGCGCCTGTGTGGATGGTCTGATGACCGCGTTGGCAGGGCTAGGTGTTGGTCTATCCGTGAATTCTAACAATGGTACGACCCCGTTATTGAAAGTAATCACCACGTTATTCGCAACAAGCCATAATCTGAAAGATCTATGAATGTTTCCACCTCTAACTTTTCTTTTTGTAGCGAAAAGAGGAACACTTTACAGTATCATGGACCGGATCCAAATTGGCTTAAAAATCCATACAAACCAATCTAGTTTAGCTTTTATAGTTGCGCATTATAACAAAGGGTATCAAGTCTACATTTGCACGCACCTAATGACCCAAATGTCCTTCCAAAGTCTAATGCTGCTCCCATTACACATTTTTCTGTTACAAAATTATGGGTGATATTCTGACTCAGAAGATCATAATTTAACTTAATTATGTGAGACTAGGATCTTGAATTCTCTGCCCCATGAAAGCCCCTTGTAAACCAGTATGTATTTTCAAAACTGAAACTAAAAATACAGGTTAAATCAATCTGTATGTTTAGTCATTATAAGTAACTATTTCATTTCCCGTGTTCGATGAAAAAAACCAGTCACACACTTTATCATATCTATGTTTTATGGTGTCAATCTATCTACCCACCCAACCATAAAGTGATCATCACAATCCACAAAAATCCAATATTTAGCTTAATTACATGTACTAAAAGGGTGAGAAAGCTAAATATAGATAACTAAAAGAAATAGATCAGCAATTACTATAATCACAAGATACAATCGATTATGACCCGTTTCTCCAAGTTTCTCATTGTGTGAACTTTTTGAATCATGGAGATAAACCGTGTTGAGATGTAAGACTGGTATGCAATTCATGTACAGTATGTGCAGTCCAGTTCTTCTATATTTACACCATAATATATACTCAACCGTGGCAAACCGATCCATCTTAACCGAAGAATCAAGTCAGCTAAAGGGGGATCCAACCCTGTTAATCATAAAAGCATGCAGTTATTCACCTTGTACAGTTGTACCGAACTATATGTAACATGCCTTTTCTTAACATTTAATGCAACATACCAACTATTTCTTGCCAAAGGTAAGATATGGTAAGTATGTTACATTAAATGGTTAAAAAAAAGTATGACATGTTTTGGTTCTTGTGGTTTGCCCTTAAATAAGACAATGGGTAACCAATTAAGTACACCTATATTACCTTGATTAACCCTGATTCAGTACCACATAAGATCATGTCATTAGCTGTAAGCATGCTAGTTATCTTGCTGCCTGCTGACAACCTTCCAACTTTATGTTGTGTTCCTCTCAACCAAATCTGTTTTGTACAAATAAGTTTATTAGACATGTATAATCATATGTTTAGAAGGCTTACGATGATTTAAATATTAACAGGTATATCACGCACCTCTAGGTTGCTCGGTGAGTTACTGGTGTTTAAGTATATAAAGTCTTCTACTATGTTCATTGCTAAAACATTTGCTTTTTTCTCTGTTACTATAGACACTTGAGCCTTGCTTTGTCGTTTCCAGTCCTGCATACATACGCAATTAATACCACGTTTTCAATTTATTAATTTGATCATATTATAATAATCCAAACCTTAAATTTTGATCCATCAACGCAGGTGCTTGCACTATATAGCCAGTCTTTGTAGAGTGCTAATGAATAGATAGGCTTGTTTTGCATACTCCAACTCTTATACGGAGCTTTGATTTCTTGTTGCCGGTTGTTTCCAATATATAACTCCTATAACATTAATAAATATTAAAAAAAAAAGTTCAAGTATTATTAGATCATTCCAAGACTAAGCGGTAACCAACCTGTATGCTCGAGTCCATGCAGCCTATGTAAACTTTCCCTTGACTGGACCTTATGCATTTCACATGCTTGTTTTTTAAAACATCCTTCACCTTTCTTGATGAATCAAACACCTGCATAACATCATATATTATACATACTCTCTCAAATTAGAATGGAGTTTGCTATAGCTTCTTGATGATACTATTAGTTACCTTCATTTTATGGTTATGGGTCACTACAAAAATCATTTCACCACAAGTCTCGAGACTTTGAATGGAATCCTTGGTTGTTATTACTTCAATGCATTCCATTTGCCTTTCGAACATTTGCCATACCTGCAATTAGGGAAATTTCACTTATTTCAATGATGACAATTTTTGACTAACACAATAACATCAAAATAATACATAATATTATTACCCTGATCGTCTTGTCTGAAGATCCACTCAAAAGGTAATTCCCTTGTTCCAAAAGTGCGAAACATGTTACTGCCTTCTTGTGCTCCATTATATCTAGTATGAGAGTCGCAGTCTGCCCCTTAATGTCCCAAACCTACAATACCATAATTAAAATTATATTTTATCATCTTCATTTCGATACTTCAAGAAGAATATTATTCTTTTGACTTTGTAGAATATATACGTAACCTTAATCGACCCATTTGAGTATCCGCTGAAAAGATGTCCCCTATAGTACATGAGAGAATTTACGGCTCCACTGCCATTGTAATTTGCCTCCAAAACTTGTGTGTGGACACAAGATATTCTCTGTTAACGAAAAGACCAATTGAGTTTACTAAGTGTATATCGGCCACAATTGCAAGTTGCAACCAAAAAAAACAAAGAAAAGAAAGTAACCTTACCCATTTATTTGGCATGTAATAATCTGCAACCTTCAATAATTCCTCTGCCATCCATGTTATACTAGAAAGACGTCTTAACGACTCTCTTACACCGTCTGAAAGTTGAGTTAGTTTTTGCATGCCTACATGCGATATACATTAGCAAAATTAGTATATGATACAGAAAAGGTGTTTCAGTTAATAAAGTGGAATTAGTTACCTCTACCAAAAGTGTAGTTATATATACACAAGCATGCTAAAAGTCTTTCTTCAAGCTCCATTCCAGGATGCACATATTGCTCGATTGTACTTAGTAAAATGTCACAAGCTAAACATCTCAAATCATCAGAACCCTTTACAATTTCACACCCGATCCATGCAATTGCTGTGAGGCAATATCTCGACACCCTCTTGTTCTTGCTCTTCAATCCCTTCTCCAAAGCATAGAAAACAGGATCGCCAAGTTTTATTATGTCTCGTGCAACTTTTGCACACCAAACTTCTGTCCCAGAATCCTACATGTTCATAAGCTTTTTTATTTGATATACGTATCCACACATGACATAAACTGTCCAAATATCATATATTCACTCCATTTTAGAAATGGGGCTAACTGTATCAAAAGGTAACCAACTTTTGGTCCTATGTATATTGTAGGTAACCTGATTTATATCATATAAACATCGTTAACTATTGTAAAATCATATTAAATGTTACCAACTTTCTGAAAAAAAATCGGTTAAGGTAACTAACTCCTGTTACTTGGTCAAAGTAACTTCGAAAATTATGTGAAACAGAAAGTTTTGCCTTTGGAAAGAAGTAAACTTGAAGTAACAAAAATATCTTTTTACATATAAGAAACAGCTCTTATTCTTTCTGTTATACTTTATTGCAGCTCTTTCACATTGTTACTGAAACCACATTCATTACTTAAAATATCAATAGTAATTGTGACCGTAGTATATTTGACTCCATAAGTCAAACTTCACATATTTGCAGTTGAATGGAGGGGATTTTTATATATTACCTGCAACGTATCGTCTAACCAATCAATGTTTTTGACCATGTTCTTATGTAACATTGAATTCAAACCAGTCTTCTTTACCAACCATGCTATTGTATATGATTCTCCTGACCATGCATAAGTTCCACCAAGATTTGATAATATGTATGCTGCTAATTGTTGCGCGTCTGGATTTCCTTCACAAGTTAGCGACTTCAGAAGGGTCTTAATTGCGACTTCCCGGTTCAAAATGTTATCAACCGACTCGTCCTAAAATTATTGATCACGTAAGTACATCAGTATACAAAATAACTTTTTAACATTTTTGATATATATGATGTAAATGTACCATAAAAAAATATCAAAAATGATAGATAGGCCTAAAGATGGACCTAAAGATGGACCTAATGCTTAAATGACTTGTACAATTATGCAATTGTACAAGTCATTTAAGCATTAGGTCCATCTTTAGGTCTATTTATTAGGCCCATGTATCATTGCTCAAAAAATATTACCAGAACATCCAATTGAAGCAACAAGCTAGCAGCTAAAACCTTGTACTCTTGTTGTGTTTGTTGGATTGCAAGCAATAAAACACATATAATGTCGATTCCACCTTGTTCTTTTAGTTGTTGTAGTAGACTAGTAGAGGATGATCTGATTAAATTTATAGACAAAATTAGTTATAAAAGTTTTGCACTTCAAAGTATGAAATTTTTTTAACATATCCATCTTTTGCAAGGGCATCCCTGATTATGGTTAGGATGATTCGGGCATAATGGTACTACGTACAATCCACTAAATACTCCCAAATCGCTAGTAGAGGTGGAAAGATGGGAGGGTTGGGTAACAGGTCAAATGGTTTCGGAGTTAAATTGTTCAGTTTTGAATATGAGTCGAAGCAAGTTGGTTTGACCCGAAAATGTTTTTTTGTCCATTTCATACAAATAATTAACCTGTTACTTTATTTCAAAAACAGATGACACATTAATGATCTAAGTGTGTTTGGGCTAAAACAGGGTAGTATTTTGACATGGGTCAAAACAGGTTGGGTTGACCCGCAAACATATCTTTGTTTTTTTTAACAGTTAATCAATGTGGCACCCTATCATTATGAAAATATTCATTACAATAGTGATCTAAATGGTTTCGGACATAAACGGGTCTATTTTTTACACGGGTCAAAACTAGTTAAGTTGATCGTAAAGCTTTTCTGTCCATTTTTTTAACAAATAACTTTTACATTAACTCCAGTTACAAAATTATATCATTAAAATAATGATCCAAATCTTTGCTTAAAAAAGTCTACTGATTAGAAAAAAGAAAATACGCTTTAGACTACTGTCAACGTGTTTGACCCACTTGACTCGTTTCCCTTTTAGCTAACTTTTTTTATTAGACTATATTAGAATAAAACACAGCTCGTATCGTTCCATTCATCCCTACCCCCTAGTTTAGAACATACCTTGGCATTCTTAGTAGTTCATGGTAATATTCAAGTCCCACAAGTATTCCGTCCTTGTGGTTGCTCAAAATGAGAGATATGAATGGAGAGATGGGAGTAAACTGTGAGATATGGTATCTACATTGTCCATCAAACCTCATACACTTCACGAGAATATCAGCCACAGTTATAACTTCTTCTAAATTACTATTTCTTGGAACATTAACTAGACACGAAATCACTTTTGGCGAGCAAATTTCAGCCAAATGAGTACTATTCATCGCATAGTCAAAAGCAGTAACCAACACTTGAATAATCATTATTGACGCCAAAGGAGGCGTCATAATAAGTGACTTGTTTACGTTTAAGCCACTCTTGTAGCTGCATATGATCTTAATGAGTGTTGGCATAAGGTCAAGAGACCTGATCTCATTTGGAGATGGATTTATTAGGTAAATTAAAACAGCCGCTTCATGAACATCTCTTTTCAAAGCGTTTGTAAGGTCATTAAGATTCAGCCCTTTTTTCTTTGCATCCTCTATAACCGATGGATTTGATGAAATGATACTTAAAAGTATAGAAACTGATGCTCGTGTTACCCCTTCTTCCTTTGAAGTCGACAGAGCCATTAGTAATTGATCTAAAATTACGTCTTTTAACAAAGAGTACTTTAGTCCTGGTTTACTCGCCAACATTTCATAAACTGTTGTGATTTCAACTGACATTGAATCATCATCATTGTCATTCTCTGAGAAACATAACTTTGAGATTACTTTTTCGACAATTTCTGCTTGTTCAACTCTGTAACTATTTTCACCAGAAAATAAAATTTCGTCTCTTCTGGTTGAACTTTCTTGGGTATATTCCCTTTGAAAGGTTTGACACGTGGGTTCGTCTTCATTTTGTAAACAATTCCAGAATACTAGCTCGCTTGAGGGACTACTGAAGCTTAGAGTTTCGGGTGTTTTTGACATTGTGATTGGTGTTTCTAGTTGTTGTTCTTCTAAAGCTTCACGTAAGGTTCTCAATGATTTATCAAATTCGACTACATATTCCTGATTTTGGTTAACAGAACAAAAACCACAGTTAAAATCAAGATATGAAGTGTGCGTGTTATTAATTATGCTGAACAATACCAACGGATTTTTTCATATGTCCAGTTTTAACAGTGTTTGTTTTTCTTTTGTGGTATAATTTCAGTCATTTTAAGACGGTTTTATATCCTGTTTCAGTCATTATATAAATAACAATCTTAACATTTCTACTTAGCAGTATATATAAATACAAGACTTTTATACATAAACTTAACATCGTTATATAAAAACTAGCGTTATCGGGTTTCCTTCATCAACCCCCGAATAACGAATAAAAAACGACAAGGCAATCTTTTTATTGATTCATATGTACAAAAATAGTACAATCCTAAAAAAACAACTGTAAAAGTATGTTGGTGTTTAAATAAAAAAACTACTTGCTCTACAAAAAGTAAAAGTACCTGTGAATCATCAACTGCATATTCACTGGTGTCTGAATATAATGAGCTTGTATCTGATTGATCTTCCAATAGAAGATCTTGTAGGCGCTTGGCACTCGACTTTTCAGAAACTTTATTTGAAACAGACGGTTCTATGGTTGCAGCATGTTCTTTCTGCCGAGGATCAACAGGATGCACCTTTACACACTACATACAAGTATGCAGTTTAGGCTCATTTCATTTATCAGTTTACAAATGGTTAGATTATATTAAAACAGTTAAGTACTGATATATTATATATACACTTACATTCTGATTATGCAGCTGCAGATGTTCATAAGATTTTGACGATGACGTGCTGCAGGCCTTTGTGTTTCTGTAAGAAATAAACAAACTATAATGAGATATCCAAATCACTTTATACTAAAAATGCCAACAAATTTGGTAAGATGTTATTTTATATTAGCAAGTTTTGTTTTTAGGCCAAACATACTACTTTCCAAATTTGTATCTGATATGGATTTCTTTTTCTAACATTTTTGTGCAGAGTTGCTGAATTTAATACTAATTTGGAGCCCAAAGTTGGTCTATATGACCATATAAGCTGAATGGCATAGTTTGTTTACTTTTTTTTGGGACAGAGTACTAATTTTTTTTTTTTTTTTTTTTACATAATTAATACATATGTAGGTGTAAAGTTGTAATAATTGGTTTTAAGAAAAAAGGTCTACAAAAATATATACTATTATTCAACAGTTAGGTGTTGGTTGAGCTTGCTTATTTAAGTACTTATGGACTTATCTCCTTTTTTATAGAGCAAAGAAACAGTTTGTAGTGTTTGGAACTTTGGATAACACTGTTTTATATGTTAACTTAAAGTAATTCAGCACTTCAATATTAGAAGGTAATAACTGCTTATTTCAAATTCGATAAGCACTTTCATATAAGCAACCCCGACCTAGACCCCTTAAAACTAAAATTGTTATCTCTATATTGTACTTTTATTTTATTTTTTTGGGTAATCATAGTTTCCGACCTTTTGGCCGACTAATCTACGAGGTTTGAACCAACCGCCACACAGACTCAAACTGGGTAAAGCCCTCCCTTTTCAGGAGGTTGGCGTGGCCACTTCAAGGTTGTTTGCACCTATATAGTACTTTGCTATAACAGATAAACAGTCTTGAAAGTGTATAGGATTATATGATTATTGGATGATGAAATAAGCAGTTTTTACTAATTAGTACTCCGTAACATTAGATTCTAATCAAACACGCAATTTCAATACGCAGTCTCAAACACGCCCTTAACAGAAACTATCAGAAAGATCAAAATACATCAAACATACCTAAATTCTGAAGAACTATCCATCATCAAAGTAGGCTGCTGTCCATAAGAAATAACCTGATAATACATCAACCACGCCTTATAACTCGTCGCACCCCATCTCACACCCTCAACCCCACTCCCTAACTCCAGCCTCAACGGCACAATGCAACACTCAACCACACTTTTATACAGCTCAGGTGCAAGCTCACTCTTCACAAGCCCAGGTGACACAACCAAAGCTTGCAGAAAATAAAGCGCGACTTGCACCTCATCACCTTCCACTAATTTCCTAAGCAAACACAGATAAAAATACGCACAGCAAACCAAAAAAGCGTTACAAACACCCGCAGTTACCCCATTCTCATCCAAAGAAGCTGGAGCTTGTAACATCTTCTCACACGTTACAATATGTTGTGATGAACATTTGGACTTAATGCAAAGTTCCACATTCTGTATACCATGACAAAGATTTTCTAGCACAGTTTGTTCAGACATGTCTAAGGACTTATGTTCTCGGGTACTATTTAAAGTTGATGTACATTTGTTTTGTATGGCTTTTCGCGCTTTTGGGCTGGATAGTAATGAGTTTACATGGCTGTTTATTAAAGTAACGAGTTCACGTAAGAGGTGAGGGTGTATGAGTTCATGGTCTGATGATGAAGGTGATGATGATGAAGAAGTTGATGAAGCCATTGATGAAGAGATAAGAAGAAAAAAAAATGAAAGATGTGTTTTTAAGGAGAGGTAAACATGAACATGTGAGTTACAAAACATAAGATATATTGGTCCCTATGTTACTGTAACAGAAATAATGAAACAGACAAAAGTCATATATAAATGCGAGGGGATTATGGACCAGTGTTCACATAGTTTTGGGAATATACCAAAAAAGAAAAAAATTTACTATGTTGTGTACTTTTAACTTTCTTACACACAGTGGTCCTGGACTCCTGCTGGTGCATTTTTGTTTTTGTCAAAGTGTATTAAATAAACTTAAAATGTATGAAAATATATAAATACTATAAAAAAATAATATGTATTTTTCTTCATTTTTTAACCATATAATTATAACATATTAACATGTCTAAACATGATTGAATAAGATGAATATAAGTCACGCAAACTATGATTATAAATCAAACGAAAGTGAAATGCTAGATTGTAAACTACGTTAAATTTTGAGAAAAAGTCATTGAGAAATTAGTAAGAAAAGCATTTTAGTTTTTCGCACAATATGCAACATTTTTTAATCTTAAATTGTTTAAAAGAGCAAAGAAATGCCTCCATTTATTGTTTACTGAATGCATTCCACATTTATTGTTTCAGTAACAAATATTTCATATGTAAATGAAAACTAGCTAACGGATTATCATTTTATTTTTTTAACTTTTTATTTTTTTTAACATTTTTTTATCTTTGTGATCACTACATTAGCTAGTTGCAAATGTTCAACTAACTGCAAGTATTTATTTATTGGCAATATTGGAAAGCTAGTCAATTTATGACTTCATTTATTGCAGTTGCAAATGAAAGAAACTGATTAATTAAAACAGTAATAATACAAATAATTTTCTTTATTAAAACATATTTTGAACTTAAAGTTTTCTTTGATAAATGTGATTTTAGAATTTGGTAAACCAATGTATTTTATTGAATTGAGACCCTTTTAAGTTTCTATGAACATGACTCGTAATGTTTTCACATAAACAAAATAGTCGGGCATATAGGGGACACGATTTTCATTTTTATTCTGAGAGAACATTACCGGTCATGTTTATATGAATTTAAGAAGATCTAAATTCATTTTTATTTTATTCATTCAAACTAACGCCATAAAAGCACTACTTAGATAGATTCTTAGTTGAGTACATGCTATTGATATACTTGTACTCCGTCTCTTAAATAAAAATGTGCCAATACATTAACATACGCCATTAAATCGTAAGGTACCATAAATCCACATTTCTTGTTTAGGATAAAAGCTAGGAGTAAATTATAGGTAAGCAAACGTAACCAGAACCTAGGCTATTACTCCCAATTTAATGAACTGTAACTACACCTTGACTTTAATTAAAGGTTACAAAAAAGTCTTTCCTCTTTGAAAGACTTTTTGCTATTAATTACTCACTTTGTAATTATATCTTCTTTATTGAAAAGTCATTTACAAGTTGTAGCTATAACGGTAAAAAGTCTTTGTAAAGCTTTAACATGATAAAACAAATATAATATAATAAGAATGATAGAGAGGGAAAAGCTTTTTGCAAAAGCTTGAAGTTTATCAAGTCATTGCCAAAAAGCTTTTTAAAAAGCTTTTACTCCAATGGTTAAAACTTTTTCCAAAAGCTTGATGAAATAGTAAAAAGTCTTTAAAGACTTGAGCATTGCAGATGCTCTAAGTAGTAGATAATTGCATATGCTCTAAGTAGTAGATAATTTGTCTTCTCATTTATAATATTTCAAGTTGTTTTCATGTTACGACACATGCATTTTGTTGTTTATTATGGAAAGGATCCATAGTGGATTTGCACTAAACACTTTTATTAGTATTATAAACTTAATGGAAAAATGATTAGTGTGGTTTTATTGCCTTGTTAGGTGTGGGACAATTTTTCAACCCATTCCACTTTTTTAGAATGTTGCTGATTTAATTAAAAATTGTATAACACCGTACCTCTGAAACAGATAATTTAAATAACTTACTAAATAGAAACTTTAAGAGGGATTGGTGATTTAATTTTATATTTAGCTCAATTAAAGTTTCTAATTGGTTAAATGATTAAACACTTTCTAATATAAATACATAAACAATTTAAAGTGCTATGTTTCATATGACATTTGTTAAGTATATACTTTTTTCGTATCAAAATATAAGTCTACTTTTTATTTTTCAAAGTTTTCTTTTTCTGACTTTGACATTAATTTTTTTTTCGTGTTATATAATATTTCATGAAAAGTATACTAATGAAAATGCATTTAAAACACAAATCTGTTTATATATTTTCAGATCAAATATTATATAACACGAAAACAAATAATTAAGGTCAAAATTAGAATAAAAAAATTTTGAAAAAATAAAAATTGACTTATCTTTTGATACGAAGAAAGTAGAACTAATAATAAAAATAGTAACTATGCATTTCGAGTAACTAACAATTAATTATTTAAAGTAAGTAATGTGTATAATAACTCTCCTTAAATAAATGAAGGGAGAATTGCATATATACCTAATGAAACATATATATTTGCATATTTTTTTTTTAAATACAAGTTTTTAATGCATGATATACAATAGTGTTTAAGCATTTTTGAAGAAATGCAAATATGCAAATTTTAGTTTGTGTATATATTTGTAATTGCCCTATAAACGAAAATAATTTGGCCAAATCGAACAAATTTATGTTGAGTTGTTTGTGAAGACGAGCTCAAATCCATGTCTTTAGTTACTTTTTTTTTCTCAACGGTACTTTTATTAACAAATTCAAGCAAGGAGCTAGTTAATTAAAAGTTACCATGTGGTTAATTTAAGGTGTTTAATTACTTTAGTTTTTTTTTAATTATGTCAAACTTGTATATTTTATTTTCGGCTAAGAAATTTGTTTGAAGTGTTCGTAAGATTTGTTTTTGTAGCATGATGCATCCACAATTGGATTCCTTTTATGAACATTATTGATTAACAGTTTCTTATGTTGCAAAAACAAAAAACAAAATATATGGCAAACAAATTCAACTGCTATTATTTGATAGTGTTGTTTGCACATTAACTCTCCTTACTTGCTTTGAAATTATCTAAAATAGTTGTCAAACTAATGTTGCTGATTTGGTAGAGAATTTAATGCTTAATAAGTTAAGATAGTTGAACTAAATATAGTTCATACCCCTAGCTAGTGTAAATCACACATATCCAATGTTTTACCTGGCTTATCTCTTATTGCTATTTACCTGGCCTTCACACAAGGTACGAAACTTAAAAGAGACCGAGGAGGTTATAACTCTTCTAAATTTTTTAATCTTATATACATTTTATACCTATTTATATATGGTTTTAGTCATTTTTAATACAAAAATTTCAACGTAATTTATATCAGCACCATTAAAATAAATACTTTTCATATTGGCTCATCCACCAACAACAGTTCCATCACTTCTTCTCACCACGCAGTTTCATTATCCATCTGTTCAATTTAACCTATATGAATTATGGGCATCTGGCATATACTTGTACAAGACTACAAGAGAGTACCCTTTAAATATTTAAATGTTTATACTAGTAATTCTTTTGTTCCAAAATTACCGCTTTACAATCTAGAAATACTATAATCATGAGTTTTATCCCATCTTTTAAAAGTTTTTAGATTGGTTGAAATTTAAAAATAAACAATTACTTTAAGAGATAAAAAATGAAAAGATTTACACTAATATGAAAATAAATAAACTGCCATATTTTCGGTGTGAAGAGTGTAGTGAGGGGTTTTCCTCGTCGCGTCATCTCTACGTTAACAAAAACACATAGACACATATACAATACACACAAAAAATAATAAAATACGATTTCTCTCTCTCTCTCTTTTTTCGGGAGTATAATGCAGCTCAAGAATATACATTCGTTTCGCCGCAAGTTTCCCACAAGAAAGGTGTGGGTTTTTCCCGCACCTTTTCCCTCTACACATCTTGAAGCCTTAAAAGAAGGAATCAAAGAAAACAAAAATGTTTAAAGCTACAATATACAACTATTTGAAAAACCATCAAGTTTTGTTGACTTGAGAGGAAAATGTTGGCCATTGTTTTTAGTTAACTTTATTGACTGGGTGCAGAATTTGTATCTCTAAAGACAAAGAGCAAGACACAATGAATGTTTTTTTTACTCAATTTCTCCCGGTAAAACTTACAATAAAACATGCATCCTCATAGAGATGTTGACTTGTCAGTCATATCATTATTATATCTTGTTACTTAGACGAATTTGAATCATTCTGACCCCTTGATAATGTATTCATCACAAGTTGGTCCTTACATTTTTGTCATTTTGTTCATGTCATCCTTATTATCTATTTGGGTTATGATAGTCCCACGTCATGTAAAAACATAACTCGAAGCTCGACATATAAGTTTAGCGTGCCACTTCTCTTATCGTCAATTAAGTTTAGAATGAATCTCGAAGAAAATTTATATGTTAGTTTCTAGTGATTACAGGTCAAAGTGATTATGAAACTATGAAAATTCCGTTATCATTAATCACTAGTAGTATTCATTTTTTTTTTTTTTTTTAACGGCGGATTTATTAAAACACTTTAGCAAGGAACTAGAATAAAATTACAAAGGCTTCATAAGCCAAGAGTTCCAACAATTAACATTACGCCCTCTACTTTTAAGCCAAAAAAAAGAAAAAGTACGAATGGAATCGAAAATGTCACTTTTCCTCAACGAGTTAGAGGAGAAAATAACACCGTTGCGATAACGCCAAATGCACCATAACAACGCTACAGAAATGACGTACACTCGATCTTCATCACTCCTAGAAGCTCTCCAAACTTCGAACCATTGTAGGCAGTCGAACCAAGAAGAAAATGAGGGCATATCAATATCGACCCATCTTCTTACAAGAAACCAAATGCTTGAAGACAAGTCTATAATTAGAGTTAGAGCCAAAAAAGTTAAAGTCGTAGAGTAAATTGTGATAATTTTTAAAAACTACATTACAAATTGGTTCGTTAAGATGGCAATTTACAAAATTAGCCAATTTTTTTAGAAAATTACACTACATTTTTTTTCGCTAAAGGGATATGTGCCCACCCCCCCTCCTATCTCCACCACTGTCTATGACCAAAACCATTAACATGGCCATGGTTCTGTACTTTCATATGAAAAGTGACAGATATCATCTCCTACGGATATTTCGAATGAGCTAAATCACCCCTAATCGACATTTCTTACAGAAGATTAGAAACAGTCACTTCACACTGGAAGGTCTCTCGGAGAAGCTAGGATAACGGAGGTTATGCTAGGTTCGGAAGCAATGGCGGAGGAGATTAGTTTCCTTCGGAGCTTAGCAGAAATGTTGATAACCATTGTACGATGTAGTAAGGAAGGAGCGGTGCTAGGCCCACAACGCTTGTTAAGCACGTAACGACAATCCAAGTCCTGAAAGCTAAGGCTCGTGCCCAACATCGATTCTCTCATTGCACCAAGACGATAACCTCGTCTCCACAATTCCCGTGTCACGAAGCATGGGTCATGTTTTATAAATAGAATCGTCAACCCCAATGAATGACACACGTTTACACACACTCCGCTACTTAACTTTCTCTCTCTACTTTATCTCACTAAAACGCAATGTTGCAAAAAAAGGCTTATAAGACCGATTAATTGATGCCTAAGCGCTAATTGGCCACCAACCTTTTTTATTTGTATAAATCGGTCAACCGTAGTCAACGACAGTCAACAACGGCCAACAATGGTCATACTTGCCGAAAACCTGCAAATTTTGTCAGATATACCCAAAACTCGTTGTGAACATGTTTAATTCACTTATAGTCGTTGTTTATACTTATTACAAGTTATTTTTTAAAGAAAACTTTGTCGAGAATACTCAAAACTCGCCGGAAATACCCTAAACTTGCCGGAAATGCCAATCAGATTAATCACCGATTAATCCCGCATAAATCGATTACAAGCTACAAGTGGGTCGACCGACCGATTAGCGATTTTCAATTTTTACAACTTTGCTAAAACTCATACCAAGCAAGTACTTATTCTCACACCGGAGCTTGGCTTCGAATTCGAAACCCGAAGCGAACTAACGGTGCTTTGTCTTATTTAAGCTAACGGGCGCAGGAGAAGCCTAAGACTACGGAGAACAGAAGCTAAATCGTACTTACGAAAAATTGCTTAAACAAAAAGTTTGAATATTACTACGTAATATTATTGTGTAAGGCTAATGATTTATACAGTTATCATTTTGTTTGGGGTCCTACTATTGCTACGGGGTCTACCCGTAGCCCTGTCACTTTTTCAGTTTTTGTCCCTCCACTTTTTCCAGTACAACACAGTTTTTGCCAGTTTTTGTTCCGTATTTCTGACAGTTTTAAGCGTTTTACTTATTAAACTTTATATTTACAGTTCCGCATTTTCAGGTTTATAGCTTTTTGATATAAACAAAATTATAAAAATAAAAAAAAATAAAAAAAAAAAACAAAAAACATAGGGGGGTATATATAAAAATATAGCCCCCGTATGAACAACTCATCCCTTTGTTTGATCGATGATTTAGGAAAAAGATGATAGCAAAGATTTCGCATCCGGTATGCTTTTTGGATAAAGTGATTGCATTTGTTTCTGCTGTTGCTTTGCAAGTTAGCTTTTGTTTGCATACTTGCTTTTGAAACTAGTTGTCATCATATAAGATAAAGTAACATATGTGACATATGAAATAATGAAAACTTAACCTGCCATTATAGAAAAAGAATCTATACCTTTTACTTTGAGAGTCCCAATTTCCAAACACTAATATTTTTTTACTGGATTTATAACTGATATATGTGAACATCCGAAAATTACACGTACCATCTACCACATGTCCTAGAATCAATGGAATTTGGAAATCAAATCACACACTTTCTTTATTAATTTGTTCATATGACCACTAAGAAAAAGATTGGCTCGATAAATTTTAGCCCATTGGTTCATCATAAAAGTAGTTTAAAATCATGAATACTTAAATATTACAAACTCGTATTAAATTTGTCATACTTGTATGCGATAGATCTTTTGGTGTCGTGATTGGGGCGTGACACTTTTATCAAAAGGAAAGTTAAAAGTAGCAATGATTTATAAAAATATGCGTTTTGTTAGAATAAATCAAATAATTATAAGTGTTTTGGGAATAAATACTTAATTGAATGACAATAAAGTATTGTTATCTAATTAAGTAAACTCAAACAAATGTAAGAATTTACAAGTGAACTTTGGGTATAACGAGTTCAAATACGAGAGTAAATGCTCTTCTTAAATGTTACAACAAATATCGAAGAGATAACATTTACTCCGACAAACATTCTCTTTATATAAGAGACAAACAAGATGTAATGTGAGGGTTGTTGAGACGTGTCAAATATTTACTGGTGAAGTACTTTTTACATTAAATGTTTCTATTCTTGAAAACATAACAACCTTGTTTTCTTAGAAACAGTGATGACAATTGTTCTTCCCTTTTCACCAACTCGTACTTGTCTTTATCTTTCTTAAGGATACACTTTATCCCGCTCATTTACTATCTTGAAAAGTACCGCCTAAATATTTATGAGATATTTTTAGTTAAGCTATGTTGATTGAATAAAAGAGTTTAAAGGATCATTATGGCATTGTCAATCCATGATGAACCTTTGTCCTTCATCTTTTAGTTCTTATACAGACTAGCTGACTCCTCGTCATCTAACGAGTACGTGTATCTTCAAGTTTCATTTGACTTCTTGACAATGTCTCAGATATGAACTTTGCTAAAAATGGTCGTTGATTTTTTATCAGCGAGTCTTTCTATACTTAGTATAAGAGCAGTTACAATCGTAACACCATAACACCAATAACATCGTCCACGTCAGCGCCACATCAGCTTTAACATTTAACATTAACATCCTCAAAAAACACTCACAGCCATAACATCCCAATGACACCATAACACCAATAATATTTCATATTTTCAATTTCAACCCCTAAACTAAAACAAACACTTCATTTATTAAACTAAAACAAACATTTAATTAAAACTAAAAACATATTACAATACGAGATTACAAAAAAAAAAAAAAAATACAACGAAATTAAAAAAAACTGCAATTAAAAAAGCATATCAAATACTTATTCATCGTCGTCGCTCTCCTGTTGTTGTCCATGTCGTTCAAGATTCTTCTGCCAAACATGCTCCATAAGGTCCTGATGGAGTTGGGTATGCGTTTGTCGGTCATGTATTTCTTTTGCCTTACGAGTGTGCGTATCACATCTTTCAACCCATCTTCGTTGCCTCAAATTTGATGACGGATCCACCCACAGTTCGTTATATTCACGTAAAGCAAATTTTTGATCTTTTATAATCATGTTATGCATAATAATGCAAGAATACATGATTTTACGTATCGTGGCAATTTCATATTGACGTGCCGGTTGTTGTAGTATACCCCAACGACCTTGAAGAACACCAAAAGCACGTTCAATATCCTTTTGGGCACTTTCTTGTCTCCTTTTAAAGTACGTATGTTTTTCATCAGTTGTTGCCGTGAAGGATTTGACGAAAGTTGCCCATTGTGGATAAATTCCATCACCAAATAATACCCTGTTCATACCTAGTTCCGTTAACCATATAAGGTGCTTTTGGGGCATTGTCACCAAGAAGGTCGTCGAATAACGGAGAGTTATCTAAAACATTGACATCGTTATTTGCCCCCGCCATCCCAAAAAATGCATGCCAGATCCATAAATCTTGAGAAGCAACGGCTTCAAGCATAATTGTTGGGTATTTTTTATCACCCCTAGCAAAATGGCCTTGCCAAGCCACTGGACAATTTTTCCATTCCCAGTGCATACAATCAATGCTACCAAGCATTCCCGGAAAACCATGTTTTTCTTCATGTTGTTGATAAATTTTTTGAATGTCTGCCCATGTTGGTTTTCTTAAATACCCCGGCATAAACAAATCAATAATGCATTTGTTAAAATTATCAAGGCATACTTTTGAAGTACTCGCACCCATTTGCAAGTATTCATCAAATGCATCGGGTGTGGTGCCGTACGCCAATTAGCGTATGGCAGACGTACACTTCATTAGAGCACTTATACTCATTCGACCCGCATAACGGGTGTTTGCCTAAAAAGGTAAAATGATCGGAATATTATCGAAGTATAAGATTCAATTACCTTCAACTATTTGCAGGAATAGTTTCCGGCTCATACGAAATCTTCTACGAAAATTCGCGTTTGAATACTTACAACCTTTTACGAAATAATCGTTGCGCAGACGTTCTTCTGCAAGCTCACGTTCACGATATACATGGCTACGAGAACGACTAGGATGTTGAGATTCAATACCTTCTTGTTGTTCTAACTGAAGGTGATACTCGTACGCGGCCGCCATAAATTGGAAGTCCTCTTGGTCATCAACGCGACCAAGACAGGGAATATCACCAGCTTGTTTTGGATCCATTGTGAACGAATTTGATTTTTGAATTATGAAAGTGTGAAGAGGAAGTATATAAAGTTTGAATGGAAGTGTGAAAAAAATAGAGTTTTAGTTGGGTATTTATAGTGGTAAAAAAATGTTTTTGATTTTTTTATTTTTTTTAAAAAAAACTAGCCGTTAAGGGAGTTTTTTGTAAATTTTTTTGAATTTCTAACGGATACTAGACGTTGAGGGACTAGTTGTGTAACTTTTTCAATTTTTTTTTTTTTTTCTGCCCTTAACGGGCGTTAGCATGCCAACGGCTGCCCTATAACGCCGTTACCAATCCATGCCTCCAACGGCGTTAAACGTGCCCATAACGGCGTTACGCCGTTACCGTTGAAAGTGCTCTAATTGTTTAAATCAGGTAAGAGATTATTTGGTACTAAATTAGCCCAACATTAGACTTTTACAATTCCAGAGTATGGATTTTTACTCTGATTGAAAAGTTTTTTGTTTTATGAATGTGGAATTTTTCAGGTGGTTGATAACTTGATATCCACCCCAATGATATATTATTTGGCGTGGTCAAAGAACATTCAGAACTATCGGTTCAACGTGATTCCTGGTTTTGAGAATCGAAGCAAAAATAATTATTAGTACTAAGGTACATGAGTTTGTCGTTGGAATATTACATGTACCCATTTTTATGTATATCATAAAATCCGAAATATCATTGGATTGTAGCTATTTAAAAATGATCAAGTGTGTGCCAACTATTTTTAAAAAAAAATGCTCCATACTTTAAACCAGGACTAGGAAATTTGTTATGATGTATTGGAAAAAGTTTAGATTTTATGATTAGTCGCTAGATGGCTTGTTTATGTCAAAGGTTATTCATTTCATACTTGGGCTAATTTACTACAGTTGTTTGCTGCGATTTTCTCAGATATTTCAAAATGTTTGAAAGCCGAGAAGGGCATTGCACTGGCAATGCCATTCTTCGAGCTAATCTGGTCAAGGAAGGTCTCGATCCTAAAGGAAAAAGCTTAGGTTCAATTCAATTCTCGTCGAAAGATCAGTATGACAGCTACGGCGGATCCTTATAGAAATGTCACCCGACACTCACGGATCCACGAGAATGATGATGTAGATAAAATCAGTGACTAATGACTAGAAATGATTTTGGTTCAGAAAGACACGCATTTCAAAAGACATGTGTTTTAGTGTTGTGTATGATTAATCACAAGGGAATGAGAAAAGTGGAGCCCTTGAAAGGTTTGTTATCTTTCACGGGTTGAAAATATGGTACATGAAAAGCTAGCTAAAGGGGGCCATGTGCTCACTCAATAATTTTACATGGAAACAATCAAACAAAAAATAAAAATTCCCTAATGCCTTTGTTTAGTGGCTAATCTTTGTAGCCTCCTATAATACATACAATACTTTAAGATTTGTATATGTTATCTATTAGATATTAGATGTAGTTTAATATGAAAATTAATGTTTTGCAAATAATATTTGAGATGGTTACTAGGTAAATCAGGTGGAGCTCTAGTGGCATGGAAGGAGCCAGAAAAATGACCGAGTGGGTTCATACTTCATAGTATTATAGTCATATTTATACAAAACATCGTATGAAACTAAACCAGAACTAATTCACAAGTAATATTCATTTAAACTCTAATAAAATATAAGTTTTACATGATGGGTACCGGTTTCGTTGAAAAAGTATGCCGGTATACACCACCTGACTCAAGTATGGTGTATACCCCACAGACGGACCCGCTTGGGAGCCGGGTGTGGCACGAGTCACATTTGATTTTGAGTCACGAAGTGTATCTTTTCTTATACATACAACCTCAATAATATATTTTTTTCCTTATAGTGCAACTTTTAGTCGATTAAAAAAAAAATCTTTCATGGTGCAAATTATAAACTTATGAAAGTAAAAATAATAAAAATTGTGCATGACTCTTTCAAAAAAATTTGTGCTACACCCTCTCAAAACTCAAAACTCAAAACTCCCATGTGCGGAAATGATAATATAATCTTGACGAGACTCATACCAGATCCTATACATATACTGGCCCCTTTTTTGAAACAATGTTAATTTCAAAATTTAAATATTGTTGGAATTTTCTTGCTACGTCAATTCGAAAGTCAATTTATCGTTAGCCACAAAGGGAAGAAAACGAACGTTTGGGCTCATCACGCAATGCCCCCACAAGTATAATGGTTTTTGTTTGTGACATTTGATTGTTTTTAGCTTTTTGTGTATGTTTTTCAATAACGACGTATCTTTTCTATAAAAGCAATATTTGAAAAACACTTGCTCTTAAGCATTTTCTAGAGTTTTGTTGTGAAATATAAGTCTTAGAAATGGAAGCTAAGAAAATCCTTGTTTCTGAGATTTTATAAACAGATATAATGAGGGATCGTCTAACACATGCTGTTAAGGCACGTATAGCGTAGAAAGACATCTCAATGATCGAGAACTCGAGAAGCAACATCATAGGCACTTAATGTCGAATATACATATAATATACTTGTATGTGCGAGCTTAATATATCAAGATGAATAAGAGACAGGACGCTGGTTACAATCAACAGACTTTTTTCCGGATGCCATAACCATACAACATGAAGATATTTATATGCAAATGACCAAAAACTCGAGAAGCAAAAAACATAACAGTGTGTCCAAAATCAACAAATATGATGTTAAGACAAGGCATAGTTACATCCTCTCAATGAAATGGAGAAAGGTACAGAAACAGCACAACATTGTAGTTGTCGTCAGATTGATGGACAAATATAGGTACCAAGTTTCTATTTTGACTACTTGGTTGACACAGAAACAAAATTTCAATGAAATAAAATACTAGTAAACAAATTGGAAGAAAAACGCCTCTCAAAAACGTACTCAGCTCAGCTCTTTTGTCGCCTAAATTTCCTGCTGTTTGTCCAAATCAACGTCTCCCATTCCAGTATCTTCTTCCTCTTCACTGTCGTCATCTCCTTCACGTTCTTCATTCGCTTCACTTAGCCTAGCCATCCGTTCAGCCAGCAATATATCCTCACGTTCACTCACCTGAACCAACAGATCATGTCACATAAATCAACTATAATATGAATTATCTTTGATTTTACAAATGTTCAAAAAGATGTTCTAAAATTTGGCCATAGACAAACTTAAGATAAAAAAGATAGATTGCAGCTAAAAGTTAGAGAAGACACTGACCGCTCTGGGTGCCTCCTTTACTGTGAGTTTTCCCTTGTGAAGCTCTATTTCTTCGGTGCAAGCAGCAATGGCTTTGGTAAGAACTGAAATTCCTTGCTCCTAAACGTCAAAAATAAGCCATGCACCAATAAGAACATAGGAGAAAGATGCATAAATAAACATAACATGAATCATACTTATAATATCTACTCAGATCTATGATCCGTTACCCATAACAAACAGGACCATTAGATCTTATGACTCATCAAAGGTTCACATATTTGAAAAGAGACTATGTCCCTTGAGCATGTGCATGCAAATTAATGGACTGGTGGTTTCTATTAGTTTGAGGCCACTAGCAAAACAGAAAAAGAGGCAAAAGAGATGACAAAAAAACACAAAAAACTTCATTTTAATGTATATATTCTGACAGATGACTGTGTTCCAATTACTGCATCTAAATCCATAAGATGTACAAGTTGTCAAAAACCAATCAAGAACTACAAACATTGGGCAAAGCAAAGGTAGCACTGAAATAAGTATCTTTCATATTCCCTAATACCCTAACAGCTCTTAAAATCCTACAAACCTACAATTAATTTTTGAATAAAAGATGACAAATTGCAGACAGAATTTGAAACTAACCAATTAGACTAGAATAACTATCACAATATCTCTTCTCAATATGGTTGAAGTTTCACACGCATAGGCCTAAAGGAAAGCTCAGTAAGTGGAAACCATGGTAATGATTTGGCAGAATATGAATTATGATATCAGGTAATGTGCCTATAGCCACGTTAAAATACTATCTTACATGAAAGATACACTTGTGTGCAATTGATTATTCTGATCAGTTCAGAAGCTATGCTTATAATATACTATAACTAAGGAGTAGTGTGGCACCAAGCTGGTTATTAACCAAAGTACTTCCCCAAATAATGGAAAACTCATGTTGCTATTATCCTGTAAGGGCCACACCAACTTCCCATATGAGAAGCATTACCCATTTCGAGCATGTGCCGTGACTGCGGGTGGGCTCATCTAAAGAAAAATAATTACTTGCATACACAAAGATCTCTACGCTGCTTTCAGTGTAGTATGAGGATCTTCTTCCAGGTATAAAACCTAAATGTAAGGAAAGGGGGTGAATCTTTAATAAGAGTGACATTTTACAAGAATGAAACACTATGAGCTGCCACTGATTTTAGCTGTTATATTTTCAAATGGCCTTTTAATCTATCATCTGATGGTTGGACCCGTTCTCACATTAGTACCACGGGAGACGTTTCACAAGGAATACTAGCTGAGATATTTACTTCATTGATACTAGTATAAACTTTTGTGTTCATACAAAGATGATAAATGATACATATACAAAATGTGGACTTATGAAAAGCAGCAAGCAAGAAAGTGGCTAACGTATATAAAGCAAAATGAAGCATAGACGAAAGACACAAACGGGTATGCTGCATCATTCTACTTTCCTTATGTGTGCTACCTGACTGTGACCATCCTAATCTGCCATGTTCTGATACTTATTTCTAAAAGAAAAAACCCTCAAAGATAGATAAGACACACGCCAAAAAATTAATCCAACCACCAACTACTTAATTAAATTACGCCACAACCAGAAAGATGATAATACATCATAGAAGATTTTAAAGTAGAATCTAGTGTACTTGCTTCCTAAATAGAACACACAAATATAATAGCAAGTCAGCAACAAACATAATAATCCATCTAAGAGCAATTAGCCAATTCAATATTAAAATAAGCAGTCATATTTAACACTGGCTTCATTATTATGTAGTGGTAGACATGCAACTATCCAAGCCAACTTCCTGACACATCAGGGAATGGCTAAAGAAGCAACAAATGTTTGAGTAACACATTCTTTCGAAGTTAGTCAATAAGAACATTAAGTTTACCTTGTCAAGAGTTTGAGTAATAAGAACATAAGCTGGAGGAGCAACCAGCTTAATTTTAACAGGGCAGTCCTGATTCCCAGCAGCTTCAGCCTTTCGCATGGCAGCCTACATCACAGTTAGTTAAAAATTTAGCATCACTTATACTGAGTGTACCTTATAAAATTGTAAGTTGCTAACAAACATAAAAAACCTTAATGTGAAGAACTCCATCAAACTCAAAGCATTTCATCTCAACATCTGCCCGGATCTTCAAAGGTTGTGGAGTCATTCTTCTTCTAATGTTCCTTGCTAATGAATCTTTGACTTCCTCTGTCAAAGCAGGAACCACTTTCGTCACCTAATAGTGAGTAAATTATAAAAGGACGATTACTGATCCGTACTAGCAGGTCTATGAAAGATTTGGATGTAATAAGGATAGCGTGTACCTCAACCCCATCAGGACCGGTTTCTTTAACTTCACGGGTAAGTGAATCGAGAATAGAATCAGGATCATTCACAACCAACTTGAATGCCTGCAATTGATTACCACAAATATAAGATGATGTCTGCAATGTCTGGCAGTGAATAAAAATTCCGTCAAAAGTGTTGTTCACACCC
Source organism: Chrysanthemum makinoi (assembly GCA_910596185.1). Taxonomy (NCBI): domain Eukaryota; kingdom Viridiplantae; phylum Streptophyta; class Magnoliopsida; order Asterales; family Asteraceae; genus Chrysanthemum; species Chrysanthemum makinoi. Next base: position 79,817,441 of record OU343217.1, read on the forward strand.
CACCTCAAACGCATGGCCATACTTCCGGTACAGAGGCCACCCAACATGAATATACAGATCCTATCAGTGAAGAGATTGCAAGACAAATTAGTTTCCAATATTAAACATATATCAGGTCGGAGAACAAGAATTGCATCTGCAGTTGTAAAATTGTAGCTTTCATATAAACAAAGTGACGCAGAGATATACTAATAACACTTAGGAATCGTTTATCATCGCTAGTTAGCAAGGCACAACTAGACTACAGCTAACGAAACATTTCTCATCGTTAGTTTGCAAGTAGGAGGTACTGTCATACTGAAGCAAGTCAGCAACTCGTAAGGTTAAGGTAACTCCAGCTTGAGATTAACTACTATACAAACTCACAAAACCAGCTCTTCTGCCAAAACAAAAGTCTCAAAACCACCAACGTTCGTCCCTTTAATTAATGCATTACACTCATTCACTAACATGAACATTAGGGTTTAGCATTATTATAATCTATACATTTATTTTCACTTTAGGCCAGTTGTATCAAGAACTTAACATAAACGACACAATTATACAAATTTACAAATGTATTCCAATCTTACACCTCCCAAACCTAAAACTTCAAATCTACTCATTCAAACTCCATAAAACTAGCCGCGTTACGCCTTACAGTCATATCTATACATTCATACCAATGTTGATGAGCGTTTTGGATTGCTTATTTTTCTGCTTATCCGCTTAGTTTGTAGATGCCGCTTTGTGTCATCCACACTGCTTCAGCATTTACTAACAGGACCTGCTTATTTGAGATGAAATTACAGTCGCTTTTTTAATTTCATGTTTAACTTATGACCTTCTATAAACGCACTTGATTAGAGAAAAATTTCACAAAATTACCTCAAAATCAACTTCCATAGTATTAACCGCACTATGCAATATTGTCACATAGATACTCAAACTCAAACCAATACTAAAAAAATAAACATTTCATTTCATATCATCTACTCAACATCAAAACAAAAACCATGACATTACCTCAAAATCCACTTCCATAGCATTAACCACATAATATTAACAATTAGACATCATCGCCACATATATACTCAAATTCAATACTGTATTTAACTAGAAAACATCTCACATCATCTACTCTATTACTCACCCTAAATAACACAAATTAATCAATAATCATAAACAAAACTCCATAACATTACCTCAAGATCAACATAGTTTCGGCTACATGTATATCAAGTTTACCATATTGCCCTTAAATCCTTAATCATAATATAGAAGTACTAGACCTAACCAAAGCAATAAATAAATGGTCTAGGTCAAAACTGTCATCCTGCAAGAAGTAAACCGTAACAATTATGTTTTTTTCATTAGTAAACAAGCCATAACTATTAGGGGTCAGGGTCATTACATTTTTCTTAAATTGTGTGGTTTTTTGTCTGGTGTGAGACGTTAACAAACATTCCACATCATCTACTTAATTATATAGATTAGATAATTAGTCCATGGCAAAACTGTCATTCAACAAAATGTATTCTCTTAACTATCGTCCTTCAGACCTTCATTACATATTTTCCTAAACTGTCAGTTATTTTATCCGACCACAGTAAACATTCCATATCATCTACTCAATCATGTACATTTAATAATTAGTCCATGGCAAAACTGTCATCGTGCAAAAAGTAAGCTAGTTATAACTATCGTCTTTCGTAACATTTTCCTACACTGTGTTTTTTATTAAAAATTCCACGTTACCTACTACTCAGTTATGTACATTAAATGATTAGTTTAGCGCAAAATTGTCATTCTGCAACAAGTAACCTCTAACTAGTGTCCTTCATTTCATTTTTCTTAAAATGTGCGCTTTTTTATTTACCGTGGTAAACATGCCACGTCCACTATGTACATTAAATAACTAGTCTACGGCAAAACTGTCATTCTATAATTATCATGTTTCATAACATTTTCTCTTAAACTATACATTTGCTTAACTAACCGTAGTAAACATTCCACATCATCTACTTCATATATGGACATTAAATAACTAGTCTAATACAAAACTATCATTCCGCAAAAAGTAACCTCTAACTATCGTCCTTCATTACATTTCTCTTAAACTCTGCACTTTTGTATCTAACAGTAGTAAATATTCCACATCATCTATATATATATATATATATATATATATATAATAACTAGTCTACAACAAAACTGTCATTCCGTAAAAAGTAACCTCTAACTATCGTCCTTCATTTCATTTTTCTTAAACTGTGCATCTTTTTTTTTACTCGTAGTAAACATGCCACATGGAGTATGTACATTAAATAACTAGTCTACGGCAAAACTGTCATTCCGCAAAGAGTAACCTCAACTATCGTCCTTCATTTCATTTTTCTTAAACCGTGCATCTTTTTTTATTTACTCGTAGTAAACATGCCACATGGACTATGTACATTAAATAACTAGTCTACAGCAAAACTGTCATTCTGCAAAAAGTAACCTATAACTATCGTCCTTCATTTCATTTTTCTTAAACTCCGCACTTTTGTATCTAATTGTAATAAACATACCACATCATCAACACAATAACTTACAAAATTCAATATAAATTCAAAACGCTACCTCAAGGTCAATTTCCATCGTCTCGGCCACATGCCGCATAATCGAATGAACCAACTTACTCTTATTATACCTATCCTCACAAATCTGAACATCCTCCTCACTAACTCTCCTCTTACTCAAATTCACATATCCTTTCTCTTCATCAACATGAAGCACCATAACAGGCTCAATTCTCCCAACTTTAATTAAACTGTTTATACTCCGAATACGACGTCGCGAAAGCTCGGATAGCAGGATCATTCCTTCGATGTTGTTGTATTCGAGTAAGGAGACGTAGGCGCACATTTCGCCTATGGATTTGACTTGGATCATTACTGCCATGTCTACTTCTGGGAAACGGGATTCGTACATTCGGCATTCCAGGTTCGTCATGGTTTGGTTAGGGTTTGGTGGGGAAGAAGGTGGATTGAAATGAGATTGAAGGATTTCGGTTAGGGTTTTGTGAGTTTGTTTTTGTGTGGTTTTTGGGCCTTGTAACGGTAGTTTGTTTGTTTTTAGGGGTGTTTGTTTCGGTTTATATAGCGTGCTTACGGCTTATCTGGTTTTCGGCTTATGTTTCGTAAGCTCATTTTTGGTGGCTTATTTTGAAACTTTTCGGCACTTTTTGATTTTTATATGAGCTTATAAGCTTATATAAGTTGAAAAGTTTTAAAATAAGCCACAAAAAATAAGATTATAAACATAAAATGAAAACCAAATAAGACATAAGTCCGTTATATAAGCAGAAACAAACTCCTTTTAGTTGGGGAGTGTCAGGCACGGGTGTAAACGAGTGGAGCTCTTGTGAATTACTTGGATTGGTATGGTATGAAGTTTGAAAGGTGTTGTGTCTAAATGAGGGTGTTGAATTCATGTTTGAGTTTTAGAAAATCTTCGTAAAAATTATAAGAAGTCATATAAATTGAAAAAGTTTTAGAAAATCTAATGAGCAATTGGATAAAAACATGTAAACAAAAGATTTTGTTTATCAAATAATTCTGTCAAGAAAAATGGCTTTAAAAAATTCAAAATTTTTACGAGGTTCGAGTTTTTTACATTTTGTTTTATGCATGCAAAAATGTGATATTTTTTGTTAAAGAAAATTTCTTTTATCGGTAAATGAGCTAAAAATAAATTCACAAGCTTGAGTTGCTTGGCAAGTCAAGTTCGAGTCAAATTTAATTTATATCTAGAATGCTAGCCGAGCTCAACTCGAGCTTTATTTCATTTTGGCTTATCTTAAAAAACAAGTAGAGTTTGAGCATGTACCATGTATGTCAAGAGTCAAGCGAGTTTTTAGAAAATGAATGATTCGAACTGAAGCTTTGGCTAGGCTCGATTTGTTTACCTACTATTGGGTACCAACGCTATGTTGTGTAGTTAACTATAACTAAAAGGCAATGGTCGACAGCGGCAATGGAGCATGTTTTTTTTTCGGTATAGAATCGATAAATGCACATAATGTGATGAGATTCTTTGTTATAAACGAGTCGATGGAGGTCACATAAGTAATTGGCACAAATCTTTGTTCACAAATCCATCCATCTTCTACAAATCATCAAGTATTGTAACAATTAAATACCACCATCACCTCCTGCACATCACCCCGATCTCGGAGATACTTTTTGATTGGTCGTTGGACCGCCGACGCGCCGCCACGCACTGAGTCGCTAACACGCCACGGCTAAGTTCGGAAATTGGTTTTTCTGCTTTGTGTCTCTTTGCGGTGGATAGAGGACCCGTGGAACCAAGTTTTTCGCCGGAAATCGCCGACGCCACCGCCAGCCGGCCGCCACCACTAGCCGACCGGATTTCGCAGCAACAAGAGCTTTGTTCTCTTTACCTTCCCGCTACTCTTATACTCTTCTATTCTTTGCTTTCCTTTTGGTTTCTTGGTCACGTCTTCGGATTTCTCCACCTAAATTTTTCCGATCACCGAATTTTTCCTACGCCACTGTAATATTATTATTATTATTATTATTATTATTATTATTATTATTATTATTTTGTTTTTATTTTTATTTATTAGCCTTTCCTCATCACCGCTTGTTTTTGTTTTGTTCGTGTTCCGTGATTTATTTATATATTGATTGTTGGCTTCTTTGTGTTGTTTCCTTTTGTTGTGTCTTGATTGTGTGCTTGTTTGTCTAGCCCTCCTCTTTTGCGTCCTTTCTTGCTGCTAGTTTGTTTGGTCTAGGATAGACCCCTTGGCTAGTGATGGTTACCTGAGGTCATGTCTTGCCAGGTTGGGCGGGGTAGACGAGGTAGGCGAAGTAGGGGTAGTGGGCGGGGTAGACCGGGGTTGGGAGTGGTGTTGGCGGGGATGGTAGGTGGGCTGGGCTTAGCAGGTAGGGTTCTGCTAGGGTCAGGTCTTCTCGTGAGGATTAGGGTGGGTAGTTGGAACGTTGGGTCTCTTACCCGTAGCTCTTTGAGCTTGCGATGTGTTGAGGAGACATAAGGTTGACATTGTGTGCTTCTGGAGACTAAATGGAAGGATCAAGCACGAGGGAGGTAAACGGCTACAAGCTCGGTACTCCCGCACCAAGTCAGCCAGAAACGGAGTTGGTGTTTTGTTGGCGGCAGGCTCAGGATAATGTAGTGCAAGTGACCCGAGTAGCGATAGATCATGGCGATTACTTTGGTTATCGATGGGGAGACCGTCAATAACGTTATCACGCATACGCCCACAAAGTGGGCCGGAGTGAAGGGAGAAGAAGAGCTGGGACGACCTACAAGCTCGTCTGAGGAGTGCCCGTCGGATAGGCGTTTGTTTATAGGTGGTGACTTGAATGGCCATATAGGTGCGGATGCAGATGGCTACGAGGAGATTCACGGAGGGTTTGGCTTCGAGTCGAAACCGAAGGTCGATCGATTTTAGAGTTTGCTACCGCTCACGACTTGGTAGTAGCGAACTCTTTCTTCAAGAAGAGGGATATTCACTTGATCACTTTCCGGAGCGGGGGCCACAACACCCAGATTGACTATCTGTTGGTGAGAAGAAGTGATCTTAGTAAATGCAGGGACTGTAGGGTTTTCCCAGGTGAGACTTGCTCATCCCAACACAGATTGGTAGCAACATGACATTCTTTTCGAGGCAACAATCAGGAGATTAGGGACCGGGTTGCCGAGGATTCTTTGGAAGAATTTGCACGTGTGAGGCGCGAATCGTAGAGTGAAAGTCTCGTAGGGACTTGCTACTCAACAAACTGACTTGGCTGCTAGAGAAGCGACCCCGGTTGGGGCACTCTGCCATTATTATCAAAGATGCAGCAGGATTCCCTTGGGTGGCTAGAGGGACATCAAGGTCCCAAACGCCAACAGAGAATCTTGGTAGTTTGGCGGAATGTGCAATCCAAAGTCGCCGAGAAACAATCTAGGTTCAGAGCTTCTTTTGTGCCGAGAGGTCGCCAAGCCGCATATTACATTGGGCGAAAAGAGAGGTATAAAGTAGCCAAAAGAGAAGCGAAGAAGGCGCTAAACAAGCTCTCGCAAAGGACAAGGCGTATGAGGATTTGTATAAGAAACTGGACTCCAAATAGGGGGCTAACGACATTTTCAGGATCGCTAAAGCCCAAGAGAGGAGAAGAAGGGACTTAGGATGCTAAGTATATCAAAGATGTAGGAGGACGTAACCATTGTAAAAAGTAGAGGATATCAGGAAGAGATGGGGAGAGTACTTCTCCTCTCTTTTCAATGTAGGAAGGGCTGAAGGCACTGAACAAGAGAACCCTAGCCAACATACGAGTGCTACTATTCGAGGATTAGTCAACCGAAGTGAAGATCGACTACAAAAGATGGGAAGAAACAAAGCGGTAGGGCCGGACCAAATCCCCATAGAAGCTTGGAGGTGTCTGGGAGATAGGGGGTTACATTGGTTGACGCTTCTCTTCAACAAGATATTCTACTGGGGATAAGATGCCAGGAGAATGGAGACTCAGTGAAGTCATCCCCATCTACAAGAATAAGGGAGATGTACAAGTGTGTGGCAATTATAGGGCATTAAGCTTCTCGTCCACCATGAAGCTTTGGGAGATAGTTATTGAGAGAAGGTTGAGAAGGGAGACGAGGGTGTCTGAGAACCAATTTGGTTTTATGCCAGGAAGGTCCTCGATCGAGGCTATTCACCTTCTCAGAAGTCTCGTGGAGAAGTATAGAGAAAGACAGAAGGACTTGCATATGGCGTTCCTTGATCTGGAAAAGGCCTATGATAGCTGTTCCACGCGAGTTGATTTGGAAAACTCTTTTCGACAGAGGAACCCCAAATAGATACGTGAGAGTCATTAGGGACATGTACGAGGGTGCCAAGACTGCGTGTACGGGTCCACAGTGGGGACCTCGTGAGTTTTTCCCCTCAGAGAAGTTGGGCTCCACCCAGGATCCCCATTAGTCCCTACCTCTTCGCCTTGATTCTAGATGAGTTAACTAGAGGGGTACAAGAGGGCATCCCGTGGAACATGATCTTGCCGATGACATTGTGTTGGTGGCGAATCGGCGGAAGGGTTAAACACCAAACTTGAGCACCTGGAGGAGGCTCGAAGAAAATGGCCTCGGGTGAGCAGGAGAAGACAGAATACCTGAGATGTGACTTTGGGAGGATTGAGCTAGGTCACCACGAACAAATTGATATTCATATCGGAGATCGATCCCGACACCCAAGGAGTCCTTTAGATACCTGGGATCGATTATACATAAATCAGGGAGGATAGATGAGGACGTAACCCACCGGATTAGAGCGGGGTGGGCGAGATGGAGGGCGGCTTCAGGAGTCCTTTGCGACAGGAACATCCCATTTAAGTTAAAGGGAAAATTCTATAAGGTGGCGATTAGACCGGCCATCTTGTACGGCTCTGAATGTTGGCCCATATTAAAGGCACATGCTAACAGGGTAGAGGTGGCAGAACTAAGGATGCTAAGATGGACTTGTGGTAAAACCTTGCTTGACATGATCCCGAACGGAGTTTTCAGAGCTAAACTTGAGGTCGGGAATATTGTTTCGAAAATGAGAGAAGGAAGGTTGAGGTGGTTCGGACATGTCAGGAGGAGGCCACAGGCCAAGATTAGAAGGGTCGGTTCCGATGTAGATGGCGTGGAAGGAGAGGCGTAACCCAATATCGTGGAGGATAGACTTAAGTTTGACATGACGGAGCTTAGTTTGACCGAGGACATGATCTCAGATAGGAAGGGGTGGAGGGATAAAATTAGGATTTGCGGGTAGTGGTGCTAGGTGCTTGGCTTTTAGGTGTCCCCTTGCCTTCCTCTCGTGTTTTGTTTTGTGGCATCTCTTTTGCTTTGCCGTAGTCTTAGGCCCCCAGGCGTGGTTTTGCGCTTGCTTGTTGTTGCCCCTTAGGTTTTGCCTCGCTTGTCTTGCCCTTGCGTTTGGTTTTGCTACGTGTTTTTACATTAGCTTTATGCCTCGTTTCTTTTTGCTTTGCTATGTGTTGCCCCTTTGTTGGTCCGCTTTTGTGTGCCTAGGCTTTTGGTTTTATCTCTGTTGCGCTTTGCTATTGGCTTTTGTCGGTGTGCTTGTGCGTGGTTCTTTTCCAGTATGCCCCTGCTTTTGCTTGTTTGCTTGCTTTTACTTCGCTTTTGCCTTCTGTTTTTGTCGTATGCTATATCTATCCTTTCGCACTAGCACACATGCACTTGCCGGAGGTCTCGTTAGAAGCAGTCTCTCTACACACGGGTTTACCCTGGTGTAGGGGTAGGTTCTGTCTACATTTTACCTCCCCCATACCCTGCCTAGGCGGGATTGGGTATGTTGTTGTTGTTGTGTTTGTTCACAAATGTTATTCTCAGCAAAATGGCCAAAAACAAACAAATGACTGGAACTGTTACATTTCAGTGACACCATTTTGATCAATGAAATACCAGACAACCGTCTTGTTGTTATCTTTAGTCTTACCAAATGCTAGATAGGGGATTGAATAGTGAACATGGCACGATATAAACAATGTAAGTTCTACCCCTGGCCCATAAATTTTTGTACATAAAACAGTCAAGAGGGACCAAAACAAATAAAGGTGCAATCTCCATTTTCATGCAATTTCAAAACTCTAATCTCTCATAAAAACAAAATCCACATTGTTACATCTCTACTGAAAAGAGAAAAACATACATGACGACTTTTTAATTAAATAACATTCAAGTTTACCAGAACACAAAAGAGCAAGGCAAAATAGAGCTAAGATAATCTCATTTAGGCACCAATCACTTCAGTTTCTTCGACGACTTCCTCCTCAGCAGGCCTCTCAATCTTTACACCTGCATCTTCTGAGTAATCACCATGAACCTGTTTATCACAAAAGACCAAACTGTTTCAGATATACACTAGAGCAATAAAAAAAATATTTATAATATTGCAGTTGGTGAAAAACAGATGATCAAACAATATTTAGAAGCTTGCCTCCATCAATTTGCCGATGTCGAACTTGGGAGCTTTCAAGATCTTGACCTTGCGGATAAAGACATTCTGCAGAGGGTAGATGCTTGATGTTGCTTTCTCAATCTCTCGGCCAATTGACTCAGGAATGAACTTCTGAACCAACTCCTTAAGGTCACAAGATTGTGCTTGATTAATCATGATCTCCCTCATCTTGCGACGAATCTAAAAAACCAAAACAGTACAGCATTAAACATCATAATAAGTGATTAAGTTAGAATTTATCAGCTACTCACAAGTAAAACACACATAACATACTCATCAATTCAAGAAGAGATAATACCTGACGGATTTGGCTAGATTGAGCATAGCAGGTCCTCTTCACCTGGTTGGCACGCTTCTTTGTGAATCCAATGCAGAACATTCTCAATGTGTAGTTGTCGGTTGTCTTAACATCGACGTGTGCCTCAATCAAAGATTGCCACTTCTTCACAAGCGACCTCAACTTGTCAGTGGTGAAGTCCATTCCCTGGAAAGAGATTTGCAAAAGCCAAGTTAATATGGTTCATCATTCAATGTGATTTGTCCCAAAACAAATACAAATAAACAGTAGATTCTTGTCTTACCCAAAAGTTAGTCAACACATTCTTTCCTTGAACATCCTCAGCTCTCAGACGGATCTTCCTGTATGCGTGATCCTCATCACCTTGAAGATCAGCCAAAGAGACCTCAAAAACACGATGCTTCAATCCTTCTGAAGCAATCTGATAAGATATTAATCATAAATTAATATGCATACATTGAAAACTAGTTCAGTGAAGTAACCACAAACACAACTATTTGGATAACATACAATGACATGGAGTATGGGTGCAATAGAAATTTGACTCCTGTAGATGTTGAAAGTTTACATTGATGCAAAATTTGACCCCTACAGCCAAAATCACCGACAACCAATTGATGCAAAAATTGGGCCAAATTGCATTCTAACACCAGACAACAGATTTTGGAGATAATGTCTTCTTTACAGATTAAGTTTCACAGGTAACTCTAATATAATTGCACGTCATTAAGTTCAAGGGTTTTTGGCAATATTACATGAATCCAGGTCCCGAGTTAACCGAAAATTTTGATTTTGCAAATCAATTGTTTCCTGTGCCAGCCAGTTGTGACAGACTATTATACATCCGTTAAAAATTTAGTTGTTTAAATCATATGCTAACATAAAACTTAATATAAAACTTATTTTCTACACAGGAAGAGGTTGAACCCTATCTGACTCACATCAACACAATTATACAATGTCAAAAAAAACTTTAAGATGATTTAACAGATGCACGTGTAAAGTCTAATGACTTGTGTTGTACAATGAAATCATTCAATGACCAATACAAAACACAAACTATGAATTATCAGCATAAAAAGAAGCTCACCTTGGTACCCTGAGTCCGAGAAACAAGGGTCTTGCCAACATTTCTGGTGGTGAACAACGATGGGGCTTTGATGTCATACCAGTCCTTCTTGGAGAAGGGATCAGCTCTGTAATTAATACACCAAAAACAAAAGCATATATCAGAATTCAAATAAATGCTTCAAACCAAAATAGCTCAAGGAATACTTACGCCTTCTTCTTTCCACCTTTCTTTCCCTTGGAAATTCTCTTGTTCTTACTGCACAGATTTAACAAAAACCATTAACAAAACCACCACTTAAATCAAAGAACAGATTTAAAATACATCACAAACTAGAAGCTAAACCACATCAGTGATAGCTAGAGCCAAACAGATCAGCAAACCAACTTATGACTAAAATAAACATTTGGGGTGTTTGTTTAGGCTTATATAGCAGGCTTATGGCTTATGTGGTTTTCGGCTTATAATAATAAGCTCCCTTTTTGTGGCTTATTTTGAAACTTTCGGGCTTATATAAGTCAATCATGTCATAACAAGGTTATATAAGCCATAAAGTTTCCAAATAAGCCAAAAAAAATAGGCTTACTAAAAATAAGGCGAAAACCACATAGGCCATGAGCCCGCTATATAAGCGGAAACAAACACCCCCTTGAAGTAACAATAATGCAATGTAAAAGCATAATCCACATCAGTAAATACATAAATAACATAATTTATAAACATAAACAACACAAAACTGATAAATCATTTTTAGACTAAAATGAAAAATAGGTGTTTGTTTAAGCTTATATGTGGCTTATGAGCTTATTTGTTTTTCGGCTAATATTTCATAAGCCCCAGTTTTCTGGCGTATTTTGAGACTTGTGGTCTTCTACATGTTTATTCTGATATGATAAACTCATATTAGCCCATAAGTCTCAAAATAAGCTGGAAAAATGGGGCTTATAAAATATAAGCCAAAATCAAATAAGCTCATAAGCCTACATATAAGCTTAAACAAATTATTTAAATCCAAACACTCATTTTACAGATAGTACAAAACAAAACCATTCACCACTAAAACATACACTTCTATATACTAACTGAAAACACAAATCAGTCAATCACAATAACATTACCATTAAGTACTAAACTACAAATGAAAAGCATATAAACTGAACAGCAAGGAATCAGTAAATGAAAGAATACCCGACAGCCATGATTTGGGTTTGAGAAGGTTGTGATAGCAACGACGGCGCTGAATAACCTTGTTTGCAAAAAACCCTAGAGAGACAGACAACTCAAATGAACCTGCTTTATGTGGTTTGAAATGGGGCTCTCATCTTGGGCTAGGCCTAATTATTATTTACTGGGCTTTTTTATAAAACGTAAGCCGAGTCCATGATGTGTGTACATGTTATTAGTCCACTAATTATTAAGGTGTTTGTTTAAGCTCATTTTGTGTGCTTACGAGTAGGGGTGGAAATGAGCCGAGCCGCTCATGAAAAGCTCGGGATCGGATCGGTAAAAATCTCGAATGAGCCAATTCTAAACGAGCTCGAACCCGAGCTCGAGCCTAAGTTTGGGCTCATTTAATAATCGAGTTCAAGCCCGAGGTCTACAAAAAGCTCAAGTAAGCTCGCGAGTCTAAACGAGCCCTATATATATATATATCTATATATATATATATATATATATATATATATATATATATATATATATCAGTTGTAAATATCGCTTGGCGGCCCTCGGCGTCGACACCACCCAAGCGCATATCGCTCGCTGCGATATATATCGTGATATAACTGAGACCCTAAATTATAAAGAAATTAATTTTTTTATAGGTATTTATATATTTTATATACATATTTATAAATATTTATTAGTTTTATTGTTATATTTAATATTTTTAATTATATATTTTATATAAATATTACAAATTTTACATTGTATATGCATTTAGTTATGTATTTCCCACTCTTAACCGATATTTGACCGATATTCCGATATTTGACCGATATTTGACCGATATTTGACCGATATTTAACCGATATTTAACCGATATTTACAAGATATGCCCGATATAACCGATATTTGACCGATATTGACCAACCGATAAATTTGACCGATAAGTGAAATATCGTATCGGTGGACCGCGATAGTGATATATCACTGATATATCGCCGCCAGACCGATATTTACAACACTGATATATATATATATAAATATATATATATATATATATATATATATATATATATATATATATATATATATATATATATATATATATATATATATATATATATATATATATATATAACGTATAAACGTGTATAAACGAGCTTAAAACGTAAACTGAGTCCATGATTTTTGTACATTTAAGTCGACTAACTATTAAGGTTTTGTTTTAGCTTATTTGTGTGCTTATGAGTTGATTGATTTCGGCTTATATTTTATAAGCTTAAATTGAGTTTGTAAGAGTTTATTATGTCATCTAAAGCCCATACATCTTAAAATAAATCGTAAAATTTGAGCTTATCTATACTATATTATAATGCATGTAAAAGCCAAACCTCATTACAAGTCTAACTTTAACCAAAAATTAAGATAAAGAGCTCCAATTATGAGATGACATGTGTCACTTTTTAACAAACTCCAAGCATAACTCCTAACCACTAAAAATTAAGATAAGGAGCTCCAACTATAAAGTGACATGTGTCACTTCTCAACTAAAAATTCATCTTTATTTTCAAATTGAATTATCTTTTTATCTATTTTTTTTTTATAATCTAATTTCACCATTTTTTCTAAAATTTTATGCTCTTTAATTCAACATCCATTTTGATATATTATTATAAGTTTTTAGTTTTTATATTTTTAATGGGTTTATTTTATTTTAATTCAAAATTTTACAACTTTAACCTTTATTTCAATTAATATAATCTTGATTCGTCAAAATTATATACTTTTGGGCGAGTGTTTGACGGGTAAGAAATTGCGAGGGTATTTCTATATGCGGGAATAATGATGTCACGGGAAAGCTACGAGAAAGTTACGGATAACCCAAACAAACACATACAACTAACACATATACATTTGAAGTGTTGTGAAACGAATTCACTAAACGGGTAAGCAAACACATAAAACTATATTTATCGCCGTCGCTGTGCGCGGGTATCCGACTAGTTAAAGATTATTATAATGTATAGAATGTAGAGAATGAGTTGTCTATTCCATGCACACATATCAGTACATATATACCCTATCAACATACTCTATATAGGGTAAATTACAATCACCCTTTAATTACATGATCATTTACAACTAAGCCATATCAATACAATAAATGTGAGCTTATCACTGATGAGTCATGGTCGACTAATACTCCCCCGCAATTGGAGCGGGAGGAGGCCGGATGCTCAAACTTGATCGAAAATCTTCAAATAAGGCTGAAGGAAGACCATTGGTGAAAATATCTCGCATCGGTAAATCCAGAGGGTACATGAAGAACATTTAACCCTGGGACAAGCAGTGAACCATGTCACGGACAAAGTGAATATCAATCTCAATATTTTTGGTCCGTTGATGTTGAACAGGATTGACAGACAAATAGATGGCACTGACATTATCACATTAGACAAGAGTGGCAGTAGTAAGAGGAGAATGTAGCTCACGAAGAAGGTTGGGTTAAGCGACTCTCAAGAACAACATTAGCAACACCCCTACATCGCCGCACTAGAACGGAGATGGTGTGTTGTCGCTTGAAGACCAATAAAGAAAGTAGATTATCGCCCTAAAAACACAAGATCCCGGTGGATCGGCGTGTGGATGGGCAACCCGCCCACTGCATCTCTGTGTATCCAACAAGGGAAGTAGTAGATGATGAATATAGGTGTAGACCAAAATCCAATTCCTTGAACGTATCGTAAAATACGTTTAAGGACAGCTAAATGTGGCTCGCGAGGATCATGCATGTAAAGACAAATTGCTTTGCACATCATAAGAGAGATCCGTCCGGTAAATGTGAGATATCAAGACCACCTGCAAGATCGCGATATAAAGTAGGATCCGAACAGAACACCTTCGACCCGCTTGGATTCTCATCAACCGGTGTTCGAAGGGTTACAGTCATCGCCATGTGTGCACGCCGCTAAGCTCAATGGCATACCTCCTCACTGAGATAGAAAGAGACCTCAGAATGCCTAGTAGCGTAAATGCCCAGAAAATAATTTAGTGTCCCAAGGTCAGTCATGTCAAACTCACTGTGCAGAGAGGTAATGATCTACTGTATAAGGCAGTAGAGGAGGCTGTAAGAATGATGTCATCCACATAGATAAGTAAATAAGCCACTTGGGAGCCCTTTCGAAGATGAAGAGTCGCACCGACTGTGATAAAAACCAACTATAGTAGCATAACCTGCAAATCTCTGAAACCAGGCACAAGGTGCCTGTTTTAGTCCATATAAGGATTTCTGCATAAGGCAGACATGATGAGGGTACCGGGGGTCGACAAACCCCGACGGTTGGTGCATATATACGGTCTCTGATAGATCGCCTAAGAAGGCGCTCTAACGCCAAGTCGATGAATAGGCCACTGCGGATAACGCAAGACCTCAGAAGGTGCGAATGGTAGCCGGTTTGACAACCGGACTAAAGGTCTCATCACAATCCCTATCAAGTTGAGCCTCGAAAAACACAACTACAATTCGTGGAGTTCCTTCCTCAAAATCAATCTTGGAAGCCTCGGCTTAAAAGCACATATTGAGGGGACCTCCACAAGCAATACCGATCCCGAGTGGCACAAACAAGACGATCTCGTGAAGGTATGGATTCTAGGCACTTTAACCGAACCCCTCCAAGACCAAGTCGTCACAACTCCTTGGAATGCCAAAGCACTATGGGACCATATTAAAGATCTCTTCCACGACAACAAAGACGTGCGTGCTATCACTCTTGATAGTGAACTTCGCACCATCAAGCTTGGCAACATATCCATTAATGCATATTGTACCAAGATACAAGGTATGGTCGATCGTTTGCACAATCTTGGTGAAAAGGTGAGCGATAAAAACATGGTGATGTATGCAATCAATGGACTTGACGAACGTTTTAAAGGTATTGTTCACATTATAAGGCATCGTGAACCCCTTCCATCATTCGAAACAACCAGGAACATGCTACTTCTTGAAGAATCCATGTTGAATGAAGGATCTGGCACCCCTGCTACCTTAGACAGCAGCTCTTCCTCACCAACAATTCTCATGGCCAATCACCAAAACATATCCAAAGGTAACACCCATTCTCATTCTACCAAATCTTCCAATATTCCACGATTATGTAATCACTTCAATAAGGGTTCATGCAAGTTTGGTGACCGTTGTAAATTTATCCATGATCACCGTAATCGATCGGGACTCACCAACAAAAATATGAAACATGCTGGGAACGTGACATATAAACACCATATAATCGTTTACAGGGTAGCACCAGGGTATTATAACACTCGCATAACCCAACCCACTAACAACCCTCTCTTGGCCCAATACCAGCCTACTCCCCAAGCCCATTTAACACCCTTATATCAACACCAACCCATCGCACCTCCAGCCCAACAAACATATACAACCCAACATACCCCCTACGACTATCAGGCCCAACTACCATTGTATGCAGCCCAACACCAAACGACAGCCCAGTCCAGTGGTATCTTAGGACCCGCTCCATCAGTATACGCTTCACAAGCTACTACACTCCCTACTGCATTTACCACTACGACTTTGCAAGACCCAACATGGAACATGGATACAGGTGCTTCCTCACATTTAAATTCCAACGCAAATAATTTAAGTACTATTTTTAATAAACGTCTATTCCCATCTCGTACATGTTGGTGACGGAAATTCTATTCCCGTTACTAACACCGGACATAGCATTATTCCATCCACTCATCGCCCACTTCATCTTCATAATGTTCTTGGTCACCCCAATATTATTAAAAATCTTATTTCGTCTGTCAATTTACTACGTATAATAATTGCAATCGTTGAATTTGACCCATTTGGTTTTTTTGTGAAGGACTTCTGGACTCGCCATATCCTCCTTCGATGTGATAGTTCGGGAGATCTTTACCCCGTTACCAAGCCATCCATCACCCCTACCACTCTTCTCTCAACAAGTTCCACCACATGGCACCAACGCCTCGGTCATCCAGGTAACGAAGTGCTAAGGTCTCTTGTGTCTCGTCAATTTATTTCGTGTAATAAAGAAAAGTATCCACATGTATGTCATGCATGCCAATTTGGAAAACATGTGAAGCTTCCTTTTCATAGTTCTACCTCTATTGTTGAGCACTACTTTGATGTTATCCATTCAGACTTATGGACATCTCCCATTATTAGTAAAAGTGGTTTTAAATACTACGTCTTGTTTCTTGATCACTTCTCCCATTATTTGTGGATTTACCCCCTCGTAACAAATCCGATATGCTTGATAAATTTTTACACTTTCGTAATTATGTTAAAAACCAATTTAAATGCGAAATAAAAAGTTTTCAATGTGATCATGGTGGTGAGTTCGACAATAACCGCTTACACACACTTTTTGCTACTCACGGTATACAATTTAGATTCTCCTGCCCAAAAACTTCACAACAGAATGGCAAAGCGGAACGCATGATTCGAACAATCAACAACGTCATCCGCACCCTCTTGTTTCAAGCCCACCTCCCCCCCACCTTTTGGGTCGAGGCCCTACATATGGCCGCATATCTCCTCAACCTCTTACCCTCTACCGCAATCAGCAACGAAATCCCCTACACAAAACTTTTTCACAAAACACCTGGCTACTCTAACTTACGTATATTTGGGTGTCTATGCTATCCCCACCTGCACTCCCCTCACAAACTTGCCCCACGCGCAACACCATGCATTTTCTTAGGCTATCCCGCCTACCATCGTGGTTTTCGATGCCTAGACCTTGAGACAAACAAAATATTACTTTCCCGTCATGTCACCTTTGATGAAACTCAATTCCCTTACCGGTCAATGACACCCGAATCTCCGCCTTCCTACAATTTCTTAAACTCTTCACCATCCCCTCTACTCACCCAAATACTTACTAACCCCCCAACACCAACTTCACCACCAGAAGCCCCTCATACACACCATGAACCCATGACACCCAATATTCACACGGATTTACCTAATAGCCCATTGCACGCACCTCAACAACCACCCAATAGCCCACCAACTGCATCACAAAATCAAACCACGTCGCAACCTCAACCATCACCCAATAGTCGACCATGACTCATCAGTGATAAGCTCACATTTATTGTATTGATATGGCTTAGTTGTAAATGATCATGTAATTAAAGGGTGATTGTATTTGGGATAGTAAATGGGACGATTTTTTTCATTAGGTTTAGGGATGTTTGTGACAACAGCATCATCAACAGCCATGGAGGTAGAAAAGGAAGAGTTAAAGGTAGGGTTTTACGAAAAGAAAGATAGACAGAGTTTGAGGGTAGGGTGAGGTAGAGAGAAGATAGGTTAGGATCGTTTTGGAGGCTCTGATACCATATTATAATGTGTAGAATGTAGAGAATGAGTTGTTTATTCCATGCACACATATCAGTACATATATACCCTATCAACATCTCCCCACATATATAATAGAGGAACATGCCATGTCACAAATGCCACTTGTCAGCCTTAAATGCCATGCTGGCAAGATTTAATTACGTGGCAATGCCATCTATTTTTTTACACGCGCTTCACACAGAAACATAAACCAAGAACACACGCCATTCACACACACTTATCATCCATGATCTTCAGCCCTCCCCAATATTTTGATGGAATGTTTTGTTGATCTCATTACCCCCAATTCATATCCCTGATCTTCAGCACCATATCAATTAACCTAAAAATTATCCCCAAATCATTTTATTTTGATTCATGATTCAAAATCATTATTGATAACCCTATCACTTCAATTAAAATGACTCAGACACGCACAAAATGATCAGAGAATGATTTATCACAGTGCAATCAACTTCAATTTCATGTCATTCTTCTAAGGTAATTTTTTATTTTTAGTTTTTTTTCCGATTAAATCGAATTAGGTTAGCCAGTTAGTTTTGTATGACAAATTAGGGATTAGATTTGTTAGTATAGTTTTAGGTTTTGAATAGAAGGCTTTCAAAAAGAAGACTATAAAGTGTTGATGAATTTGCATACCAAGTGTTTGATGAAAGTCCTGAATGACTTTTTCTTTTCTTTTTTCCCCCTTTGGAAATCTATGTAATTATCAAATTTTTATATGATATTGCATATTATGTGTTTGATGAAAGTTCTAAACGTATTTTTTCTGGAATACAATTTGTTTTTTATCAAGGTTGGTTCATTTTACTTGATGTATTAAATCATATGTTTTAGTTTTGTGGTTCAGTTTGTGCATTTGAAATGTTTGTTTCAGTAAATACCCTATAATTTAGGCTTATTTTTTCATTTTACGTTTATATATTGATTGTAGCCTCTTGATACAAGTAAAGTTGATTCAACTAATATTTGGCATTATTTGGATGATCAATGTGTTGTAGCTTCCTCATGGTCTACACTTCCCTAACAAGTTAGTCTTTTCCTTTGTGTTTAT